>JALBCR010001275.1:0-80699 GCA_030710515.1 Abscondita cerata
TGTGTACTTCGTTTCAGTTACGTATTGCTATTAACGACATCGCAGCTTTTTTCTCTTCCATCTGCAAATGTTGATTTTATTTAGAGTTCACACTTTAAATAAAACAAATCAAGCAAGAAAATGAATGCGTTTAAATTTATCAACGTTATCGATTTTATTTTTTAATTTAAGAAAATAAAAAAAAAATACATATAAGTAGTCTTATTGCCCAATTGAACAGGTTTTTCTTAAAATAGAAAATTTTCATTCCTTGAGCTCTTTAAGCTACCTACCGTACACATTTGTCAATACTTTTCGTTGTTACCTTAAATCTCCATCGGACACCGAATCAGGGAAAACAGGAGCTTTTATTGTGATTGAGGAAAATAACAGGGATGATGTAGACAGATATTTTATTATATTTAAAATACTTCTTTCACACCTAAAATTCCTAAAGTCATTGTTAGTCTTTTTGTTAATTTATTTTATTTATCTAACTGTTTTTTGATGCTGAACTGTTATTCTACATCGATAGTCGTTGTTGTCTGAATGTAGGGCATAACATAAGTTACACTTAAAATATTTCTAAAAAAAACTTTGCGTAAATTCTTGACTTTACTTAGTAAAACTTACCTTGCTCACGTTAATTTTTGAGTACATTGGCAAAAATATTCGCAAAACTCCGTATAAACTTGTATTCATATTTATATTTTGTTTATCAATAGTTTGTCATAACTAGTCATAAACAAGACAACGTCAGTTATTATTGTATGTTAAAATTTTGCCTACTGCGTACTTATAAGTAAAACTTTATTCTTAGATGTCGTGTAAATAGAAATATTTGAATACAACATTAGTAAATTCAGTAATTAATCTTCTTCGCAACAATATTTAAGCGTTGTAAAATAATTTTTAGTAATAATTTTATAAACAGGCAACACCTTGACTTAATCATTAAGTTAAATGTTTCAGCAAACTTAACGTTGTCTAAGGGCTGTCAAAAGCACACATAAGTGAATCTTACCCATTTACTTAGACATTGAGTGGCAAAGAGCACTTTACATTAGCGGATGCTTTGAAGTGAGTAAACTGAAGACACTAGAAACCTGCAGAGAATCGTATGGTTGGTTGCATCTAAGGAAATCTAACCTACCGTATTAGATCTCATTACTTTACCATCCCTTTCTATATTTTAACGTACATATAGAATTTCATCTCATACATATTTATGTATGTATTATGGAACGATTTTTTATTTGTTGTTTTTAATGATAATAATTAGCGATTGTTGGGTTGTAGGATCACAAACGTATACGGTATACCTATTGGACTATATTTTTAATTTTCAAACATTCTAAATAATATACGTATATCTTATAGTTAAATAGAAATTAGCACATTTATTTACTACATAATATAATGGCTAAAATTAGAACCTTTTTAAAGCTGTTTGAAATTACTTACGTAGCTAGTTATTAGATCTTTACGTTCATTAAAGCACCTAAATGACGTCATGCAGTCTTAGAACAACTCATTCGAGTACTACCATAAACAGTAAATAAAATGTTGTATGGATGTTAACCAATTGTCATACTTATTTCAAAAAATTAAATAGAAAGTATTTTATATTTCTCTGGGACAATTAATACAAAATTCGCTAAACTTAACAATATGGTATGAAACGCTAAATAGAAGAAAATAGTAGGTATAAAATACCAAACCAACATCAAATATTATTTAAGTAACACCTACATTAATATTAAATACGTCTATGCTTACAATGTTTTTTGATAAAGTACGTTCAAGAAATATACAGTCAATATTTATTCCATTAATTTAAAAATATATATAACAAAAAGATCTGGAATATATTTAGGAAGTATAACAACATTAAATATATATTAACTGATCTTTACAAAATTTATTAGTTAAAAACAACAGTCAAAAAATATAATTTAAACCGATATTACATATTTTATATACGTATATTTATTTCAAATATTATACCGACGTTTACCTAAAATATTTCTCTAATATTTCTATAAAATATTTAACATATATTTTTTTAATTTATGAAAAGATTACTTTTAAATTTTAATTAACATTAACTTTTATTATTTTATAAACGAAGTATTGGAATATGACAAATGCTTTTATCTCTTTCTAATTTTGGAATTGAATTTGACTTTCTTTTATCAGTAGACATATATGCTGATGTATCATTATTTTGTTTATAGGTTTATTATTTTGCCATGTACACTCATGAAATTTAAAACTTGGACACCACAATTTCTGTAAACAAAAGTTTGCACATTGTGAAGCGGGCTTAAGGGTATCATTTACAATTCTAACAGCAGGTAGTCTCAGCAGGGGTTATCTTATAGAAGGACTGTAGAATGAATCATTACACTAAGCACGTTTTAGAAAATAGGTAATTTACGTTGCTTACTTAATTTTTTCTTTAAAGAATATATTTGAAGGTATCGCTAATTAAACACCATAGCTCGATTAATTATCGAATCAAAATTTTGTTTAGGAAATGTTTACAAAATAAAATTAGAAATAATTTTGATTTAAAAACGTCTACAAGCAATAACTTTTAAATTAAATCAAAAACTAAACATGGTTATTTGGGTTGACTGATTATTACTTATTTTTAAATAAATCTAACCTACTAATTATTGTAAGTTATTAAAAAAATCATTAAACTCTCTATTCATAATATTTAGTCCTTACAAAATGTATATTTTATGACGTTTCATTTTTTCTGTAGTTAATATAAAAAGTGAAAATAAAAACTAAGGCAATTCTTATTGTCAACGTATATATTTAGTTTTTGACAAGAATTTATTACATAATTATAATTAAGATACCAAGTTATAGTTTAAAATTAAATGAAAACGTTTTTTTAAATAAAGGTATTACTATATAAATAAATATAAGAAATCAATAATGGGTGTGACCTCCATTATTATTGATACATTCTTGGAGGCGTCTGCTCATTGACGCTATCAAGGTATCAATATAATTAATATTAATCGTTTCCCATGCGGTATCAATGGCTGCAATTAGTGCATTACGGTTTACCGGTATAAAATTTGGCCCTTGTTGTCTTTGGATAACAGCAAGTATTCGAGCCCAAACATTTTCGATAATGATTTTATGGACAACTGTAATGATTGTACTCAAACAAATAACTGTATCATAAACAGCTAGAACCTATGATGGATTTTTTGTCGAATTATGCGAGACCCGGCATATTCAGTTGTTTATTTCAAAAAAGTAATTTTCCGATGGGATTACCAACAATCTTGAACAACACACGGTCGATACGCAAATAACAGATTCGTTGATTAATAAACATTCAACTTCGCCTGTTGTTTGCATTTTAACAACAATAGAAGTCCCAGGCTTTGATCAAAAAAAGAAAAATTTGGTGAAAAGTAACTCGCGTAAGAACAGTTTATTCAAAATTCAACTCTATGTTGTTTAAATGGCGTGCGATTTCTAATCCAAATTGTGACCGTGAAAACGATTCAGAGACTGTTGCACATATCGTGGAGGATTGTCAATTAAGACTGCGTTTCGAATTACTAGCGATTTTGTTAACAGCGGTTATTAGTGAAACCATTGTGTAAATGTGAAACCTCAAAGTATTCCATTGAAGTGGTTTTGATTTGAGCTCCAAAGTCAACTAGTGATCCTGTATTCAAATCTAAACTGTAATTAAAAAAAACCCGAAAAGGGTACTCGGTGTTTACATTATTTATTACATGTACTACAATGTATTATTTTCGAAGTCATATTATTTAACCGATGGAAACATTTACGTTTGAGAATTATTTGTTTATAAAAATGACTACTAATTTGTCTACAACAACGCATATTCGGAGTATAACGTAAGAGAATGTATTGCAGCAAAGATGAATTATCAATCAAAGCCGCCAAAGAGGTCGGCAAGACAATCACAAGTTTTCTGTATAAATAACATAGATAAGGATACCTATACGTACATACTTGTAGGCGTATCTAGGATCGCAATACAATTTATTATTTGTAACTTTATGAATGAGTGTTTTCAAAATTTTATGATATATTGTTGTGACAGTCTTTTAAATTACGGTTTTTGTGAAATAAACAGGTACTTACATACCGGGTGTTGATTCGACCAATGTAAGCCAGAATATACAGGGTGTTTCAAAAAAGGTGGCCCCGTTAATTTGGGGAGTAGAACACTAAAAAATAAGTGGAATTTGCTTAGTACAAAATTTCGTAACCGCATCCATATTAAAGATATTATATGGTGTTGAAATAGCTATTTATGTTACAAAAAATCATGTTTCATTACGTGTAACATACCATATTTTCTTTAATTTTGAAAAAAATAAAATTTAAAAGGGAACTATACTACTTTCGAATTCAAATTATAATCGAGTGTGACCGTTGTTACCTTGGCTACCGTTTCGAAAACAATTGTCAAAGCAATCTGACAAGTGGCAAAAAATTTTAATTTTCGTAACTAGTTACGAAATGATGAACTTTGTAACTAGTTTGACACCTACATTGATTATGAAAAATGTCACTTTATATGCCACAATTAGAAAAAATTATTTTATTTTTTTACGATTATGTAGAGACTATTGGCAACATTTTAATGAAATTTTATATGAAGATGTACACTTATTTTCATTGCCTTCTTGTGATTTTTAGTTTAATAATTAACTTTAGCATTAGAATAATTTACCTCATTATTTTTAAATCACAATATTCCGAGAACTTATAAACTAAAGACATGCTTGGTGAAGCGTTCAGCTTACATAAAATATGATCTAGAAAATTTGATCAAAGGAATGGAACTTTAAACAGCAGTGTCTATCTGTAACAGAAAAGAAAAACAAAAAAACTGCACAAAACACTAACTCGAACATGTGTTTCGATAGCTAAACTGTCATCATCAGCGAACTAACCCTGAAGTTTCTTTGCGCTAAAATAATTAGGACAGCAGGAAATTGTATAGACAAAATTTACATGTAAAATCATTGTAAATGCTATTACCGAGCGGCCGAATCAACACCCGATATAAGAAAAATAAATAAAAGCAGTTATTATTATTTATTAACAAAAATTGCACTATAAAAAGCTTACAGTTATTGTAGGATCGACAAACGAAGTTATTAAAGAAACTTTATTTAAGAATATTTCGGGTTTTCTATTTTTTAAAAAGGAAGAATGGAAGTACATGTGTTAATAATATCTATAGTTATAGATAAAATAAGCGTCCACATCGTTTCGATACTAATAAAAGGGTACAGTGAGTGCGCAGCGACATAAAAAATTAGATCAAAAAAATAAAATATAGAAAGTGCGCTGCTATACGACAAATACACCTAACTGTTTTAACAAAACGTAACTTTTAAGAGGTGACGCTATCTTACGGTATCTTGTATTTACGTATTCAAGGCCATCGGGGGCTCGCACCCTTGCACACATTTAAGACTGGAATTCAAACATTTTGCCAAAAAGACAGAAGAAATTACATTTTAAAAAAATATTTCAAATAAAAGTTATAGACAATAAAATTTTCAACACTTTCCTTCCATAACTTTTTTGTTGTATATCTCAGTAATTATCCATCAGACCATCAAAAATTTAACAAAATTTGTGTATAATTAAAATACGAACAATTTTTATTTGAAGAAAAAATGAATATTTTTAATTATTCCAAGAATGGGAAAATTTATGACTACCTTTGTCTGTATTTTACTGTATTTGTCGTTTAATGGATATTATATTTACATACTGACCGACGGCAGGCCTCTGGACAGAAAATTAATTTGCATAATAACATACCTACTAACTCTAGTTTGTCGAAAAATTAAAAAAAAGAGAAATTTGGAAATCGTCGTATAACTCCCAATTTTATTTATAAGATGGAGAGTGAAAATACACTATGTGTCATTCACTGTATAAGTGGAAATATATACGGCGTTTTACATTACATTAAGGAATAACAAGTGGTTTACCATTATCGACATTTTTATTGTAAATTTTTTTGGATTTTTTATTTTTCTCCGCCTGCGCTTTTAAAATGTACGAAGGATCTACATCTTTTTCCCATCGGAATTCTTCTCAAAACAATTTCGTTTAGTATACAATTCACATAGAAAAGTTTTAATTTTGGTAGCTTGTTATTTAACCAAAACTCTTCGTCTTTATGAATCACTTCAATAAATAAAGGGACATCGTCACCACTATACATAACAAAGAAGCATTTTTTGCGCTTGGTGACATTTAGTTGGCCTTGAATCTAAAAATAATAATAATCGTTGGTATTAAAAAATGTACTTACTTGAAAATAATAATTATGATTCCTTTTTTAATTTTATTTTTCCATGTTCGTCGTTTTTACGCACAATGAAGAGATCTTCAAATTAATTGCCTCTTCTAAAGAAATTTTTTTGAAACAAGCAAAAATAAACATTTTATTTCCAGAATTGAATCATCTCCAATTAAACCTGAAAGATAATGGTAAGCGATAGTTATTATTTATTAAAAAACTGGAGTATCTCTAAGTGCAAATAGGTACCATCAGGAGTTGCACCGAGATAGTTACCAGTTTCACAAATAAAAAATCCACTATTAACGACATTGATGTTTTGTTCTTGGGAAAACCTTTGCCGAACCATAAATTCTTTGGCTTTTCCGAAGTCCATTGCCGCCGATGAAGTTGGGTTGCCATATAAAATAGCTTTTACCAGATTATGGCAAGGAGTGTAAGGCAAACGTTTGACCTCGGCACCAAAATTTGAAGCTGTCAATCGGTTTTTACGCATATTCAGAAATTTTTCATTAGTAAACTGACCTGTAGTCTCTAAAGCCAAAGTTTTAATTCTTTCTGGACTAATCTAAAAAATATATTTTTTTCATTTAGATAAACGAAGACATTTTATAAAGTGAACAATCATGGACATAAAAATGTACAAACCGATAAATTTTTCAGAATTTTGTTACGCTCTGATTCAAATTCTGCCTCTGAAAGTTCCGGTTTATCTGCATATAGGCCATAATCTCTGTCTTTTTGTATTGCCGTTTTATGTGTTGAGGTTTGTTGGGAATTTTCTTGAAACAATGATTTTTTACAATTTCTTGTTTCTAACATATTGGCCTGGTTATCGATGTATTTTTTGAAATTTTTTCCAGGACTTTTCATCTATTACTTCCTTCCAAGGTATACTATGCCATTTATGGCCATTGTTATATTTAAGACCACTCAAATATGACCTTGTTTCAAAAGATCCCCACTGAATTAAATTTAACGCTTTCGACACGATTAAATCTAGCCAGAAAGACATAAACATCAGCCCTATTATGTTCATTTCTAAAATAAAAGTTTTCAAGAAATCGACGTACATACTATACCCAACATGATGTCAAGGAATTAAATAAAATCGTAAATACCAGTCGGCAAATATTTATCACCCTATTTATCGCGTATTAGAACAATGAACATCATACAATTTCAGGTGGCAGTGTCAATAATCACAAATCTAAGCTTAGATATGCAGTTGGAATATTTTAGGACCCAGATTACCACACTATTTAATAACAACATCTAACTAATTATTTTTTAAACTTGAATTGTCTATTATTAATTAATGTACAGAAAATAAAGTTGAAGGTGTACCAATTATTTTAACGTAATCATAATTATCGTAAAGCGAAATATATTTAACTACTTTTTCAATTTTATAATAAATTATATAAATAATTCTATACCTTAAAAAAAATATAACGGATAACCAAGAAGGAACTAAAATAAAGTCTAAATATTATTAACTAATTGAGAATTACACAAAACACTTCACAAGTATAACTTTTGATATAACACAAATACACTCACTGATAAACGTTTGAAACAAAAGAACAGATTTGATTTAATTTGATAACGAAGTTAGTGGAATCTTACACAGAGAAGCTGAACTAAAATCAAAAAATTGTTATTAGCGACCTGCAGCTTTACTTGGAATACCTAATAAATGATGGACTGAGAAAGGTCTACGCTGTTCAAGCTACGTTTAATAATAACAACAATAGCAAACAAATTGTCGTATTAGGGCGAAAGCCTAATGTGACTTTAGAATGTGACGTTTGTTCGTTATCAAAAATTTAGTTTGTTTTAAAGAAAGTAATCAAAAACATTTTTTAGTTTTTATTTTTATTTAATATAATTTTTTTTTGTTTTTTTTTTTTTTTTTTTTTAATAGCTAGAAACAGTAACCCTCTGTAAAAAACTTTCATTTTTAGGCAACCAACCATGCTCATTTGGCAGCCTTAACAAAGTTTAATGGAGGGTTTGTAAATATTCATAACTTAACGGAAACTGTATTATGGCTTACTAATTTGAAGGACATCTGCACTTAAGTAATATTTTGTATTCTCTGTCCTAATTATCTGTTTTTCCATTATTTTGTTTGCTATTTCTATATCCTATTATTTTTTTCATTGCCATTGTCATGGTCGTGACTTACGTTTGGACCGGTCCATTATACGTCTTTATGCAATGGCTGTGTGTTTACACACTTAATCAATATTATTAGTTATAAATACTAAGATGGATAAGGGTTGGCATTTTTAGGTTTTAGTGGTTTTCCTAAACCTTGAAGCAAAAACTTTGCCAAGACCAACCTATCCACAACTGCACATGGTTTCATCACAACACTATACAGGTTTATACTGATGTTTTGGGGCACAATACATTAGACTTTACATCACAATACAATAATGAAAGTGTACCATACTAATAAATAAATAACTACGAGAGTATAATATTATATTCCGAAAGATAAATAAAATAATAAATTATGTAAAAAATGATCTAAGATTACATAAACAAATTCAGATAAATGTTTTCAATGTAAAATATGAAAAATTTACCAGAATTGTTATTCTGTTATTGTGTGACATGACGTTACCTAACATTTTGTAGATGATACGATGTACCTTTATATATACCTACTGATGAGCTACCAATATGTTAGTGCAAATATTCTTTTAAATGTTGTATACCTGGAGAATAAAACTGATGAGTAATAATCATTACGGTATCCAAGAATGTAATTTTTTGGCATATATTCAAGCTGAAAAATGTAATAATAATAATAATAATACATTATTTATTAGTCTAAGTAATATTACAAAAAGGGACGAGAAAAAAAGAAAAAAAAACAATTTAATATTTATAAACTAATAAGCGCATAATCAGAAAAACTCATTCGTCAGACCATAGCCTCCTTAGATTAGGAGATGTTGCCTTACACTTCCATACTGGCGAGGTGGTTGGAAGTGGCTGTGATATACTGCAGCTCTACCAAAGGTAATATGGTAACCGGGACCGACGGCTTTACGTACCCTCCAAACCACGGTGGTAGCAGACCATCTAAAATTGGCTCGAGACAATCTTTTGCCTTCTATTGGAATCGAACCAGCGCCCCGCAGGTGGTCCGCTTCTAACCGTTAGGCTATGCTCCACCTAAAACCAGAGATTACTTATAATTAAATTGTAATTACATTATCTAATTTAATAGCGTAAATTGAAATTAAAATTGTAGAAATCTGTAGATAATTTGATGTTGACTATGAATTCATTCAAGTTGTATATTGAGTATTATTTCAAAATTGAAATAAAATTTGCTATGGTGTATACCATTGATCACAGAACTTCATACAATTATGGACAATGATAATAAAATAGTAAACAATTGCATATCGATTTTCAATAAGTGTATTAATTTTCTGATTGTTGATGGTCGAGGACTTTACAGCAGCGTTGCAGTAAATTTTGTTGGGTACTGTTTCTATAAATAAATTATTAAATTATGAAAATAATATCAATTAAAACAAAGTAATTTTGTTAACATTTATTGCTAAGAATGTCAATATCAATCTGTTTTTTTGTAAATTTACTTATCTCCATTTATTAAAAGACTGTGCCAAATTACAGCTTAATATCTTCTGAAAAATTTCAAAGAAATCTTGAAAAAAATAAATCTTAATCACTTCGTATCTCGGTAAAAAACATTTTGTGGAAAACGTTTATAAGAATTTTTGGCTTATTTTGAATCACACAAGTTCCACTTTTCATTTGTCGGTAATTTTAAACACACCCTGTATAAGGATGCATGTGAGGTCGTTTCTTCAAAATATTGCAGATACTTTTATGGACATCTAATGAGCAGAAACAGTTTCAACATTTTCAACAAGTTTTACACATGGTGTAAATTATGGGAAATCGCTTATAAATTGCTAGGGATAATGTAGTTATTTTCTTACATGCTTTTATTTTACTCCGAAATATTTTAGAATTCAAGTTATTTATTAAGGATATTTTCTTTTAAAAGAAATTGACAACTCTGTAGCAATATCATATCTGTATATATCGCGGTAGTGGATTTATATAGAAATAGTTATTTACATTACAGTGGGGAAAGTACGATTTTACGGCGCGACAGCTTTGATTGAGCTGGAGCGCCGTAAAATCACTTTACACACGAAATTTGTATAATATTTTTTGGCCAACGATCATTATCAAAAAGTAAAAAAAAAACAAAATTATTTCTACTGATTTGAAATAGGCCTGGCTGTTTAACCATTTTGACATACACCACCTAATATGTGTCAGTTCATTTGTTTAACTTACGTATAGATGGCGCCATCAATATCATCATCAATAAAAAAATTAAATGTGCTCTTATTTTGTACATTATAGTGTCAAGTGTGGTGTAAAGTAAATGTTTTTCAATCAATTTATCGGATTTTATACTTAGTTTTTTAAAACGTTCCCAAATAGCAGATAAATCCGCCACTACTTTACCACATAGTAGCCGTACTTTACCGCATTGTGTGTAAAAATCAAGTTTTAAGACAAGTAATGAACAACTAAAAAATGTGCTTTACAGTTCAGGAGGACAATTTTACAGTCAACTAGTAATAGTATTTTTTCGACACATTGTAATAATAGTATATTATGCTACTTATGTTTTCTGCTCCGAGTGACGTATACTATTCTTTCTTCAAGGGTAAAGATAAAAATAAAATATGTATAGACATGACTTACAGTTTTATTTACTATATTGCATTATTATCTTGTGCTCTATTCACAAATTTATGGTACGTATTATCATAATCATAAACTCTTCTTGATTTTTCTGGAATTACGACTGACGAATTTCCTATTTCTCGTAATTCCGGTCGAGTGCACTGAATTTTTTCACTTATTTTAATCTTCATCTGATAAATAACACCAATTGTCAAATCTATCAGTACGGAGTTTTTTGGATATCGTAAAAAGAGCAAACGCTAAAATCACGTAGATCCCTTCTGTGGATGCGTAATGATGTATACGCATGCGCAAGAACTTTAATATACACGGTTTTAATATTCGTTACCATGAATATACACATTTTTTTCCTAGCAAATTATGAAAATAGTTTGTACTAGTACAAAAAATGATCTCTTTTACTACATGTATTGCCTTACATAATCTACCGTGTGTCCCGGATAATTTGATGCATTCTGTTGAACATGGGGAATTTGAAAAGTGTTTTTAAGATATTTTCATTATCTAAAATTTAACCAAACACATTGCGATGTTATTCCCCATCCCTGGACCCAAAACAAATAATTAATTGACATCCCACGATGATTCCATAACAATTAAACCCCAAATGTTGAACCTGATTGTAAATCGTTGGTGTTCGAAAAGGTTTTGCAGCTGGGTAGGAAATTGATGTAATTTGGTCCTGTACTGTTTTGAAAGCATGTAGTTATCATCCCCTAGCAGCTCCAAAACTCGAATACGGCACCAAACCGTAGAGTTAAGTAGCGTTAGTGAACGTTTTTAAGAAAATTAAAAGCGTCAAAGTTATAGGTCAATAAACGAAATTACAATATAATGAAACAATGTGCGCAGATGAAACTAACTATAAAGTACGCGGGATTAGTGTTGAAACATTTTCTAGTACTTAAAACAGTCCGCAAAGTTGAGAAAAACGATTAATTTACGAAAAAGCTAATAACGTGAGAGCTTAGGAAAGATCAAAAATTTCAACGACTAAGCATTTAATGGCGCAACAATTAAAAGAAGAATGCGAAATCTGATTAATTAGTAGCAGAAATAAAGGAATCTAGCCAAAGAAAATTTAGTTGCCGACGTATACTGCTAGATGCGAGCGTTAGGTGAAGAACCACGATAAAACAAAATTGAAAAATTTCGAAAAATGTTATAAACAAGAGCGCAAGTTCTCTTCCATGCAATCCGCGTAAATTAAACGACGGTTGCCGATTGATAAAAATTTTAGAGAGAGAACATTACTACCATTTGTTGAAAAGCGGCTGAGGGTAAAATATTCAAGCACATGTTCGCGAAAGTAAAAAACGACGTTGTACTTTGGTAACATTTTCTTTGTTTATAATTATTAAATTTTATAATAATAATAATATTATATTTATTTCAACAGGTATATACACACCCAATTACACAAAACAATATGAAATTCTTGTGAAAGAAAGTAAATTACAACTAAATATAAAAAATAAAGAAAAAATAATTAAATACATACAAGATTCAGTCCAACTCGATATAAATTTAAAAAAAGAATATACTGATGTGACTTTATACTTATTATGAACTTCCATACATGTTATTATTTTATTGTAGTGTTCGCATATTTTTGCGATCGGAGCATTTTTAAGCATATCAGTTCTGCTAAAATTACAATAAAAACAGGCTGACGTTCTACAATGAATACGTGGCACAAGAAAGTTAATTTTATTTAAAAGATACGCACAATCTATATTGTAATGAACCAGGCATACACTTCGTCTTGATTCTAGTGTGGTCAACTCAAATTTTTGCAGTAGCTCGTTGTGATCAAAACCTTGGTAGGGATAAACTCCGTCAATTGTAAAACAAACAAATTTTAGGAATCGATGTTGAGCTTTTTCTAGCATCTGTGTCTGACTTTTAGAGCGAGTCGCCCATATGAGTGAACCATATTCGAGTTGCGATCTTATAAGGGACTTATATAACAGAATTAACACTCTGTATTTAAAATCACTTTTACAATTACGATAGATAAGACCAAACATTTTATATGCTTTCGACACAGTATTTTGTGTATGTTCTCTAAAGTTAAAAATGTATCAAAAGTAATTCCTAGGTATTTTATTGAATTTACACGAGGCAAGCTAACTTCATTAGTGGAATAATTAAACTGAACGGTGTTAACTTTTCGGGAATAGGTGATAACGTTGCATTTTGGAATATGGATGGTGAGTCGATTTCTGGAACACCAATTTGCCATTTTTTTAATATTATTTTGTAAAATTAAACAATCATTTGCAGAGTAAAATTTTATGTCATCAACGTATAATAGAATGTTACATTGTACTGCAGAAGTTATGTCATTAATGTACATAAGAAAAAGTAGTGGTCCTAAATTGGAGCCTTGAGGTACACCGGAGGTTGAATGAAATGAATTTGAGACAAAATTACCATAACAAACGAATTGCTTTCTATATAATAAATACGACTTAAGCAGCATTAAGAGATTGTTAGAAAAACCCAATAAATCATGCTTATGTAACAATAAATAATGGTCTATTTTGTCAAATGCCTTTGTGAAATTGGTGTAAATAGTGTCTATTTGTTCCTTATTGTCGATAACTTCGGTTACAAATTGACTAAAGCATGCCAAATTAGTAATTGTTGAGCGTTTTTTCACGAAACCATGTTGTAAAGGAGATATTATGTGTTTCACCTTAAAGTATAAATGTTTTACTAGCACGGATTCAAAAATTTTTTAAAAATTGCAAAGAAGTGAAATAGGCCTGTAGTTGTTTATATTCTCTTTATCGCCGTTTTTAAAAATCGGTACAATAAATGTTTGTTTCCATATGGTAGGAAAAGTAGAGCTCGGAACGATAAAAGAGAACAATTTATGAAGAGGTTTGACAAAAATATTCGCACAATGTCTTAGTACAAAACTGGGGATATCGTCTATGCCCAAAGTAAAATTACTATTAGAGCATTTTAGGACTTCCAGAATTGATCAAGTGCGGTTATCTTAGCATTAGTGTTTGAAAGTCTTTGAAGCTCAGATGTACTACCGTTTGTTGATTCAATGTAAACACTATAAAAAAATAAATCAAATTCATTTACAATGTCTAAAGGTGACGAGAGGCTTGTTCCGTTGTAAGACATAACACCGGAAATGCGACTAATCCCTCTTTTGTTTTTCACGAATGACCACAATTCTTTGGGATTAACACTAATGGAGACGTGAACAGAGCGCAAGTAATTATTGTAGGCAACACGAATAAGACGCTTAGACATATTTCGGTATAACTTAAACTTATTCAAGTAAAATATAATTTTGTGTGATCTCCACTGCTTATGAAAGTAATGTTTCTGTTTTAAGCAGTTTTTTATTTCAATTGTAAACCAAGAAGGATAATGGTGCTTGCTTCGATTGTGAGGTTTGTGTTTTGGGACATATAAGTTCAATATTTCGTAAAGTTTTGTGTAAAATGCAGTGCAGGCTTCATCAATTTTCGACATGTTGTTGAGAAAGTTTCAATCACACTTTATAAGAGCGTCATATAATAATACGAAATTTGCCTTTTTAAAATTAAAGCGTACACGTTTAGAGTTGTAATTAAAATTAGGCGTAGCAGGGGTTGATACTGTCATGCTAATGTCCAACGCAGGATGGTATAAATCTTCAATTACTAAGCAGTTCTCCGATTTTTCTGTATCACAACGATCGTTGCTAAATACGAGGTCAAGAAAACTGTTATGGTTGTTAAAAATTTTATTATATTGAGTAAATTCTAATAGATTTTGAAAGTTTTTTAATAGAATGCTGGCCGTATCATTAGTCGATGTTACAAAAGCTGGGATATTAAAATCTCCCATAATTTGCTTTATATTGTGAAAGTGCGATAAGGTTGCGTAAATGTTCATAAAATAGTTCATAGTCTGACACACATGTACACTCATGAAATTTAAAACTTGGACACCACAATTTCTGTAAACAAAAGTTTGCACTTTGTGAAACGGGCTTAAGGGTATCATTTACAATTCTAACAGCAGGTAGTCTCAGCAGGGGTTATCTTATAGAAGGACTGTAGAATGAATCATTACACTAAGCACGTTTTTAGAAAATAGGTAATTTACGTTGCTTACTTAATTTTTTCTTTAAAGAATATATTTGAAGGTATCGCTAATTAAACACCATAGCTCGATTAATTATCGAATCAAAATTTTGTTTAGGAAATGTTTACAAAATAAAATTAGAAATAATTTTGATTTAAAAACGTCTACAAGCAATAACTTTTAAATTAAATCAAAAACTAAACATGGTTATTTGGGTTGACTGATTATTACTTATTTTTAAATAAATCTAACCTACTAATTATTGTAAGTTATTAAAAAAAATCATTAAACTCTCTATTCATAATATTTAGTCCTTACAAAATGTATATTTTATGACGTTTCATTTTTTTCTGTAGTTAATATAAAAAGTGAAAATAAAAACTAAGGCAATTCTTATTGTCAACGTATATATTTAGTTTTTTGACAAGAATTTATTACATAATTATAATTAAGATACCAAGTTATAGTTTAAAATTAAATGAAAACGTTTTTTTTAAATAAAGGTATTACTATATAAATAAATATAAGAAATCAATAATGGGTGTGACCTCCATTATTATTGATACATTCTAGGAGGCGTCTGCTCATTGACGCTATCAAGGTATCAATATAATTAATATTAATCGTTTACAGAAATTGTGGTGTCCAAGTTTTAAATTTCATGAGTGTACCTGGTGGTATGTAGAGAACAAAAAGATTGATTGAAGACTTAGAACTAAAAGTGATTTGCACGCCAACTATGTCTATATTTATCACTGAATTAGTAATGTTGTAAGATCCAGGGATTTACAATTAAAAAAGTCATTTTACGAATCCCCACTGCAACTCAACCCCTCCCCCTAGACTTACCAGTATCAACAAAGTTACGATTCTTTCTAAATACTACATATTCTGGAGGAAATATTTCACTATCGTTTATAGAATCATAATCATCATAATTAGAAACTAACGCATTGTTGTAAAACTCATTTAGTTTTGAACGTAGTCCCCGAACGCTATTCTAACATTTTTGAGCTCCTCATGATGTTGTAAATCCTTTGCATGTTTAATTATGTTGAATACTTGTGATTCTTTTTCCACAGATACTTTAATAGGACGTGGACGTGAAGAATTATGATTGTAACTGCCAAATCTATAAATTCTAGTTATATCAACATTGTTTAGATGATTAGAAATACGGAGTACTTGATTAACGATTGAACTGTCTCGAGTTTGACGTTCGGTTGCATTGATAGAGTTGCATTGTTCAGTTACGCCATAGATAATAATATTTTTGCTTCTTACTTGTCGTTCGTTTATTTCATTCACAACTTCTTTGAAGTGAGGTGCAAATTTATTAGATTGTTGAATAGAATCAGCTTGTAAGTTATTGATTTTTTTCGTCTAAATTTGCGGTTACTTTGGTTATGGATTTTATGTGTTCTGTGAGCTTAGTTTCATGGGATGTAATAAGATCTTTGCATGATGCTACTTCTAATTTAATGTTATTAATCTGTGACATAATATCCTGTTTCAGCGCATCTTGTGATTTGCGAATTTCTGAAATGTCGTCCGCAATTTTCTGTTGAGAGACAGCTATAAGTTTGATATCACCACGTAACAATTTCATTTCCTCGAGAAGACTGGTAATAAAAATATCAATAGATTTCTCTTCTTGGGTAGACGTACTACGTAGAGAGCGTACTGAGCGGCAATCGTTACAATTCCATGGTTTTTTATTGTCGTTTGATAATTTAACATCTTCTATTTTCAATCCGGTACAATTAACACAAAAATTTCTTTTACAGATATTACAACGTATAGATAGCGTGTGTGTAGTGTTTGTTCTACAAGTAGCGCATTGTTAGACATTCTTGATGATTTTTTCGACATAATTTCGGCGTATGTAACTTTAATAGCACACTGCCATTCGTTGTCTTGCCTATGCTTTAATCTAGCTTGCGTTATTTACATATGTTAATTTTTGGAATTGCTAAGCAGCCTTGACCGTTTACGCTTATCAAATTTACGTTTATACACGTTCTTTACTGGTACTTAAAATTTATGTTTTTTTAATATTGAATTAATCTTACTTGTAGATAATTAAGCAATATTTGCATTATCATTCTTTATACCACTCTTCACTTTCTCGTTCTACCACACTTCACTGTTTATAAACTTCTCAAACTATTTAAATTTCATTGAGCAAATGTTACGTGATGTTATGTTAACGACACAAATAAAAGCTTATATAAAGAGAAACTCTTTATGTGCTTAAATAAAAGAATTCTTGTTGTTAACGGTTTAATTTCAATAAATAGTCCCATCGTGAGCCATAAGGATTTAGTAACTTTGAACGAAAAGCAAAAAAGGTTATTATTTCTAGTAAACAAAGTTACAGAGAGTTATTGTTTTTAAATTAAAGATCACTACCGATGTGCTAAAACATTTACTCGGTGAAACAAAAACCCTGAGATCAAAAGTCAAATAATTTTTGGTTGTTGAATGTAATTTGATAATAATTAAACAAAATAAAAAAATTCCTTTATCTCAAATTCAACATATTTGAAAAAATATTTAATAATATTACAGAAACATTTCAAATCTCAGTGTTTAATTTCTATCGGTAAAGAGGCATAAGTTTAAATTTTTTTACTTGAACTGACAATGGATTTATTACAATATTCACATTTTGAAATATTTAGTTTAATAGATTAATAATAAAAGTTTTTGGATATCGTAAAATGTTTTGAGCATGCGCATACGTCATTACACATGCACAGAAGGAACTGATTTTACAATATCCAAAAACTCTTTAACTGAATATTATTCTAATTGCCAGTTCAATTTAAGAAAGTAAAACTTTTAATTATGTTTTTGCACCGACGGAAATTAAACGCTTTTTTTAGAAATAATAATACAGTAAAACCTCTATTTTCGGCCACCTCTTAAAAGCGGCCACCTCTAAAACCGTTTTCCATGTCAAAAACCAATTATACGGTAATATCCATATTAATGACCCTTCTAATACCGACCACCTCTCGATAACGCCCATGGCCACTTATTTGTAATTTTTTTTGGAAAAATACATGTAATTCTACCTCTTATTTCTAGCCATTCTTAAGTAAGGTTATTAGTAGACAACAGCTTAGCGTTCAATTTGTGCATAACATATAATTGTTCCACTGTGTGAGGCTTAAGTAATTACCGGTATTTAAGACAGGATTTAAAGAATTTGTACAATAGACAGTCATTACAGAGAAAGTGCAATTAAAAGGCTCATTAAACTTACCCCAAAAATTGTATTTTGCGTACATAGTTTAGAGTTAGTATGTTACATATAGACGTACAGAAAAATTACAATGTCGCTAAAAAGAAAACGTTTGTTTCTTAAAGAGAAAATTGATATAATTGTAAAAGTAAAAATTTCAATACCAGTGCTAGAAAGTTAACTGAAAAATTTAGTATTGGAAAACCACAAGTTAACGTTATTTTAAAAAACAAATGGGATTTAAAAAGCTATTTGAAGAAGGTTCCAATACAGAGCAGAAGAGACATTTTCCTAGAACTGAAGGTTTAGAAATTGACCGAGTAGTTTACAATTGGTTTTGTAAAGCTAGGAATAAAAATATTCCTATATCTGGACTTTTAATAAAAGATTGGAAGTTACGGAAAATTTAAAAATGACTGATTTTGAAGCTTCAAATAGGCGGCTTGAGAAATTTTGTCAAAGACCTGATATAACCTTTAAAACAGTTTGCGGGGAGTCAGCTGATATTAACCGGGACACTGTTGAAGCTTGGAAAGCAAAGCTGTCAGTTATATTGAAGGAGTATTCACCCAAAAATGTGTACAATGCTGACTAGACCGGGTGTTTTTACCTTGCGAAACAAAAGGTTCTCTTCTAAAAACGATAAATGTAGTAGTAAAAAAGCTGCAAAACAAAGATTGACAATTTTATTTTGTACAAATATGGAAAGTGATAATGAAAATTTGTTAATCATTGAAAAAAAAGTAAACACCCAAGATGCTTTAAAGGCTCTCATATCAACAAATTGCCCTTAGAATGAGTATCTAATAAAAAAGCTTCGATGACAGTAGAGATTATGACTTCCTGGCTAAAAAAATTTGATGAAAAAATGAAAAAAGAAAATAGAAAAGTTTTATTATTTCTGGATAATGCCACGTCTCATCCCAAAGTAACTCTTGAAAATGTTTCTCTAATCTCAAACACCATATTCCATTGCCAGCTACTGGCTGCTAACATTCACAAATAACGAACGTCCTTTTGAAGATGCAGAAAAAAGTATCAATTTAACCAGCGTCTAGTTTGGATATTAGTAGCCTGGAGAAACGTTTTGCCTATTACTATTGCTAAATGTTTTGCAAAAGCAGGATTCTCGGAAAAAGTCCTGCAACAAGATTTTGATGAAGGAGACAAAATTCTCAGCTTTTTTTTTGTATTACTAGAAGGTAATTAATGTGTAAGCCTTGAAAATTATGCATCTATTGATTGTGGTGTTTTGACCGAAAGCCCCAATTTAAGTATTCAAGATATAATCAGTGAATTAGACTATATTGAAGGCTGTGATTTGAACAATAAAAGTGGTGCAAAAGTATCCGAAGTTTTTACGTCAAACATTAAAGATATAGGTAAAGTGTGTAAAAAACCAAGAGATGTGCAAAGTTTTCTATTTTCTAATGATAAGAGTGAGCTAGCGGTAGAAGTACTTTAAATTTTATCAAAATCAAACTAAACTTAAAAATGTAAAACAAATCTCAATTCAAAAATATTTTACAAAAATGTAATTTAATGGTATGAATATGTATGTAATCAATTATTGTAATAGGTATAACGAGCAATTAGATAATAGGTACATATTATGTAAATGTATGTATTATGTATTCAATATGTATAACTCTTCCATTATGATATCGTCTAATTATTTAATATCGCATCAGCACGTTTATAGTTATTTTTTAATGCAGATATATAGTACCCTATAGCAAATCGTATTATGTTCCATACTTAAAAGATTTTAATAAACAACACATAGAAATTTTTTTTTTCCTCCCAATAACGACCACCTCCATATATCGGTCAGCTTTGCAGCAAATTTTAGTGACCGCTATTTAGAGGTTTTACTTTACAACTAAAAAAAAAATAGATTGGGATTTGAACCCTCGTACGTTTTAAAATATTATTAAATATGTTTTCAAATATTTTTAATTAGTTTAGTTAAATATTATAAATTATTACGAAAAACGTTTTCTAGTACTCATTCTTAAGTGTTCTGATAGTGAAAATATCCTAAAAACACTTTCGGATTATATCAATTGGATTTTTCAAATTCCCCAGGTTAAACTGAATGCTTCAGATTTTCCGGGACACGGTATATGATTACAATACGCTTAAAGAAAAAAAAAATTAATAAATGACTGTTAATTTGTTTAATAATAAAAATAAAAATTTGACCATTAAGCAAATTGTGGATGAGTCCTAGTAACGAAATTATGTTTTAAGATTATTAAAGAACGTGTACCTATACTTAATTGACTGTAGATGGAAGTAATAAGTATTAATAAGTTACATTTTTTAGGATTATTATAAAGATTTATTATATTATAATTCAAAATAATATTAATTGTAATTATTTTATCTAACTAGCACTATTATTAAATTCAACTAATATGAACTAAGTTCATTTTTAAAACAAAAACTTGAAAACTTCTTGTAAACTAACATAATACCAACGCCTTAGCACATAATGTAAAGTAACTTTTCACAAACAAATAAAACTTTATAGAACCGTAGAATAAGTAGGTAGATGATACAACTACAAAGTCGTAAATCCAAGAGAGTCGTGGACTAACCTCATTCATATGGAAAACGCGCCTCTCGTTTCTCCTTTCCTAACATTTACAAGTTAAGAACATTTGTAGATACAATAGACACAGGTTGTTACAATTCCGCAAACACAGAAAATATTTTTGAATTTAATTATTACTTGAGACATGGATAATGAATCAATTGTAACTTTAGATGCTGGTACAGCAGCTCTTAAGATACCCATAAAACAAACTGTGCCAATACTTCCCAACTATATTTATTACTATGATACCTAGCAAGTTTCTAACTTAATAATCTAACCTAAGCTCCCCTTTAGTTTCTAATTTGTATACAAACTAAGAGAATCATCTAAGCTTCAACAAGTTTTGTTATGAATTCCGAAAACAGAGTTTTCAAATTGGAGAACGAGAAGATTAAATTGTCGTAAAAACATTTTGCGGAAGGGTTGTGGTTTCTTTTGTTAAGCTGATGATATGTTTAAGACAAACAGCTTTAGCGTTTGGATATTAATTTGCGTTATTGCTTTTTAGTTAAATTTCAAGTTAGATTTATCTGAATTACAGTAAACCCTAAAAAATTCGAAGGCGTAAATCTCAATTAAAAATTGAAATTGCGTTCTTGAAAAATGAAAGAATTTTTTTGAACAATTTATTTCAATTTAAGTTTTTAGTAAATGTTATTTTATTTTAAATTCGAGTCAAATGTGCCTGATTTAAAACATAAAATTAAAATTTAGAAATTTTAGTTTTTGTACTTTTTATTTTTTTATTTACGGTAATACACCTTTTTAAATGAAAGAAATACATGGGTTATTAGTAATATAAAAAAATAAAAGTAGCAATTCTAAAATAATACTCTCATGTGTATTACTTAAATTAAAATTATTAATAACTTAAGAACAATGTAATTTATACAATTAACTTAATGAATCTAAATTTATAATCTGTAAATTAAATTTAAACGTATTAAAGAACGAATTAAATAAAGTAAAATGTCGCCGATCTACTAACTTATTTGCTAAACGACACACTCTTGACATAGGTGAATAAAATCCATATGTTGTACAGGGTTATTCACTATAACTTACCCACCTCTTATTATCGTTATTATTGCTCGTAGAAAAAAAAGTTGTACATGAAAGTTGTATGGTTCTAACTGAATTTTCTTAAAATGCCATCAATAGTTTAGTTACTCGCCGTTTACTGGGCGCAACAAAAATATGATGTGGTTTTTTAATGTAACATTTTGTATATTATTATATTTTTGAAGAGATCTTTTTTTTTCTGATTTCAAAAATATATAATATGTTGTCTTTATATTGAGCCGTTATTGAGTTATGAATGGTAGAATATCACAGTTACTTAATACGGAATTGTTAATATTGTCAAAGTAAGCCAGATAAATGACAAATGTTGTGTTTTGATTTTATTAATTAAATCACCAAAATCGTTTATAGTGAAGCAGTTGGCTGGAAATCCAAGTTTACTCTTGATGTCATATGTAACTGTGATATTTAACAATTAATAATATACAGGGTGTTACATTAAAGAAATACATCATATTTTTGTTGCGCCCTGTAAACGGCGAGTAACTAAACTATTGATGGCATTTCAAGAAAATTCAGTTAGAACCATACAACTTTTATGTATAACTTTTTTTTCTACGAGCAATAATAAAAATAATAAGGGGTGGGTAATTTATAGTGAATAACCCTGTACAGTGGTGCTTGATTCTAAAGGTGGTGAGACTACGTGTACTTCATCTATAAGAACGAAAATAAAAATGTACACTTTCTAAAAGTTTAGGACAGTCTATATAAAAATACGTTAATTTAAACAGAAACATTAGATCAAACTGACATCTGCTAACCTTTAATTGCGTAAGGTTGAGGTTGCACCGTATTTCAAAGTAATTGATTTTATCTTTAGGTATACACATCTTATAAGCAGCTTATTGAAGAAATTTATTTCGCACTGTCTCTATCGTATGTATCATAATATGGACTCTATACAATGGAACAGTATTCCAACTTCGATCTAACTATGGTACAATACAATGTTTTGAGAATCGGCGCAGAAAATTCTTTACCAATCCTTGAAATAAAAGCAAGCGTTTTTAAAGCACTGTTTGTTATAAAATTTATATGATTTTCGAAGTTCAAGCGTGGGTCAAAAAGTATACCCAAATCTTCAGTAACATTTTTTAACGGTATATTATTTATGAAGTAGGTGTTGCTGATTAATATTTTTTTTGCGTAAACGATATTGACAAACATTTTTCTGGATTAAAATATAACTTATTTACATTGCACTAAACTAAAAGATTATCTATATCATTTTGAACCAGCAAACAATCGTCTATAATATCAAGTTTTTAAAAAAAAATTAAATTAAATTGTCAGCAGGTAATTACAGGTTTTGATAAACAAGCCAGTGTAGTTAATAAACAATACAAATAATATAGGACCGCAAAGTGATCCTTGAGGTACACCAGAATACGATTGTATAGGTTTTGGAAATGTCCTTAAAATATCTTACACACTGGGATCTATTTGTTAAAAAGCTTTCTATCCAATTTACAGTGCTACCTGGAAATCCTAAAACAATGAATTTTTGATAAGAATACGATGGTTTACACTATCGAAAGCTTTGGAAAAATCAGTGTATATGGAATCAATTTGAAAGTGTTTCTCCATATATTGAATGAGTAATAAATTTGTAGTAGTTGACCGTTTATCCATGAAACCATCTCTGATATAATATTTTTTGAAGCCCAAGATAATTTTTTAGCCATAATTTTGTCAAATATTTTAGGAATAGATGATTGTAATGAAATTCCTCTGTATTTAGTTATATTAGACCTATCGTTATTTTTAAAAATTGGAGTGATAAAGCTTCGTTTCCATAATAACGGAAACACTTGAAAACTCAGTAATTTTGTAAATAAAATTTGTATAGGGTAACTAATAGAATAGAATTTTTTAAAAATAAATTTGGGATAAAATCTGGATCAGTAGAGGAAGACGAGTTTAAAGAATTTATTTTATCAAAAATCATATTCACACTGATGTTATTATGGTCAACATTTATTACGTTATTAGAAACATTGGTGAAACTATGAATCAAAGATTGATCATCTTGTCATTTAAATACTTTGAAAGAAATCTGAAAATAAATTAACGGTATCTGAGTAATTGTATGAAAATGAATTTTTAAGATACATATTCAGTGGTAACGAATAATTGTTTTTTAGCTGATTAACGTCAAATGTTTGTGGGTTTGAGTGTATATTAGATTCTAGGTTTCTGATTGATTGTTTATAAAGATGAGAGCTAAGACTTTTACAGTCAGCACGTAATTCACAAAATCTATCGTAATTTTTCAAGTTTATAGATTGTTTATATTTCTTATGAGCTGTTTTCTTACCAATAATTAACTTTATTAATCTTCTATTATACCAAATTGTATAGGAACTAGAGTATATTTTTTTTATGGAACATAAAGATGTATACAATAATATAAAACATCATAGAACGCGTTAACTGAAAAGTCGATATCATCAAATGAATTAAAAAATGTAATCATGATTCACTATTTTATTGAGCAAATGATTTAATTTTTTTAAAGTAATTATGTAGCCAGTATGGTGCACACTATGCGGAATAAATTTATCCAAAGCTTTATTTATGTCGATATGGTCTATATTTGTAAAAATTAGATCAAGAAATGTTCCTCTACTGTTTGGGATAGTAATCAAAAGAATCACTTATCGATTTAATTGAACCGGTAGCTCCATCCGCGCTTAGAATGTGATATATTGTAGTCACCTAGGAGCAATATTTTGCTATCCGGGTATTCTTCGAAAAACTTTTCAACTGCATAACAGTGGTTTTCATATGATTGAACGCTAGAATTTGGAGGAAGATACACAGCACCTACAATGATTTTAGTCCGTTAATTTTCAAGGTCATGCTCATTAATCAATAGCGAAGCAAGTGTGACGTCAATCGGCATTTTTTTTGGGGCGTGAGGGGGTGTTTTGAAATAAAATTTATTTTTATTATTATTTTTTTTTTTTATTTATTAAATTTTTTTATTATTTTATATTTTATTAATTTATAATTTTTATAAAGTAAATAAAAAAATTAAATAAAATTTAATAAATTTAAAATAATTTAGTAAAAAAAGGTGTTTTAAATAGTTATAAATTGTTATGTTTTTAAACAATCTTTATTGTTATGATAACGCCAGTCCTCCTTTAGATTTTGAACTGGTGGGGTTGTTGGGGTGTGTGTGTGTGTGGGGGGGGGGGCGGGCCGGTGGGCTTTGTGTGTGTTTGTGGGGGCGGTGGGGGGGGGGGGGGGGCGCGGGGGCCTGGGTGGGTGGTTGTGTGTTGGGTGCCGCGGCGCCGCTGGTTCTTGGCCGGGGGTCGCCCGCCGTTTCCGCGCCGCCCGCCGGCTTCCTCTTCCCCCGCCCCTTCCCCCCTTATGATGACTTTTATTAGTTCTAAATATATTGTAACCAAGTAAGTTAAGTTCTTTATTGGTAAAAAAAAAAAAAAAAAAAAAAAAAAAAAAAAAAAAAAAAAAAAAAAAAAAAAAAAAAAAAAAAAAAAAAAAAAAAAAAAAAAAAAAAAAAAAAAAAAAAAAAAAAAAAAAAAAAAAAAAAAAAAAAAAAAAAATATTTAAAAATTTAAAAAAAAAAAAAAAAAAAAAAAAAAAAAAAAAAAAAAAAAAAAAAGATCAATTGTAAGCCAAATTTCAATAATAATAAAAATGTCATATATTAATGAACGAACAAAGTTTGAAAATTCTTGTAATTTACTTATTATACTTTTGACATTAGTAGAGTAAACATTAAGATCTGTTAGTTTTTTGAAACTATAGAGGATTTGTTTGTGTTTTTTTTGCACGATTATGGTCGGGTTTCCATTGATGTATTTGATAAGTAAATTATTTTCACCATTGTCAACACGATTTCGAAACTCAGTGTACACTTCTTTGTAATATTCTCTCTGACGAATTGTTAAGTCAGCTTTAACTTTAACTCCATTAAAATCATTTGGTATTCTTTTAGAAGATTTTCATATTTTAAGAGAATCACCAGATGTCTTAAAAATGGTTTTAATCGGTCTTATATGAGACGAAGTTCTACCAACACGAATAAACTTTTCAGGTTGGATATCTAAATTAGTTTTTATCATAAGATTTTGAATACATTCAAAATCGTGGTTAATTTAATCTTCTAAAGATTCTGATGCTAGTTCTGGGACTTTATAAAACATTACGTTGTTTGCTACATCGCTGACGATCATTCAACTCGGTCAAAATATCTATTTCAGACGACTTCTCATCATGAATTGAATTAGTTGTGTGTGTTGCTGCATTTTGCTTCAATTGTGCGATTTCATGTTTAATTCCATCGTTTTCATTTATCATTTATTTGTTGAGATAATTGCTTAAAGTGACTATGCATATCATTTCGAAATAAAGTAAATTGCGAGGTAAATTGTGTTTCAATAAGCGTTGATACAGATTAAAGAGTAAGAGGACCTGTTTGGCTCATATTAGAGTTATTAAACGACGTGTTTAGAAAAAATTGAAATCAATTAAATTACCTACTTTAAAAAACAAATACTTACCAAAAGACATTTTTAAAAATCATATAAGGTTTCAAGAAGGCGCAATTTTATTCCTTTTATGTAATTTGTAAATAATTTTTAATTATCGAAGGAATAACATAATCTCCAAATGTTGATTTATGGTTAACAAACATTTTATTCGTTAGGAAAGAATGTTCTTTAAATCTTTGTTTAAAAGACTCTCCTATTTGTTCTTATAGAAAGATTTGGACATGCCTTACAAAAAAGTTGATGTATTCCAGATTGAGTTGAGTTGTGTTTGTTTTCATCTAAAAACCTTTGTAGCAGTATGACAATCTACAACACATCTTGGTACAAAAGTTTAAGAGGAACGCCTTGCTAAAGCCCTTACATAGAAGACAAAACGTCGGCAATTGCAACGATGTGTGTAGATACAATTTTTGTAGGAGACTTTACCTTTATTCATCTAGACACATTCATAACAGTATGGTAATACAGAACACACTTTGGAACAAGAGTTTAAGAGAACGCCCATATAAAGTTCTCACATAGAAAGGAAAACGTCGACAATTTTACCGATTGAGTTGTTTTCGTTATCCACCTCTACCAATAAGCAGTTCTAAACCATATTTAAAAAAATACAATTTTTGGAAGAAACTTCAGCTTTGTTGATCTAAACACCTTCGCAACAATACGAGAAAAGAGTTCAAGAGAACGCCTTTTGATAAAGCCTTCACATAGAAGGCAAAACACAACTTTTAAAGCAAACCTCACCTTTGTTTATCTACACACTTTGGTACAAGAGTTTAAGAGAACGCCTTTACAAAATTCTCAGATAGAAAGCAAAGCGTCGAAAATTTCAACTTTATCTTTATTCATCTAGACATCTTCATCACAATATGGCAATCCATAACGCACCTTGAGGTAAGAGTTATTTTGATAAAGCTCTCACGTGGAGGCTAAGCCTCTAGCAATTTCAACGATTTGAGTTGTTTTTGTGTTCCACTTCCGCCAAGTAGGAGTTCTAAATTATATTCTAAATAGTCACAATTTTAGAAGCAAACCTAATTTTTATTTATGCAAGACTGCAATTTCAACGACTTGAGTTGTTTTTGTTTTCCCCCAAGAAGAGGTCATACATTAGATTCTAAATAAATACAACTTTTGAAGGACATCTTTGTAACACTATAGCAATCTACAACACCTCTTGGTACAAGAGTTTAAGAGAATGCTTTACTTATAGCCATCTAAACGGAGCATGCCTTAGGGCTCAAAACTGACTAACATGACCAAAATTTTACGGCGAGTAATATAAGGTAGGTCCTATCCCTTCCTGTTCTACCTGCAAGAAATTACAAGCAAAAGTAGGCCCACATAGGCCTAATAGAATTTGGTTATATGTCAACTTTTTTGGAATAAATGTTCAAAATCATCTGAAAGTCAAAAGAAAGATTTTTTAATCAAGAATTTAAATAACATTTTTTTTAATTAATAAGAGGGTTGTTAACATTATTTCTTTAAATCACCTTTGGAACTTTAACAATTAGGCATGAAATTCGTCTGTTTGATTGTTTGTTATTTATGGCCGCCCAAACGGGCATCCTCCAGAACTGAAAATTGACTTACATAACTAAAATTAAAATAGGGAAACTACAAGCAAAAGTACGCCTACATGGCCTTGCGTAACCCGGGCAAATAAAATACCAAAGACTTACTTGAAATTGTTGAAATTCAAAAATTACTTAACAGTGACGTCTTAATACAATTTTATTTGATATTAAAAAATATTTTTAATGTAAATTTGTTTTCTAAAATAATTTAATTTTATTATTTATTATCTGTAACAACAAGAGAAAACATTAAAAAAACTGCACAAAAACTATACGTGTTTTGATAGCTAAGCTATCATTATCAGTGAACTAATTTTTGTGTGTAGTTTTTGGTGTTATCCTTTATTTACTTTCTCGCACACCTAGATAGAAAGTATTGTAAACGCGCTTTATAAAAAAAATGTATGTATGTTTGCATGTACTCTGACCTAGAAGTTAAACGAATAGAAAGATTTGATTCAAATTTTATATTTTGGGTTGTGTTGAGGTTACCTTTTTCTACTCCTAAAATTAAGAGCGTAAAATTGAAAAAATCGATTTTCTCGAATACGCCTTTAACGATTTTCTTTAATATTTACACAAGTACCTATACTACATTAAAATGTTTACAAAACAATTATTGTTGTTTTTCTAGAAAAACTCAATTAAGGGAAATTTTAATTACTTAAGTTATAGTTTTTTTCAAGAACGACAGGAACGAATTGCTTCAAAATTATTTCTTTTCTTTTCTCTAATATCTTGATAGAGTTTTCAAAGCAATTTAACATGAAGATATTTTTAATATAATAAAACCGTAAATAATAACGAATCCTACATCTTATGCACGCTAGTCCATTAAAATGAAATACAGTTTGATGTTCTATTAATAAACATTTAGGAGTTTGAAAGCAATTAATCAAAAATATAATATTTTTTTAAACACACCTTCCACAGGTACAACCATTTTTGTTGGCAGAATCTTTGCCTACATCCTTTGTCCTAAGAGATTAGTGGAACTGCTTTGCAGGTATTGGCTGATCTTACTAATATGTATATTTTTGAAAAGAAAGTTAGTAGAAACGTAAATTTTTTAATGGACTTTAATGTTCATTTTTCATTTTGAAAAAGAATCACATTTATTTTTACCAAATTTAGGGTTAACACAATATAACTAGTAGAATTGATTGTGACTATTGCGATAATGATTTCTATGTGGATAGAAGAACAAAACAAAAATAAATTAATTATTCCAAACGAATGTCAAAAAATCTGACAAGTAGCAAAAAATTTACTTTTCGTAACTAGCTACGAAAATGTAACTTTTTGTTACTGGTTACGTGAACCATTTTGACACTTAATTTGATTACGAAAAATGTTACTTCATATGTCAAAATTTAAAAAATTTTGTTTACTTAATTTAGTTTTTAAATAAGCAAGGTCTGATTGCATATTTCTTGAGTTTTAAATTAATATAAAACTGCCGATACAAATTAATTTCAGTTTGCTTTAATGAAAGATTTAAGAATGTTTATAACCTATTCAAAAAACTTGTTTTTGCAATATTTTATTTAAAGAAAAGTTGTATATAATTAAACTAAAACATCATTTATTTAAATCAATACTGAAATATTTAGAAACATTTATTGAAAATGTTTTTTTTTAATAATTTAATATACACAGAAGTTAAGTTTGATTAAAATGGTAAAATAGTTTTTGAAATACTGCATGTGCTGTTACATACAAAATACGGTTTTAAGAAATGTTCCTCTTGTTCCCTAACACGTATTTCAAATTCAAAAGACATTACAATAATATTTTCAAAATCAATTAAACTCTATTAATTGGAACATACTATGTAAATTTTATTGAAAATGCTACGCAATAAATTGTTTGTTAATACATTGTAAACTTAAAATCGTTTTTGTTTATTATTTCAGATAATATTCGAAAGTAAGAGCTTTTGGTGGTTTTAAGATCCTCACTTTTTACTTGGTTACGGATTAACGTGGTTCTTTAAATAATAAAATATTTATCTATTTTAACGCCATCTATTAAAAAACGGTTGCCTCTACTAAATATTGAACTACCTTAACAAGATGGTGAAAACCGCATCGTGATATCTTCCTTCTATATCTAGATGTTTGTTACATTATATTAGTGCGAGTCACGATACCATTTATTATTTTTCTTATTAAAATTTGCCTTTAAATTTAATTGTTTATAAGTTTTACTTGTAAGTATTAATATTGCAAATTTATTTTATTATTGTTTAAATTTGAGATAAAATATTATAATAAGCTTTGTAATGAAGTCTTCGAAACATGTCACTTATAAAATAAAATCTGTCAGAAAACATAGAATATTATACGAGTAGTTACGTCAATTCAAGGAAATGGAAACCCAAACAACCAAGTTCAAATAATAATATTAAATGGACAATGGGACCTATTCTGTAAACAGTCTGTTAAAATTAAAAGCTTTTAAATTGGTGGTATCTATAGTTACATGTCAAATTCTGAAATCTAATTACTAGTTTATTTTTTCAAGTACTTTAAAATTTACGGAAAAATTACAGAATCGTACCCCATACCTTATTTAAAAATTTAATCAACTTATAAAGATGAGTAACTTTCATCGTAAAATTGTGTAAATAATAAATGAAGTATTTATTGAGCATGTCGAAAGTATGCATATTGCAACTTGCGATAGTGAAGTTAGTTAGTAAAATTTTAATAATGAAACCAACCTGTTTCTTGTAAAATTGCAATAACTTGTTTATTATGATGTCATTTTGATATGAATTTTTTGCATTTTTAAATAGAATTATGTTTTTAAAAGACATTTAAAAACAAAGATTCTATAATGGAGAGTTTATAATGGTATATATAACGGACATTTGAAGCTCCATTTCTTCGTACGTATCTGTTAATTACTGTAAATAGAAAAAATATATACTGTGTGTCCCACGGAAAAGTTGACATAGAATTTACTATGTTAAATTAAAATTAACGTATATTTTTTCTGACACAATTCGAACACAATATAACAGCATATCATGTCGAATAGATAAAATAGAACAAATTGATGGCATAATATTAAGTATTCAAAGCGTATTTTACTAACCTTACTATTTTTTAGAATATTTTTATAAATTTCTAATTAATAAACGGCCTTCGAGGATTTCTCGCCTAGTAATATTTTGTGCTCCTTAACGAGGGTTTGATTCCGATTGCAGTACTTTTTTAACTTTAATATTGATATTATCATAAAATTCTTAAAGTAAACTCAACATTTTAAAAATATATTAAACTTATTTTATAAAAATTGTGTTAATAATAACATCACAATAATTTTATTAGTAAAAAAAGTTACCGCAGTAGGAATCAAACCCTGAGTTTTGACGTAAATGATTATACAATGTTTACTGTTTATTTTATTAAAATACGCTTTTAACACTTACATTACCACATAAATTTGTTTTCATTTATTTATTTAATAAAATATGTTGTGCTCAAATTATGCCAGAAAGAGATATGCGTTAATTTTAAATTTAACATAAAAAAGTCAACTGTCAACTTTTCGGTAGGATTTGGGACACACGGTATATTTTCAATCGTATATTGGCCGATGCCGTTTACTTAAAACTAGTTTAGACTGTAATTAAATTTGTTTTCAGATGGGTTAGAAACTCTTAGAATATGAATGTTATTGAAATACTACTGCTACAGCTGACGAGGCCGATGGGCGCAGTACGTAGTCACGTCGTGTGTTAAAGTGATATTTTTTATAGTAAAATTAGTTAAGCTTGCGTATGTATATTATAATATTTTTCTTACAATACTCTGCTTCTCTTTACTCATGTGTGCTAGAAACAGACTCGTATTAATATATGCGACTGAAATAATCGTATGTCAACACTTTAGACATTTCCCATGTTGTCGTTTTGTTTAGATTGTTGGTTGAATATCAATTGTATACGTAACTGTTTTCAAGATTCCAAACAATAGAGAAATTAATACAGGAAATTAAATAAAATGAGCAACATGTGATTAAATATACTAATAATTACATGTTATGGGTAATACAGAAACCTGTATAAAACGATTATACGTCTGCATACGTTTATGAAAAATAATTCAGGCAGTTATTCAGAATGAGTTTAAATTTTACGTCTTCTACTACCAGGTTTGGCGTACCTATCTTTTACCATTATTAAGAAAAAAGTAATAATTTTAGGCGTTAGCAACAAAATGTTTAATCTACTGCAAAACTAATATTTCTTTAAACATAAAAGGCAGATAAGCAACACTTGTACAAAGGTTAGAAATAGTATGGAACTATGTTTTCAGTATTAGACATTTTTGAAATTTGTTTATAGGGGAGGTCCGGGAGAATCGGTAGCTAAGAAAACTAAAATAGTCAAAGACTATGTTTTTTTTTATATTCTCATTCGATGCATAATTTAATTACCCATCTGCTGATATATCATGTTCCTATACCTAAACTGAATAATTTTATATTATAATTTACAACATTAAAGAATCCGATTCGCAATCTTTGGAAACACGCATTTCAAACGATAAAACGATTGTTAATAACGTAATCAAAGAAGTCGGAAACATCGAAATGGGAAATTTTCGTATTCAAAGATTAGGTAAACAATTAAACAATGACAAGCCAAGACCTCTTAAAGTTACGTTAAATTCTCCTGCTGATGCTCTTTTGATTCTGAAAAATAAACACAAAATTAAAACTATTAACAACATTAATATTAAACAGGATCAAACGCCGATGCAGCTAAAACATCTCTTAAACCTTCGCAACGAATTAAAGCAATGTAAAGAAAATGGGGAAAATATATTTACGGTCAACCTAAAATAGTCACGCAAAAAAACTAAATGAGACCAATAATACTAAATCGAAAATTCAAGCTTATTATCAAAATGTTAGGGGGCTTTTTCATCTTAACACTACTAATTTCTTAAATTTAATTGATTTAATAATTTTAACAAGAAACATGGCTTACTCCAGATATATATATATATATATATATATAATATATATATATATATATATATATATATATATATATATATATATATATATAATTCTGAATGGGTTGTCTAAACATGAATGTTAATAGAAAGATAGACCAGTTAATATTGCAAAAGAGGTGGCGGGGTTTTAATCGCCGTAAACAAAAATACATCTCTAAAGCGTTAGATACCCTACATGAAATTGAGAACTGTTTGTTTTGTGTACGATTGGTTTTAAAATATTATTGTGGGTTCCATTTACTGTCCTCTAGTAAATTAGATATTATGATAAGATTAGTTATACTCCGAATTTTACTAGTGGGGGACTGGAATCTTCCTCTGTATCTTGGAATATCCCAAAGACAATAATCTTTCTGTAGTGGCAATAGCTGTAAAAATGTTGACAAATTCTGTGATAGTTTAAATTTATGGAATCTGTTTCATTAACAATAAAAAATTGTGATAAAGAATGTTGGATTTAGTTTTTCAAACGTTTCAATACCGTTGTAGAACGTAGTTTAGAAAACTGGTTCTATAGAAAATATCATTCTCCGTTATTGATAAACTTTGAGTGTTTTAAGTATAAATCAACCCTCGATTATGGTTATTATTATTATGATTTTCTTAATGGTAATTATTGTGATTCTACGTTAAATTAGAATTTTCTTTTATTTTTAAATGTAAATGAAGCTGTTGAACAGTTTTATGATATATTGTATGAAAGTTTTACTATTTTTGTTCCTATTAAGCGTACATTCAAAAGCAAAAAAACCTTTCCTGTATGGTATTCTTCTGCCTTGCGACAAATGCTACAAACAAATAACTTATTTTACAAATTATTTAAATCTACTAACGATCTATGCTATTGCAATAAATTTTCTAAATTACGCAATAATTGTAAAACTTTATCTACTTTTTGTTACACGTCTTACATAAATTTTATACAAAGTAAAATTAAAACTAATCCTAAATACTTTTGGACACATGTTAAGAATCAAAAAGAAGAAAATTATTTACTATCTGAAATGATCTTTAATTTATTTACAAGTAATAATGGTCAGGAAATAGTAAACCGTTTTGCAAAACATTTTGCTTCTGTATATAGAATGAATAATAATAGTTATCTCAAAAAGCAGATTTTTACCAAACTTTATTAATCTACATAAAATAAACATTAGTGTTGCTGACATTTTAAATGATTAGATTACCTTATAAAATAAACTGCGGCCGAGATAATATCCCTGCTTTTGTTCTAAAAAAATGTTGTTATGTCTTAGCGTATCCCATACACATTTTGTTCTGTAAATCATTGTCTTCTGGAATATTTCCGGATCTCTTGAAAATTAGTTTTGTCATGCCCATCCACAAAGCAAAAAGTAAAAGTGATATCAAGAACTATAGACCAATTCCAAAACTTTTTGGTAAAAAATTGTTGTCTCAATTATGTTCCCTCTACTCAAAAACATTATTATAGAAGAACAACATGGTTTTTATTCTAACCGTTCTACTACCACAAATCTTCTTTGCTTTCAAACATTTTATTTATAAAGCTTTTGATGAGAACGCTCAGTTAGACGTTATTTACACTGATTTTGAAAAGCGTTTGATAGTTTTAATCATAAGATATTAATTAATAAATTATCTAACATTGGTGTTCACTGTCCGTTACTCTCTTGGATAACAAGCTGCCGTTCCAACCGCTCTCAAGTAGTTCAATACAAAGGATTTGTTTTCTTTTCTATATCAGCTCACTCTGGTGTTCCTCAAGGCTCTCATCTTACTCCATTGATGTTCTTGATCTTTATTAATGATATTAAAGAAGTTTTTCAACACTGCAATTTGCCGATGATGTAAAAATTTATAAAATTATTAAAATCTTAAAGGATTGTGATCAACTTCAAACAAGATTTAAATCGTTTTTATAAATAGTGTTGTTCAAATGATATCAAATTAAATTTAAGTAAATGTTTAACGATTTCATTTTATGATATTAAAACTCCGATTAAATTTTCCTACAAAATTAATAACCAGTTTTTACAAATTGTAAATTCTGTTAATGACCTAGGAGTGACTTTTTCTCAAGATCTAAAATTTAATGCACATATAGATACTATTAGATCCAAAGCACTTAGAGCATTAGGCTTTATTTTTAGATACTCTATACATATTTTTAATCAGGATACAATAAAATTTTTATACATTTCACTCGTTCGCTCTCAGTTAGAATACTTCTGTGTTATCTGGTCACCCTATCATTCAACTCTTATTACTAAAATAGAAAAAATACAACACCGTTTTCTTCGATTTTTTTTTATATAAATCCCGACTTCCAAATTCTTTTATTGCTTGGTATTAATTCTTTAAACTCTCAAAAATTACTTATTTATTAATTTCAAATTGTTCATTTCTTCTACAACAAATAAATCTAAACGTGCCTTGTAAAAATTTTTGAAATAATAATCAGTTCTTTTTAAATGTTAGTAAAACCAATTTTCATCAAAATTTTCCTATCTTAAGGTTAATAAAGACGGCAAATTCTTATTCTAAAATAAACTTTTTTAACAGTGAATCTAAGTTTAAAATACATCTCAAACGAGAGTTGCCAAATTGTGATGCATTGTTTTATAAAAACTATTATTAATCAATTTTATATGATCTTTTTTTCTTTTTATTTCTTATTGCTTTTCTATAGATTTAAGTCTATTATTATTATTATTATTATTCTTTCCCATAAGTTTAACACTTAATTTGTAAAATAGAATTGTACACTTATTTTATGTAAAATATTTGTATTATTGGGTTTTCCTGTAAATATATATTATTATTATTATTATCTGCTTTTTTTCAACTTTTCTTGGAGGTGATGTAGTAAATTAATAGTATAATTGTGTCAGATAGTAAATATTCCGGGCCTTTTTGAATGGAAGAGAAAAAATAACTTGTCAATTCATGGTATAAGGCGACGTTTCGCAACAAATGTAGTTGCTTCTTCAGGCCTAAGCCAAAGATTAAGACAAGTTTCTTTAGATATTTTTAATTGATCATGAATGTTTCCATGTTGTAAGTGTCCGGTTTTTCGTAGTTTAATTATTTAATTATTGTCTCAATCTTTGGCTTAGACCTACAGAAGCAACTACATTAGTTACAAAACGTCGCCTTATACCATGAACTAACAAGTTATTTCTTCTCGTCCATTCAAAAAAACCTAGACGTTTTACCATCTGGCACAATTAAACCATTAATACATCTTCGAAGTTCCAACAACTGAAACTTCAGTAAGTTAATAGTGTGCTTTGTAATCTGTTTTAACCAACTGATTGAAGCTATTATACGACAGGCAGCAAAACAGATAGCAAAGCACACTAATAATTTAAAGGTTTTAATTTGGATTTCATTGTAGTATGTTGCAATAGATTTTTGTTCTTGCTTAAACAAAAATTCTTAACATTCCTCAAAGAAGCAGTGACACTCTATAATATTAAATATTAAATTCCGGTTATTTTAGGCTACTTCATTCATTTGTACACCTGCACTCTCCTCTACTGAGCTACTATAGTCACTCTTAATGTACGTTTTACCTGATGTGCATGCCTTTAAAATATTGGAAATATCAACGAACTGCTGTGAAGAAACTTTATTCACAAACAAGTTTTCTTGTCATAAGAAGAATATCTTTTCGCTAACAAATTTTTTTAGTTAAAGATTTCTTGCGAGAGATACATTTTTGTCTCATCGTCTGGAATTAGTTATAATAGAACAAACAATGTATGTGTAGATGTTGTAGCATTCAAGTACTATAATTGTTTAAATAAGTAAGACTAGAGTTAATTGAAATGGAAGAAACCTGTTAACAAAGCCTAAGGAATAGTAAATTAAAACCTAAGAAAATTTGAGTACTGCATTCAAGAAGAGTGGGATGTTTCATTCAAATTAGGAAGATTACAAAAATCAAATGACATTTATATGTTGAGCTTATTGGAAACTCTTCAAAGGTAAAATCATAATAGTGTCGTGTTAAAACGTGCCAAGACAAATAAAAAAAATGTATATTAGATACATAGCTGACAAAGATGTGACAAACAAGCGACTACAACGCGATAATTTTTTATTTATACTTCAGTCAGTAAAAAAATGAAAAAAAAATTAAAACTTAACAATTTCAAATGACAAACCAAAATGTCGATTTTTGTGAAACTAGTGATTTTTTCCCATAGTGAGCTTACCTGAACAACAGATTTGCTTTATTTGCACATTTAAAGTTGCACTATTCCAAACCTAATCAGATGCTGTATCATAATTAAAAATATCTATAGAAGTTTTCAAATTGTCAACTTATTGCATTTATGATACTACATTAACAAAACATAACTTACGATTAAACTAAAAAAAAGAGAATCGATTCAATTAAATATTTGAAAATTCTATCGTTGCTATGAATGCACGTTATGTATCGATGAATTAGAGCCAAACATACATTTTTAACCGTTTGTCCACGCTTGTACAAAGATTTTTCTACCGTATTATAAGTAGTATATAAACTTTACCGAAAGTATCTCAAAATGCAAAAATTGCACATTGTGGCGAGCGAGCGATCAGGAAACCGGACCTCGATTTCCATAGTTATTTGCGTTTTGGTGATTCAAATAGTTAGTTATACAAGGGTAGTCTAAAAAGTTTCCGACCTAACATAGCTACAAGAATTTTTATTTTTTTTTATCTTTTTGTGACTCTATACACTTCTCCCAGCGATGCTCTCATCTCTTTAACCCGTCCAAATAGTACTCGGCGTTCTTCTCTGCAAAATAATTGTTCACGAAGGTGATTGCCTTTTTATTTGACAAAAATATTTGTCTTCCGAGCTCAGTTTTTAGTTGAGGGAACAGAAAGAAGTCGCTTGGGGCTAGATCTGGTGAATAAGGTGGATGGTCAAGCAGTTCAAACCGTAATTCATGGATTTTCGCTATGGCAACTGTTGGGCGTTGTCTTGGTGAAACAGGATTTTTTTTTTGCAAATGTGGCCGCTTATCCGCAATTTCTGCCTTCAGCTTGTCAAGTAATGATGCGTAGTATGCTCTTGTAATAGTTTTTCTTTTTGAAAATAATTGATTAGGATAACTCCATGACCATCCCAAAAAACAGTCGCCATCAGTTTCCCAGCCAAAAAAACAGATTTTGCTTTTTTTGGAGCCAGTTCCCCCTTTGCAGTCCACTGTTTTGACTGTATTTTTGTTACAGGCGTATAGTGGTGTATCCAAGGTTCATCTACAGTAATTAATCAGCGCCAAAACTCGGATTTACTGCGCCTACACTGCGCCAACAGAGCATTGGAAATGTTCCTTCGAACACGTTTTTGGTATAACGTTAGCAAACGCGGCACCCAACGCGCGGACAGCTTTTTCATGCACCATTTAATGAAATTTAGCGATGTTATCGTCAGTAGTTACAGTTTTTGGACGTCCCGAACGTTCATCACCTCCCAAGCTTTTGCGGCTACGTGTAAATTCAGCTGCCCAAAATTTCACAGTGGTAAATGACGGTGAGGAGTTTAACTCATCTTTATTTTGCATAGGCGTATTGTCGTTCAATAACAAATATTTTATGACAGCTCGATACTCGATTTTCTCTATTTTCACAAAAATACTCACAACGACTCACTCAGACTGTCAGATAAAAACTGCGCGTTCAAAACAGCTGAAACTTTGATGTGTTGCTGTAAAAAGATGCACAACTACATTCCCTGACGAGTGCTGCTATGTTCACATTAAGGTCGGAAACTTTTCACACTGCTCTCGTAATTCTTGCAATATGTGGGGGTGTTCCCTCTTGCTAAAACCACACGTTTGATACATCTTGAAGACGCTGATTTAACAAAGTTTGATCGACGTAATTTTGTAATATTTCAAAATATTGACGTGCAGTCAAATTATTTTAAAAAATTAGTAACACATTAAAACCCTACCTATCTTTAGGACGCACCCCACAATTTAGGAACGTACTTTGAGCGGCCCAATACACGTTGTTCTGTTTGTTAAATACTACGCAGTTTGTAACGGCTTTCACCAGACAGTAGAACTTTAATTGGAAATTGAGCATTTTCGCCAAGAAACCAATTGCAAAACAATATTCTTCTCTCTAAGTCATCACCCCGGAGTCTTTGACTGATATGTTTTTCATATGTACGGTACTTTGACTGTGTTATTTAAAGGATTTATAGGAGAGTAATTTTTTTCCAAACATTGATAAACCTGATTACCGTCTTTCTGGGTATTGCTGAAAGTACACATCTTGAGCTAGTTTAGCGATCCTCCGTTTTTATTATTTTTATTTATTTTTCTATTTGCCAAAAAGGTAAGCAGCTTTTGGACCCTTTTCAGTGGAAAATTTCAGGTTAAAACGGACAAACAACCAATTCTAGGGATTAAAGCTTCCACAACCGGAGTCATTGTTAACACAAAAACGTCTTCCGGGATTGGACCGTATCTAAAAGGTAACCGTAGTTGCCAAAGTGTTGCCACTTACTATAAGGGGCTTCATCAGGACAAGAAACTTGAAACAAACAAAAAAAAGTTCAAAGTAGACGGCTAGTCAGATCATCAACTTGCCAACCAAGCCAGATTCTAGACTAAAAGGTGCCCTTTACGATAGGTGTCAAAACGTTGGCACTCATGTGTTGCAGGTGCTTCTTCAGGTCAGTGCTACCTAGATATAAGGTTGCGCTCAAAACGTTTTTGTTAAAATTATTAAAATTAACTTATGTACTAACAACAATCTGATCTGGCAACTAGCCCGATCAAGCATTCGTAACACGTGGGCGAGAAACGTCGTCAATAAAAGTAGAACTAGTTGGTTGTCCGTTTTAACCTGAAATCTTCCACTGTAAAGGGTTCTGAAGGTGCTTACCTTCTTAGCAAAGAAAAATATAAAACAATTATAAACGTCCACTTTTTTCAATTTGAAAATCTTTTCGTTGGAGTAGTAACCCACGAAAAATTAACAAATAAACGCATATAAATAACAAATTACAGTATACTTGTTCTACCATTTGATGGGCCTTCTTATAGAGTAACTTTTTTTTTGAATAGACTATTAAAACTCCATGTACTATTGTCAACGTTTGGTCAAAAGACGTCTGACCAAGGCAAAAAGAAATTGTTGGAGTTACAATCAACAATCTCTTTTTTACCTTGAGAAAGGTCAGACGTCTTTTTGACCGAAACGTTGGCACAAGTTAGTACATGGAGTTTTAATAGTCCATTCCAAAAAAAAAAGTTACTCCTATAAGAAGGCCCATCATATGGTGGAACAAGTATACTGTAATCAATTAAGAGAGGAGATTTAATTTAATAAATAATAAAGTTTTGACAAATGGGTATGTCCACAAAGTAAAAAAAGTTTTATTAAATTTGCTTTAAACATGGCGAAAATATTGCAATTTTTTAAAAAACCAAAAAAATATTTTTTCAACAGTTTGAAAATCCTTATAGATGCTTTTTATTTTGACAAAGCATCTGATTAAGCTCGAAATTTAACCATAATTGTATCTCTTACCGTTTCCGAAATAGCAAGGTAATTACTTTTACCAGGGCATACTGTATATTAGCTTAACAGCTGCTCAACAAATACTACCATAGCCAATTAATTAAAATGTGTTTAGAAAGTTGAAGTCTATTTTATATTACACAACTTGTTTTGGAAACACTTTGACAATAAAAACATTGACTTATGAAGTCGAATTTTCAATAGATTCTCTTGAGGGTGTTCTTGTATCATTGTTAATTTATTGCGGACGTTTTGATTAGAGCTACTCAACTCTAATCAAGACGTCGGTAATAAACTAGCAAAGATGTATGATTTTTCACATCCTGGTTTGTCTTCTTCAAGATGGCTCTTAAGCTTTTAGGGATTCTATTAAACTACATAATCTAAACACAGTAATCAACAATTGAAGCACAATTTTCATTTTAGATTAATCTTGAGATTATGTTGATTTATCTACTGATTTTAAACTCACATCGTTGATGAGATAATAATTAAAATGAAAAACTACAATAAGAAAGATAAAGCACTCGAAGTTTAAGAACTAAAATATTTTGAATTAATAGAAATGTATCCAAAATCTTAATACACGACGCTATTACAGACTTTCTTAAATAATACTGTTTAATATGGTGCACTTTTTCAGTGTTTTGGGAAACAATCTATTACATTCTAACTACCGAAAACTCAAATTTCGAATGAACTAAATGCATACTACATTAGACATTGAAAACAGTTGTACCTTAATTTTTGAATTTCTGTTAAAATATTATAATGCTTTATTTTTAGCTACTTTTAAGTATTCAAATTTGCTTCATGAAAATAGGAGCATAATATTTTCGTATTAAATAATAAACTTAAACTTTGTGTGTTTAACCTGGTAGTTAGTTTGAGGTAAGATTAAACTATTGAATAACAACATATCCTTTAGTTGTGCAGTATAATGTTTGATCAACTTCAATACCTTTCATAAATAAAAATTTCTTCACCCTAGTCGACCCTTCCAATGGGGCCAAGTTAGAAACTACATCGTAATTATTAAAGCTCCCATCCTAAATGTTGCGAATATTGAGATGGCCACAAGCAATAATTAACATAAGATCTAAATTCCTCGACGATATTGAACTTCTCTGCAATCTCTAACTAATAACATACTTTAGTTATTGATTAAGGTATAGAAGTGCATACTTAGACAATGGTGAAACTTGCGGTTATACTTCGAAAATTTGTGGTTCTGTTTGGGAAATTCTATAATCGTTATATATTAGGTTATACGTCTGTAAGTAAGTCGCAACTCTGCCATCGAAACATAAAATTGTGTAACATAATTAGATTACATAAGAAAAAGCCACTATACACCAAAAATCTTGATTTTCTGTGTAAACTATTTAGAAATCAAACACAATTTTCATGTCCATAATTTATTGAGATTAATATTTCCCTATCGAAACTACAACTAATAATAACAAGAGGGTTGTTAGGGAACTGGAACCCCTCAAATTTTATACTCCTCCCAAGCATCCTTCTAACCCTCAGACTGTAGCCAAGAAAGGGGGTTTATGTATTGGAAATATTATTCTCTATAAAGAATACAGTATGTGGGACAAATTTAAACTCTCTGTATCGGGCATTAAAGGCGCTTTTTACATATATTTTTAGTAAAGAAAATTTCAAGTTGAACAGCCATATTTTAGATTTAGTAAAGACTTTTACGAGTTTATTTTAGTTGTTTTTTTGGACTAGGCTGTATTCTATTTGGGTCGGATGCTTATTTGATTTTAGTGTTATATCAGTTTTTATGTTACTACACAAAAAATCGAATTTTAAATATTAACTGAATTATGCTAGTAATTTATTGCCAACACATTACCCCAGTGTTTGTTTCTTGCTAATCAAGCAAAAAGTCTGTACTAAGTGTGGAATAAATAAAACTAAAACACCACAAATGTTTAATTAATAAACGTGCAAAAATATTTTATACGGTAAAATTGCTTACCGATATACAAAAATTTGGAGATTTTGCTTCCAAACAATAATAATAAAATAGACTAAGTAATTATTAAAATTTATTTCAAATTTTCGATATAATACGATCCCTCAGCACGCACTCGAATTAACGGCCGTTTGTCGTTAATTTTCTTCATCAATTAAATTCAAGTACACACGTAGTATAGATTATAACACAAATATTTATTAAAAAAGTATACAACATACCTACGATCTTAATATATTATTAATAACATTCCGAGTCAAATCTGTGGAACATCATAAGATCAAGCTTCCATTTAACTATAAGTATAGCACATTATTTATGTTTATTTTTACAATGACTAATCCACGCTTAAATTATATTTTGTTTATGCCAATGTCTATTAAAAAAAATGACAAAGATAGTGATTTTGAAAAGATATGCTGTGCGATTGTCGCAATGACGAAGATGACTTTAATAACATGTTATGATACCTACTTCATATTTCTTTAATCAATTAGTTTCTATCTAGTTATATTTTTGACACATCCATCAGCATTCAGTCGAGATTCAATTCTACGGTCAAACTAGGTGCAGTTTGTACAACATATTTTTTGAGTTTTTTACTTTTTACTCAAATGTGTAAGATCTTTTTTGCATTTTCTGAAAAAAATTGCGAGAATGTGACAAAATGCATATAGAAAGTCCCACATATTTTTTAACAGCATCTGTTATTTATTGAAGTCATATTCTTATAATACTTATATGTACCTAAAACTCAAATGAAAAATTTCCGAAAACAAGAACACAGGATACAAAAAAATTCTTTTGATTTACAGGTTTATTCGTCGACGTTACGCTGCTTATTACAGCTTTATTAAGACTTTAATCATTACAATTAAATATTTTTAAAAACACTTTTTTAGGTAATTCATACATTAATTTAAAAACAAAAAAAAAGAAGGACGTATAAAATATGAACAAATTTCGGCTTCGTAGATGAAAATTGATAAAACTGCAATAAACAGCGAAAGGTCGATGAATAAACCTGTAAATAAAAAGAATTTTTTTAATAATAGTTCTTATCCCGTGATCCACACACTTGATTGTACAATCAAGAACGTGATAAAAGAATTAATTTTAACCATTTTATTCTTTAGGTACAACACAACTTTCATCGCAATTAAAGCAATTAAGAATTTTATTTACGGATTGAATTACTGTGACTTCAAATAAAATACCATACCTATCTACACCTAGTCTACAACCAGCATTTTATTAATTAATTACTAAGTGCACGTAAAACGTTAATTTAAATAAATCATACTCAAAAAATGTATAATAGACCGAGCAATAGTTTTTTGCCCTAGGGCTTACAATAATGAGGTTACGCAATATGTTTGTTCATTATCAAATTATTCTTAAAAGAAAATTGAATCATTGCACAACCAACCTACAAAAAATTATAAAACTAGAAAATTGTGATTGAAGTGACGTTTATTATTAAATAATCAGTAAAGTTAAAGTCCTTAACCTTCTAGGTGGAGGTAGGGCTGAAAATATCGGTCTTAGGTTACATAAAAGGCCGACGTTTCGCCCACAAGTGCTAGGGCTTTATCGAGGCTAAAAAGTAAATTGAAAACCGTCTTGGTCATAAAATTTAAAAAATTATATAAGACACACAGGTAAAATAGAACGAACGACACGAATAAATTTACAAGAATAATTTACTTTTTAGCCTCAATAAAGCCCTCGCAGTTGAGGGCAAAACGTCGGCCTTTACGTAACCTAAAACCGTTATTTTCAAGCCTACCTCCACCTAGAAGGTTAAGGACTTTAACTTTAAAATTAGAAACTTAATTGGAGGAAAAAACTAATTGTAAATAATTAGTGTTTACAATGACGCCTGGCAACCAACTAGCACATACATTTAAAATTAAAAAGTTAAACGTAGATAAACATTGTATGACGCACATGTGTGAATACTTGCCTGAGACTCGTGTTTTAAACTTCAGAACTCTCTTGCCTCACTTCACATACTTGCATCATAAATAATTGTTATTGAACCTAAAACAAATAATAAATTTAATTATTATAAAATTTATTTGTTATTGTTTAGTTAACTGAGTTTTCATTTGAATTCTAGTTGTAAGATTTAAAAAAATATTTCTCGTATAGGTTAATCCACTTTGGAAAAAAGTTATGGTTTATTTAATTAAACATCTTGTATATTATTAATTTTTTTTGTTTCAAATAAAGGTCACTTTATTTAAGTATGAAACTGGAGAATAAAAAACTTTGTTCTAATTTATATGCAAAGTGTACCAATATGTCTAAACCTTTTTCGGATTAACCGTTAGAATAAACTGGATTAATAAATAATATGTGTGCTTTTATTGTTACATACCAATGAAACGAAACGTCGGTGTTAAAATCTATTCTCACCAATTAATAAAGGACAAAATCAATTTATTTTATTATACATATCTCTCCAAATATAAGAAATGTAGCTATAAAATTTCTATTTATTTTAAACAATTTGGGAGAGCTTGGATTTTAGAATGGCATTTTAGCATCTCATTATTGTCGAAAACTTTTTCTATTTAATCCACATCCTATCTCTTACACTTTCCGGTATAGTAATATACTGACCAATTTTGGACACACTGTATAAACAGGGTGCCCCTAAAAAGTCTTTACAAAACTCTGCCACGTTTTTTTAGACCAAAATAGTCAATTCAACAAAACTTAGCTTAGTGCGGTGGCTACCTTGTTCCTTAGATTTGAATTCCCTAGATTTTTTCTTTGGGGAGATCTGAAATCCATTATTACCTGTAAATAATATAAAAGTATTATGGCAAAGAATTCAAGATAAAATAAATAATCTTAGAAGAGATCATATGCAAAGTTTTAATTTTAATTTTCTTCGTTGTATAATTCTGTGTATTTGCGAAAATTGGAGACATTTTGAGCATTTTTTAAAACCAATATTGAATACATTTTTTATCTATTGACGTAGTTATTTAAAACCTATTAGTATTTAAAAACGGTTCTCCGTGTCAAGATTGATTTTGACACAATTTGGATATGACTTTTTGTGACCTATAAAACTGTGCAAACGTACCAAAATTTGTCAAAGTTTGAGCCGTTTCAGATTTTTCAAAAACAAAAAAAAATTTAACAATAATGCTATGAGTTTGTAAAATTTGATTTTTGCGAAAACGGTGGAACTTCTCAAATCTTATGTAAAGTACCTATCTTTTTTGTGGTCCATAAGTCACTTAATCCACTTTTTATAAAATAACCTTTCTGTATCTATTGGCGTAAATATTTCAAATGTTAATTATTACAAAACCCAATTTCTCAGCCGATGGAATCATTTTCGTTAGAATTTTTATGTGACATTTTCTGACCTATAACACTGTGTATACGTTCCAAATTTTAGGAAAATCGCCTAAGTAATTCAATATATTGCAACGAAACTTTTGTTTTGTTTTGAGTTTTGTTAAATCGACTTATTTTGGTCTTTAAATACGTGGTAGAGTTGTACAAAAAACTTTTAGGAACACCCTGTATATCTATGTTTGCATATTTGTGGTAAATTCAAAATATTTTGGTATTTTTGGACTACGGTAATTTAATTCTGGCAAATGTTTATAATTTTTCCTAACAAAATTCTTAGATATGTTTAGTTGCGATATTGGCTGACCACGTATACTTTTTCAAATTGTAGCATGTTGAGGTGATTAGGGTTCCCTCTCTGATAATAAACTTAAATAACAATTAATAACAAGCAAATAAAAGCATTAATTTATTAGTTTCAGTGAAATGATAATTTCGTTGACATTGTTTGGTATGACCGTTGTTTATGTGGATAAGAGACTTCCAACAAATCGGGAATTGTCACCAGAACCGCCAGCAATAGAGGTTGACCTGTCTGAGGTGTAATAAAAATCTGACAACAAATTATGATCACAGATAAAAAAATAGTGGTCCATAAAACGTCTGAAAAATTCTATTTTAATTAAATTAATTTTAAATTTTTAAAAATAATTTGACCTGTTTTTAGGTATAAGAGCATTTATGTTTAAACTAATGAAAGGTACCTAACTTCAAAAAATATGAAAAGGTGAAAAAGATTGTGTAATACCTTCTATTACGTACTACAATTTGTTTAAATTAACATGCTTAAGAAACATACTAATAAGTAACGAATTAAGTAGAATAAACAAACATTTTAGTTGAATATCCCAATATATACAACATTGATAAATGTGGTATTTATGCGATAGTGAAATTTTTAATTTATTTTTTGATTAAACCAAACTGGATTCTTCCTTCTGCGGATTTGCTTAGAAAAAAAGAAAAGTCGAAAAATTTTCAACAGGTGGCGTTTTATCATTTAAAAAATTTTCGGGTGGAATTGTGAATGCTCGAAATTAATTTAATCAAAAAATGTATTTTGGGCAAAACAAAGTTTTTTGGTTCAGATAGTATTAGTTATAATCTGCATCAGTTTTTTGTTAACGTTTTTAAACATTAATTTATTCAAAATTTTCTTGATATTAGCATTGATTATAAAGATATTAGCTAATATTTAGACAAAATGAACCTAATTTGAGTATTAATCTACCCCTTTACAATAATTTGTAGGCTTCTGCGCTTGTTTTTTTAAATTATCTAAACAGAATTTGAACGTAACTTTCATTGTAAATAACTATTAAGTAGTATTTTATTACATAATTGGTAACTACTTAAAAAACAAAAATGCATAATAGGAATAAAAACATCGGTAAAGAAATTCTGCCAGTTCTGCTTCTGTTTAATGTAAATAAAAAAACGCTTTAGTTAATTTTCAAGTTCCATACAAATATGATTTTTAAATATGTTACTCAATAAATAGTAAAATTATATGTAGCGATAATAAAACATTATAATGTAAAAAATTATATTTTTAAAAAAACTTTTGATGTAATTATAAGTTGTTAGTATGTTAAAAATCTTGTCAGCTTTTATTTTTGATTTAGACTATACTAGTGACTTACTTAATTGTGAAGATTTAACAATTTTCTTAATTTTACTAAAAACTAAAGTTTAAACTAAAAGTATTATTGTTAATCAAATACCTATATGTTTCTTATAATTTTTCAGAAGAACAGTTTCTTAGTTGTATTATTGTTGCAACCCTTTAGTGGTTTAATTTAAATATTTTTAAGTATCCATAGACCGTTAAAAACTAAATAATAATTAAGTAGATCAACTGCGAGACATTTAGAATTAATGTCAGTGGAAAAAAATTAAAATATTTAGATCATTAGTTCCGGATTTTTCGTCACAAACTAAATGTTACAGCAGCAGTTTCGGACAATAATAGGCAGATGTTAAAAAAAATCCGGTTTCCTTTTGCAGGAGATAAATCCGGTTCTAACTGAAAAATAGTTAATAAAACATCAGGATGACATTATGTTGAGAAACAAGCTTAGTCGTATAGCTTTTCGTTCATTAAATTGGATTTAACTTTATACAAAAGAGATCTTAAAAGTTTTCTGGTATAAACTTTAAACTCCTTAGAGCTTTAATTGCGTCCGTTCTTATCAGGTTTACTAGAATAGGATCTAACCAACCGCAAAATGGGTAATAATAATGACAACTATAACGACGTGAGATAACATCACGACATCTTTGTCCTTTCAAGTTCACAAAGCTTGGAGAACAGTTAGTTTTATGTATATTTTAAGTGCCTAGCAGGCAATTAAGGGTAGATAGCGTGTGGGTTGTAAGACGCGTCCGGGAAGTGTTCCCCAAGGATGAGGAAGGGGCCACTAATCTACAAGACTCTACGTTCGACCCCGCCATGTTATAGCCCGTAATTTATTCATGGCAGTTCTCGACATAACTGTTTGAATCGGTCTGCAAGAGATTTCAACTTGGATTAATCCGAGTCATAATCACATGGTTGTGTCTCTTACCCGAACTTCATTGCTGTGTTCATCTACTTCAACGACAGTTGTTTTATTAGTCGATTTGTTCAATCGCAAATTCATAAATAGTCAAATGCTTTGCTTGGACAATTAATTTAGCGAAACTTCAATTAGAAATTAAAGTGTTTCACAGAAAACTAATAAAGTAATCTTGTGTGCAAATGCATAAAAAATAGATGTTTAATTGAAGAAATGATTAAAACTGCAACAGTAATGATTGATTTTTTAGCGCACCTTTTTCTTCTTAAACTTTAAAACAAAAAGTACATATTTAACGCTATTTAACTTCAGAATGGTCTTATTTAAAGTTTAAACTTTTAATTTTGGGCAATTAACGTAACAATATAAAAATCTTTATTATATTTTATTATAACTGAAAAACATTAAATTTTGTAGTTTACTTGCAATTTAAAAAAAATATCAATAAAAAATTATCTATATTTTGTAGATGGAGTTGTTAAAAATACTTTAGAACTGAAAGTAAAAACTCAAAAATCACAATTCTTATAGTACCTAATAAAATTTTAATGCGAAGGAAGCACATGTCTAAAACAAGAGACCAACAAAACACACATAAACTCGTATATGCGCATTCAGGTAACTTTGAATCCTTAGGGCGCAAGAAATTTTATAAGAGAGTTCTAAGATGAAAAGCAACCGTTCATAACATGATTACTGTATCTGTGTAGGGCGTAATTAAATTCAATTCCCTTGCGACGTAAAGCTGAGACGGACGTCTTCCCTTCAATGCAGACGTCAGCAGCAAACTACGACTGCTTTATATAAACAAGTGTGGTAAATTAATCTTGAAAATTAATATTTACACAATACTGACAACTGTTTTGATTTCAGAAAAAGCAATTTGAAAAATATGATATTTATGGAGTAACTGTTTGTTCAACTCTAACGTAATAAACATAAGCTTAGAGGGGACTAAGATTTAAATTTGCTCACCCTTGCAATATATGCACAAAGCTCGAAGTAAAGAGGAGATAAGACGGTAGTGGATCCCGATATAACTAACTGCAGCATCTCAGATGGCTGAATATCGATTTATGGTTAAGCAAAATGGCTACTGCAATTGAGTCATTTATTGAAAAATGCACCCTCATCCAAATAGCTCTCATGTCCGCCACGAGAATGAATGCGGCAAAAATTTTGTTATAAATTTGTTGCCAAATTCTTATTGCAATTACCTTCTAAAACATAAAAGACATAATTTTTGAATTAAAAAGAACAAAACTTTTTCATAATAAAAGATTTGATAAAAATTAAAATCAATCTACTACTCATACTAAAATTGCAATTAAAAACAATTTATTCCTTCAGACATTTTTTTTTTAAATTAGTTGATGGTACTACAATATTTTCTATTTGCTAATTTCCTCCATAAATATCTTAAAACATTATAAACAATCACCAATTATGTTTTTATTTTAGATAAAAGCTTAAAGATTGCAACCATCCCAATTGGAGATATGTATAGTACCTAAATCATTTACATTTTTATGCAAATATGAAACAATGTATACAAATACATTTAAATTTTAAAAATCACTTAAATAAAAGACAATGCAAAGACAAAGTGATGGATGAAAACTAGAATTTATGAAATTTGTTTCAGTAGTAATAGTTAAAATTCCATAATTTAAGTAAAATTAAAGAATTAATGTCGCTTTTTTCTAATTTTTAGATGTTTATCACTTGAGACACATGTATAAAAATGTATTTACTTTCAAACGGTTTTACACGAGAATTGGTTTTAAGCTCTCATCTAAAAAAGAGGTATTTTAAATACTCTGCGACCGTAAAGTAACACTTTTTTTAACCTCTTCTGTCAAAAAAAGTAAATGGCTGCTTCGTTAAAATCAATACTGATTCGTAAAATTTTCGAAAATTGACCGATTGCTATTGACGTTCTTAGTAATAAACCGACATAATTTTGCTTTAATTAAGATTCATTAATTTAAAAATTTTAATGATTTTTTTCATAAAAAGATCGTGAGCTGTAAGTATAATTTTCGGCCGTTCTTTTGAAAATGGCCGAGGATTAGAGGATGCCAGAATATCAGAAAATGCTGAAAAAACGTTTACAAGAGCACAACGTTTTTTAGGCGTTCACTCTCTTTTGTAAAAATAAATTATTAAAATAATAAATATTAATTAAAACAAAGTTATGTTTGTAACCATTTATTACTAAGAAAATCGTGCAAATCTCTATTGATTTTAACTAAGAGGCCGCATACTTTTTTTTACGGTCGTAAATCAGTAAGTAAATTGTCTCTTTTTGGGTTGAGCGCCTAAATAAGTTTTTTTTAGAGCGTTCTGGTTTTATATCAGAAAAAGTCAAAAGTTCTACTTTACAAACTTGATACTAATAACTATTTTACATTTTTGACATAGTTTTTATTCAAAATATCAGAATGTAAAAGACGTTAAAAACAAACCGCAATAGATATAGCTTGCCAGTTCTAGTAGAATGTAAATCTTTTTTCTAATGTTGACATTTTTTATAATTTTATTGTAAATAGTTTTCTCTTTGTTTTGCTCGTCACCGCGGTTACATAATAGCTATTTTGTTTAAAAAAAGTTTAAAAATAATTTTATTTCATCGTGTGTTTTAAAATTTTTGTTATTTTGAAAAGTTCACGATTTAGTACAACAAATAACAATTTTCAGTACAGTTTGTAGTATCTTTTAAATAATATTGAGTTTAAAACCACACCATAATCTTTGTAAAGATCTATAGAAGTATTAAACACCTACTTATATAATATGTACCTATTTAAAATAATACGCTACGTCCAACAAACTTAACGAAGTACAAACGGTTTCAAAAAATACATTATAACCATCAAGTACAATTTTTCTAAATCTAAAGTAGAACTATTAAAAAATTAGTATTATTTGCACTGGTTGTATTTTAAAAAATAAAAAAATATAATGTTTAAATAGTAAAAATAATACCCCGAGTGTGTTGATTTTTTCCGGATTTTTTTGACAATCACGAAAAAAAAGTTCGGATTCAATTGACACGCGTGTGTTATTTGGCATCACCATTTCAATTTTACAAATGTTACGAGAAAGAACAGTAAATTATATAAAATTCCTTTAATAAAACGTTCATACGTCATAGTTATCACAAAGCTCTTTATATATCTGTAACAAAAAATAATTTAAATTTTTAGGTTGACAGCACACTAATAAATCAAAAACGTTGTGATACAAACGTTTTGTCTTACTGTATGTACACTAATAAAGTTAAATTAAACATATAGTAAAACTTTGAACAAAACGTTTTTTCTCTATATTCTACACACACCGAAAACACGATTAATGACAAAACGTTTTGTATGAACTTCTGTACTTTGTCAGTATGTGTGTTTTTTTAATTTTAATGTATGGAAAATCTGCAAGAAATTATTAGGTGTATCCTCGACAGTTTCGAACCACAATTTATCAGTCAAATCGCAATTGTCATATTCTTTTTTTATATAGGGCAGGTCTAGCAATGACCAAACAGATCATTTTCTCACAGTCGATGGACAATTATGATAATTATGAAATAATAAAATCCAATCGGCAGCCAGAATCATACAACATAATTTAATAAAGAATAAAGTGTTTAATGCGTATTTAATTTAAAAAAACAGTAAGCATTTTATAATGATTTACGTCAAAACTCCGGGTTTTATTCTGATTGCGGTAACATTTTCTTATTAATAAAATTATTTATCGGTGTTAGTATTAATACAATTTTTAAAAAAATATGAATGAATTTAATCTATTTTTAAATTTATTTTAAAAATATATTATAATATTAATAATAAAAATAAAAAAGTACTGCAATCGGAATCGAACCTTGGTTAGAATGCGCACAATATTACTAGGCGACAAATTAACAAATTCGTCCATGAAGGCTGCTTATTAAATGAAAATTTATTTGGTGAATGAATAAAAATTTATAAAAATAACCTAAAAAATAACTTACTGATTTTTTTAGTAAAATTCGGTTTGAATACTCATTACTATGCCATCAATTTGTTCTATTTTATCTATTCAACATGATGTGTTGTTGTATTGGGTCCGAATTGTGTCAGAAAGAAGATATACGTTAATATTTAATTTAACATAGTAAATGCCTAAGCCAACTTTTTCGTGGGACAACAAGGTTTTTGCCACTTTGTTTTCAAATATCAAAAGTGTTGATGTTTGCACGTCTAACAAATGATTTACGCCAAAACGGTTTCTGCTAATACATTTTACATAAACACACTTGCGCAACGAAAACGTTTCCATTAAAAACGGTTTACTGGATACCGAAACGTTTTGTATTTTATAAAAACACACTAGTCAAACGCAAACAAGTTAAATCTAGAACAATTTGTTTAAAACAGTTTTAAGGTGATTCAACATCTTTTTATTATTTGACATACCGCAAATCACGTAGTGAAAACTGATTCTAATAAAATTATACTAAAACGTTTTGTATTACAACGTTTTTCATTTATTAGTGTACCGGCAGCCTTAGACAGTTAGTAATTTAGTTCTTCGTGCAATGACAAGAATCTAATTGGAGAAGAAAATCAAAGTTTTTTCTTTCAGTCTTTTCGTATACATAGAGATTTCTTATTTTTAAGGAAACATTTTTTTATATATATTTACATACGTATTAACTATTATTAAATTATTAAAAAAAATTTTTTTAAACACTTAGTTGATTGCATACCTCTCTTATTAGTAATTATACTAATCGTTAATGTAATAATAGCTATTTATGTTATCAGTGACGAAAAGCATGTTTCGTTACGTGTTACATACAAGATTTTTTCTAATTTTGACAAAAACAGAGTAAACGTTAAATTGAACGTATAATATGCAGTACTTAACGAAATTAAACATAGTAAACATAGTTTGAGAAATACCAACTGCTTTCCTTTGATAAATCTGGTTTGAATAGGGGTTTTTAAAACTTGTGACATAAGAAATAAAAAAAATAAGTATACTTTTCGTAACTAGTTCTAAAAGTAGATGGTTTCAAAACCTACATTGATTATGAAAAATGTAACTTTACATGTCAAAATTAGAAAAAATCTTAACATCACTAATATCAACCCACAATGGACGACACAAATAAACTGAACAAACTGATAGTGATTACGTTTAAATATTATTAACTACCTATGAGTGGAGATTTAGGTACATAGTGTCAAAATATTTGTTTTAATTCTGAAATTTGTAAATTTAAACCGCAGCGTTAAATTATTTAACGTAACTCTTAATTTTGGATGTTAATTGTTAAATATTAATAGGGATCAATAAAATAAAAAAAAGTTTTATTAAATTATTTACTAGTTTTGGGGTAAAAAAAATTGCAATTTATAAATTTTAGTTAACGAGTAAGTTGTCAAAAAATTTCCGAAAATATTTTCTGTTGCTATGGTAATCATATTAAATACAAATAATAAAATGTGTCTTAACGACATTTTGTGTAAGAGGAACACGTAAATAATAGTATAAACTAAGATTAGTTTATATTCTTAATTAAATACAAAATTTTTATTGGTTCTTCCACAATGTCATGCAATTTTCATATGCTTTGTATTCAAAATATAAGTAAAATTTCTAAGTTCTTCAACTCAATACAGAATGGCGCATATGTTAGTTTTTACTCATTAATGGAATAAATGACATAATAATAAAAACAAATTTATTACATGAACTTTACTTACACACCACAACTGAATGATAAGAACTCGTTGTTCACTGGTAGCTTACACCAATACATTTATGTTATACGTATTGTTGACAACGTGATATTGTTGCCAACTTATAAAATCAAAATGTCTCATTTCATGTATTTGCTTCCCCCACTAAGGGGAAATTGACATATGTGCTACCTTGTATTTTATAATTATTATATAACAAAACCTTGAACAATGTTGTCTTTTAGACTTAGTGTTTGATTATTGTTTTTTGTTCATTTTAATCATTTAATCGTCAATGAGACATTAGAAATATAAAAAAATTGCAACAGCAAAATTTTTTTGAAAAGTTGAATTATTGTAAGTATTACGAACATTGGACAATTGCACTGTAAAAAGTACTTTATTAATCACAAAATTTTATCAACATTCCCAAAAGTGTATGATATTAAATAGAAATAATTGTTTTTGAAACTGTGCTGTCAGAAAAATTAAGTATCAAAATGTCAAAAGTAACTTTGGTAAAGTATCATTATCAAACGAGTTATACAGAAAAAAGTTGACTTGATGTTGAAGTTTTAGTTTTTTGAGAGTAGCCGGTTGCTATTAGCATCGGATGTAAAAGAACTTTAAATGGAAAGATGCGTTCGCATTAAACAATACACCTTACCATAATAAATCTCCATTTTTGCTTCTAAACAACAATGTTTGAAAGCGCCAATTTTAATACCTACTTTTTTTGACGTAAAGTAAAAGTGTTAGTTGTTCTAAAACATGTTTTTAATTTATGATGGTCATTGTTTTAAATACTTTCATTTTTGTAATAACGGGTAAGTAATTTAAAAAAAATTTGATAATTAAGTTTAAAGTTTGGTTAGGTATAGTATAAATATGTCCTTAGTTTAATCGATAAGTTAAGATAACATCTAAGTTCCAAAGACTGACAAATTCAATTCAATTTAACCATTTTTAACATAGGCAAAACTAATAAAAATGGTGTAAAATAAGTCATTATGTAGCAGTTTACGTTTGACTTTATGTTAAAGGTGGTTATTGAAACATTTTAAAAATTTATTTTTACATACAATTTTTGTTCCTGGGTAGGTATTTATGCATAATTTGACAAAAATTAATTATACTTAAGTCGTAATTTTTTTTCATATTTTTATTAAGTAACTACTGAATTTTCTTTTAGTAATAATTTGATCGAAAACCTATTTTTGTCATTAATATTATTATTGAAATTGGAATAATTATTTAAATTGATTAAGAAATACAAAATTCTAATAAAAAAATTAAGTTGAAAAACTTATTTACTTCATATTAAAGTGTATGTCGAATGATTAAGATGTCAATTCAACTCTCTTAATCTACTTAAAACTTAGAAATGCATTTACTAGAGAGTAAGGATTATTTCTTAATGTTAACGTTTTGAAACCAATTTAGTTTAAATTCAAGTTGAAATTCATAACTGGCAACATCTCAAGTATAAACCTCTGAATAATGTATAATATTCGTTTTAGAAGAGACAGTCAGGCAATTTTAGTGATTTATAAAGTACAATTTGTTCACAATGTAGGGATAATATACTTTACAATTATAATACTTACTGCAAGTTGATATAAAGTTGAATTTCCCACATCAAAAGTGAGCCTTTACGTCTTGGCTACGAGATGGAGTCTCGAGTTCTGTTGGCGTCCAATTTCAACGGCGTCTAGGCGCCTTCTGAAATAAGAAATGTTGATTTATTAACTGAATGTGTATGTTTACACAAAAATGGAGTTTTTATTTATGAGTTGTTTTTTTCTCGTGAAGTAAAAGTCGTAGAAATGATAAAGGTAGAATAATTTAGAAATAAATAACATTTATTGGACTTAGATCCTGAATATAACAAACAACATTACTCAAGGCTGCTGACAACATTTGTAAGATTAATTATCGGTGCTCGTAACATTTTTTGAACTTTATTGATTTTTTTGAATTCTGTCACGCTGTTTGAACGGCGCACTTGCGAATTACTAATGCACGATGAAATCTTCAGAGGTCTCCACAATAAAGTTTTTAGAGTTTAATATAATTTTCAAAATAAAGCTCGCCGATTTTATGTTTCTGTATAATCAATCACACACGGTTTGGGTGTAATTTTTAATATGAAAGCTTAGATGTAGGCTTGAGATGATGAATGTTGAGGTAATGTTGATTAATTGAGCACATGATGTATTTTAGTCGTTAAAAAGTTTTACTTACTGTATAAAAAAAGACCGTTTAGCGCGAGCACAGACTTACGACTAAATTTTAAATCTATTCTTTGCAGCATCACGATCTCCCTTCAACGGTTTTTGTCTAAAACGAGTTTTATTGTTCAATGCGTAGATTAATAATACGAGTGATCTGCGTGGTCCAGTTTGTATGCATCCAGACGCAGTGGACAATGGTCAGTTGTTAGACTGGTCCATCAAGTAACAATATGCAGCTTCCGTGGCACATCTGTTAGGATAGAGAACTGGTTGAAAACGTTAAACCACTCTTTTTTTATAATTTTTTTTCTTTATAAGAAAATTACATCTAAGACAATTGCTAAGCTTATAAGATGCCATGTTAGAGGAGGAGCTTGCTTAATCCCACTAATTTTCCAATAATCGCAAATTTGAATTTTGATTCATACGGTAACTGGCGCCTTTGTGTTAAAACTCTAAAGTTTTCAACATTGAGCTTATGCTTCCCAATTACAGAGGACTCTATAGCTTTTGAAAGCGAATTTAACGTTTGTACATGTATAATTCAATTATTCAATTCAAGTTAAAGGACAATACACAATATGAAATATTAAAGAAAAATTAATTGTACCATGATAAGTATACCAGTTTACCAACATATATAAATATAAGAGATTATTTTGCATATTAAACAAATTGCTGTTGAACTAAAAAAAAACACTTACCGATTACTGTAAAAAAATTTTAATTTTAATAGCACAGTTTAATGTAAACAATGTGTGACAAATTATTAGAATCCTAATCTAATTAATTTGCCGTTTAGTTTGAACACAACCCTAATTATTCAAATAGATAATTTTTCTTAATTTAAATCACTAGGAAGTTAGCGACTTGTGGCGGTTCAAATAATTTTTATTAATTTATTGGACCTAGCTATGTTTATATTAAATAAAGTTAAGTGTACGTTTTTTATTAATGGCCACCCATCTAAGTATAGTCCATGCTCGATACGTTATCATTATCAATAAAAGTAATAATCGCAAATTCTGTAAAATGACTTAATGCTTTATTAGTAGTATTACACAATTTCAATTTATTTAATTGTCACTTTTCGGTCAGGATTTTTAGTGCACTTTTCGATTCTGCGAAGTGTAATGACACAAATGAATCGTGAAATTTCTTTAATCTAATGAATCTGATACATATTTTGCTACCGGCTTTCAAATTCAACAAGGATAAAAAATTTGCAACTTCCGGAAATGACAGTGTTTATAAAATATGTAAGAATATGGGTGTACTTACTTATTAACTGAATCTAAAATGTTTTTTGACAACCAGTACAAAAATGACTGTACGAACTTTTGATGATATCTATGCTGTTGGTTCACAATAGTGTTTTTCAAAGAAATCAGTAAAAGTACAGTGTAGTTAACTATTATTGAAACTTCTTTTCTTAAAAAAATGTTTTTGGAAACCTGAGTTGTGTCATTAAAATTTATTACATTAATGCAAAATAATCTCCGTTTTCCGTAAGTTTTACAATTTCAGAGGTTAGCAGTTCTATAAACTTACCATGGTCTCTTGGGTATATACGCAACGACATGACGTTCTCTTTATTAAAATTCTCTTATTGACGTTTTTGTAAAAATTATAAAAATTGAAGTAAAAATGATCATGTCGTTAACTGGATCTACATAGAAAAATTCTGAAGTAAGGTAAAGTGGGGTAAATTTAAAAATGAGGCAAATGTGTTAATTTGTTCTAAATTTTATTAAAGAAACAAAATTAGTATCAGGCTTGAAGTAGGTAACGAAAGAAACTTTCCTGAGTTTACCAAGATCAACAGAACGCGTTTTTACCGACCGTGTACCATATTATATTCCGTAAGTTTCGAAACGTGCATGTATGGTTATAAAGGAAATTGAACATGTGTTTTATTAACTGGTCTGGTTAGCTCCGTATCAAAGTGATTTCTTTTGCATCCAGAAAAGTTGGTGTCGGGGCTAATATGTCACATCCTATCTTACATTTACCACATATCGTATTACATTTGCCTCGTTTGTTTTTGAATAGAGAATGGTGAGTTTATACAGTGACCGGCAAAGAGTTTGCAACAAATGGGAAAAATTTTTGTAATTGAGATATCCGAAAATTTCTTTTGGAAAATGAATTCAGCATATCAAATAACAAAAAAAGCATTTTGACAAATGTCATGGCGGCAAATTAAAAAAATATCCCTTGAATATGTAAAAGTGAGGTTAGATGACAAGATATTGAAAAATGCCTAAGAAAAAAGTTGTTTAGAATTAGATTATACGTCTATGTGCAATGTTCAAAAGAAAATAACGATTTTTCATAAATAACAGTTTTCCGGCATTTTTTTCCGAAATATTGAGAAAACAAATTTTTGCGATTGACTTGCATAAAACACAATAAAACCAACAAATAAACTTCACAATTCAGTAATTTTTATTTATTAGTCTACTAATGGACGGTAAAGAACAAAAAACATTGTTTTTAGGACGGGCTTTGTTGCAATGGCCTACAGAACAAAAAAAGGTTGAAATTACAAATTTAGAATTATTTTAAAATAGTCTTAAAATGATCAATTCTTCCATTCTAAACCCAATTTATACAATTTTTACACTATTGCCTGGATAATAAGCTCATACAAAAACGGAAAAAATGACGGAAAACTGATATTTTCTTTTAAAAATTTGCACATAGACGTATAATCTAATTTTAAACAACTTTTCTCTTAGGCATTTTTCAATATCTTGTCATCTAATTTTACTTTTTACATATTTAAGGGATATTTTTTAAATTTGCCGCCATGAGAGTGGTCACATGACATTTGTCAAAATGCTTTTTTTGTCATTCAATATGCTGAATTCATTTGCCAAAAGAAATTTTCGGATATCTTAATTACAAAAATTTTTCCCATTTGTTGCAAACTTTTTGCCGGTCACTGTATAAGAGAAAGAATTATGATCCATGTTATAATAAAGATGATGTGAAAATGCCAGTACAAACAGTAACAGCGATGACTATATATAGAGCTTTGAAAACGTACGATGTACAGCTATATGAAGGGTAGACGTGGTACAAAAAAGAGCACCGGAGGACTTTCTACAGTGTTAAATCAGAAACAGGAAGAGAGTTTAGCAGTAGAAATTTTTACTTTAGAGAAATGGGGTTTGGTCTTTCTAAGAAGAAAGTTTTACAACTGGTTGGTGATTTTGTGAAAGAAGATAAATTTGAAACATTTTTTAAGAATGGTACACCTGGTATTGATTGATTTTTTCATTTAAGCATTTAAATTTTGCAATCAGTTAAATATGCTCAAAAGAAAGTCTCCGATTCTTTTCTTTACGACTACTTCGATTTACTGAACAAAATATTAAATGAGTTACAGATTGTAAATTAACCTTCACAAATCTGGAATTTAGATGAGATCAGTTTTTCTATTGATTCAAAGAAAAGAAGATTGTAGAAAAATGAGGAAAACCATGCTTACGTATTACCAGCAGCCCTACCGATAGAATACTAGAGTGTGTCTTTAGGCAAAAGAGAAAGGGGTCAACTTATGGGATCAGTGGCAATATTCGGATAAAATTTTCCTGATAGCATCCTACGCAGCAAGCAAAAAAGGGTGGATGGATTCGGCAATTTTTTTAAACTACTTCAAAAATACGGTAATTCTAACATTAGGTACAAAAAGGCCCGTTCTTGTAATATACGACAGCCATCAAACACACATAAGCACAACAGTAGTAGAGCTAGCCATACAGCATAACATAACAATTTTAAAGTCACCTGGATCAAAAATTAATGAAATGGAAAAGGTACAAAGTAGGACGAAAATTTATTTTTTCAATTCATTGCGGAAATTTAGAGAAATGCAGCAGCAAGTGTAAGTATTAGTGGATTTAAAAAAATTTAATGACCAAGTCGTGCCTAGAAACTAATTTGACGTCAGTGCTTTGGAAAGATGCCCAGAATTCTACATCTCAAACTATTATCATTAGCAAAGAACAAATTCAAGTGGTTCAAATGAGGTAACTACGGTTAGTGTAGCTGCAGTTAAACTTGCTACTTCATTAACTTTTTCCCAGAACCGTCGCTTTGAAGCACTACTCTTGGATTGTGTACAACACCAGATTCTCTGAAGAATTTGGGAGGAACTTCGAACTGCAGAAAATGAATTTGAAGATGACTGTACTGTACAACAATTCAAGTTGATAGATGGGTCTTTGCGCAATATGCGACCACGAAAACTGTCAAATATTCTATCGGCAGACTATTAGAAAAAATGGAAATGATTGACGCATTAAATTTCTTAGATTTAAAGAAATAGGTTTATTTGGTCAGATGTTGACGATGAAGATATGGGGGATAGTGCAAACATTGTTCGAATACTCCCTAACCCTACAGATGATCGACGGGAAATGATGTTTGAATTCCCATTCGCACATACCATATAAAGATCGTGAATAAGGAAAGAAGATTATCACATTTGCCGCAATCTGAGAGAAAATGTACTTTAGAGACACTATTTAAAAAAAAAGTAAAAATATAGATCTGGCTTATGATGCAGCCATTCACAGCAAAATATTTTAAATTACTTTGTAATTGACTTCAACACAAATTATCAAATTTAAATTTTATCAGTGATATTTCGTTTTAGCTATGAAACATTAACGCGGTATAAATACATACAGAATATAATAATTATGTAATACCTTCTTCATTATTACCACTATAAAAAAAAGAAAGATAAAGACAGGTATAACAATGTTGGCATTCTTGTTATGGTTAAGTTTATTTTTCTGGAAATATTTTTCAAATTTTTTTTTCTGAAACATACTTACTTGACGGGACATTACGGGAAAATTCATGACTCACTAACTTTTCTTTGCCAAAACGTCTTAACGTAAAAAGCAATTGGGGTAAAAACGTCTTAGCAACAAAAGGATTTGGCTTAGCTAATAATGTTATTATTAGTGTATGTTAATTTTTTCCATGAAGGTCCACAGTTTTCTCGATCAACTAAATCAAATACTTTTGCGAACCTTGATGAGTTTCCTTTCTTTTCATATTCTTATTTTTCTCTATTATCTGCTTTGTTTTATTTTATTTTTATTTTATTTTTCTATTTGATTCGATGGCATTTTCTTAAACGTAGTGTTTATCTAGGTACCGCATTGATTGATCAGATTTAAGTACCTTTGCTCTAATAATAGACTACTGTCGGTAGTTAGGGTTTATAAATGTTCATAGTTCTTGAAGTGGTTCTTGAAATTTGATATTATCAATTTTGTGTATATCTTGTTTCTTGTTTCTAAGTCTCTACTTCTGGATTTTCATTATTATTATTATTGTATCATAGTTTGTCGTAACATTACAGCAACTTTCTTGGTGATGGTTAGTATCTGTTGTTTCAAAATCTCTTATCCATTCTTCACTAATACTATCTGATTTTTAATAGATTATTTGATTTAATCGTTTCTGTGATATTTTTTCTGTGGTTGGTGCTAAATTCGCGTTTTTTGTTAATTGTGATGTGTAGCACATGGCAATTATCCCTTGTTTAATAAGCAAGCGTACAAGCATTGAAATGCTGTAGTATATATCGATAATTTTTGTAGACTTGCGTTCGAGCTACTCTACACTGATGAGCCTCGAATAAGGCGAAACACGTGTATCTAGGTGCCTTCGTAATTCTACAATTATCACTGGCTACTATTGTATTCGGTTGGTAAGAATTTTAAATAGTGCATTAAAAATACGTTTAGTCTTTTCGCAATGTATTACATTTTGTATTACATAGTTTTTCGTAGTTTGATTTGATCCTTTGATAGCTACTAGATCCACTCTTTTAATTCTCTTTTCACTGTTAGAATCAAAACTATGTTTAAATTACAAGTTATAATTTGTTACGGTACACTCTTTACACAATATTTATCAAAATATTTTACCAAATTTAACCTTCACATTTATTGCTTCCACTTTTTAAAAAATATTTCAATTTTACCCAATCATTACTTGTAATAAATCGATTGTTTGTTCGTTTGTTCAATGAATTTTATTTGAATATTTTTGTTTTTTATCACAGGACTTTAAAGTATATGTAATTCATTAACAATATTTTATAGGTCCAAAATTATTTTGACAATCGAAACTAATTATATATAATTATAATTAAGTATGTGGTTTCTGGAGTTCAAGTTCCTATTTATTTGCCTCGGTTTTTTCCAATTTCAGAAAATAAAGCATTCAAGTATGAGTTTCGATTAAAATTTGTAATTGATCTAATAGTGCTGCTCGGTAGATAATTTAAGAACATCGTGTCCTAAATAGACCTAAAAGAACAAAAATCGATGACGTACATACATTTCACCTTTGTATCGGTAGTTGCAATCGGCTCTCTTAACCCTGGTATCTATTATAGACACCTCTAATCAATGCCTCAAGCGCTGACCAAAGGCCGACCATGCGAGAAGTGTTTCACAAAGTATGTAATCAACTTATAGGCGCTATAGTTCCTGAGGATGCGGCCATGCGGAAGGAGGCGTTAGAGTGGAAATTTCCCATTGATCACAGGTTTATTTCCTGACATCGGATACCGATTGTGGCCAAGATTTACTTAGGAGAAGTTTTACATAAGTACTTTATTAAAAGCAAACTTAACCCTATTGGAAGAAGTTAATATGTATGCGGATATCTAGCATTAAAAGTCCTCGAACTTTATTTTCAACGGTGTATGGTTCCCGTGATAGCGGTACAAATATTATCAGATACAGTAGGGGTGAAAATCGCTTGTTCAAAACCAAGAGTGTAATGAGGCGAAGGGGTTAGAATTAAGCAGCACGGGTGGTGGGCGAGAAGGGAACAAGACGAAACGATCAATACTAGTATAAAGCCTCAAGGATCTGCATGTTCCTTTACAAGGATAGCTTCAGAAGGGTATACCTTCTCCTACCGTACACTTTACAACCATTTTACTAACTCTAAGCATTGTTGTTAGCACCACCCTAAAAATTATCTTAATTTTAATCTTAACATCGTATATGTTGTTTTGTATTTTACTTTGTTCTTGTTTAGTAATTAAATCTAACATTTAACGTAGAAAATTACTCTACCGTAACTTGCTTTTTGGTATCCAGAACTAAACTAAGCCGTAACTCATAAGAAAATAATTCTAGTTTCTAGCTGTTAATTAGTAAAGGACAAAGAGAAAATGGATTTCTAAATCTTCTTTGTGGTTTTGTAGAGAATTTAGGTCTAATTAATACAGTTATGTTTGCATGAAGACAGCAATTTCTCTAACGTGTAAAAATATTTGTATACAATAAATTAGTTTTTAATTCACGTCTCAAACATCAGACAATTTTAAAACAAATAATTTTAATATTTTTTAATTTAATATTATACAAACCAAACTGTGTTAAAGTCGGTTTCTTGCCAGTGCTTTTGTAAGCAACATATCTTGCAAAGCTGAGCAATTACAATTGTATAGTAACTGAATTAATTATTAATTATATTTGCCTTAAAATAACTTTGTCGACAGATGTGTAAGTAGTTACGATAATTCAATTCTTCGATTATTATAGCTAACTGAATGTTGGCAAAGAATAACAAATAATCTCCAATCCTTTGCTGTAAAATTACAAGAGATTGTACAATAAAAAACAATTACTCGACAGCTGTTTCGTCCTTTTGCGACTCTTCAGGAGTAAGAGAACTCAAGTATAAGTTCACTGTTGTACAAATGCGCGTTGTCGACTATATTATCCACAAGTATTTATTATTTTTTGCCAACACTAAGTTGGGTATAATAATCGAAGAATTGACTTATCATAACTGCTTATACATTTGTCGACAAGGTGGGTTTAATGCAATTTAACCCAACACTTATTTGTCATTAATTATATTAATTTTAAAGAGGAGCTTATTTAATTTTGCAAAATATTGTTTAAAAGATTTTTTGACTTATTTTGAAAATTGAAACATTTTTAAAAATAATTGTACCTATAACTTTAGTAAAATAGTAATTTTAATAGACGTAAATATTGTTACATTTAAAACTGAAAGTACTTTTTTGAAAATCATTAAAGACCTCTCGGTTACTAATAATAAATTGGTAGTAAGTATAGTTGCTATTGGTTATGGTAATACGATTATTCAAAAACACTAAAAAAGTGCTGATATGCCTATAAATAATTGAAGATAGTAATAATGTTAATTAAACTGGCCTTAAAATTCTATATTTTACATCAGAAATGGTAGCTACCATTTAAAAAAATGAAGTATTTGACAGTTTTACATTGTCAACTTTGAAAAATTTTATCAAGTGAATCAGATAAGTGTCACCAACTTTTTAAAATATCTAGAAATCAATACACAAAAATCATTTATTACTTAGCTTTGAAATCTTTTTTGTTTGGAATTTCAACGCAAGTCCAAAATATTTCGATTTCCCGATCTATTGTTTTTTGATATATTATACTACTGTGATCAAAAGTAAGATGAAATAGTCATTTAAAACTCCCAGGCATTAGGAAAGCAGGTAATTTTTTTTCCTAGGTTGGTAGGACTTAAGGTTTAATTATCTCCGAGTTACACGTGTATTTGTAAACAACCAAAAGTAAATTTTTCGATTTCTACGATGGGTGATTTTGTTGAGCAAAGAACTTGCATTTGCATTTTGTTTGATGAACGAATATTTTTGTGCGGATACATTGAAATTGTTACGGAAGGCCTTTAGTGATCAAACTATGGCGTAAAAAACATTTATAAATGGTACAACGAGTTCAAAGAGGGTCGAGAACGCGTTGAAGACCAACCGCGCTCTGGACGATCATCAACGTCTACCGACGAGGGACAATTCCTTTCGCCGGGCCAAACTGTCAACAAAGAATATTTGAGCGTTATGCGTCAGTTGCTGGACTGGAAAAAGCGTTAGAAAAAATGAGTTTTATCGGACGGGGATTACTTTGAAGGAGATGAAATTAATTTGAAAGATTAAATAAAGAATTTACAGTTTATAAACAATTTCACCTTACTTTTTGATCACAGTATTATACTTCATATTTTTCGATGTTGAAGCTATTTTGACAAGAAATTTGAAAATCATTTTGTCCAATAAAATTACTGCTGCTTTTGGCTAGCCCGACGGTCCAAATATGTAGAATTTATATAAGTATATACACAGTTCGTTTTTACAGGACTGGTTACCGATTATTAATACAATTAAACGGTCATAATGTCCGACAAATTTGATGCTGCTATTTTGCAGTCCGACAGCCCAAATAACAAGATTATGTTTTGCTTCAAAAATCAGCAGTTTTGAGAAAAATCGCAGAGAGAAAGTGTGTCGGATTCGGCAATAGGAATCCACTCACACAGTATCAAATATATATGTATCACCAACCTCCATCTATCCTAAAGTGGTAACTAGTTTTTTACAAAAACCAAACTTACACAACAATGGCAATAAACTAATGGTCACGTACTTTTAAAACTTGATTTAGTTGTCCTCCAGAACTTGAAATTTATAATGGAGTTCTAATTTTCCCACAACTCAGGATGATTTTCCCAGTTGATGATTTAATAATGGTTTTGACCTGATAGTGAAGTCTGTTTATTTGATGAAAGTCCTTGTTCTCAAAGTAAAGTTTTTAAGTTTAGTTTAGTTGTTGGTTATTGTTCGTCGATAATGTTATCCTGTCAATTAAGAAACGGTACCTTTAGGCCAATTGAATAGTCTTATCATTTTAGACTGTTTTAAGTGTTTTGACTAGGGGTAAAACTGCCATTAAAACGAGGTTCTAAATTTTCTATCCAATTAGACTAAACGATAAGTTGATGTTCCAACAATTTCAAGAACCTTACATTTAACATACAAATTTAGAATTATAAGGATCAGATAACGATTCTTTTTTCTAAAAGCAATCATTGACAATACATTTTAACGTCCTTTACATACATTATAGTACTTTCAATTACTAGGATAAGCTAAAGGTAACTTATGTTTAAGAGATTGTATGATTTCAAACAAATGCCGAGAAAACTCGACAGCTATTTTGTCCTTTTGGGACTTGTCAGGAGTGAGAACTTGAGTGAAAGTTTACAATTATACAATATTACCCAAATACTTGTAACAGATGCTTTGACAAAGTTGCTTAAGTGCAGATTCGGACATGTTATGATAGCATGAGGGGGCACTAAATGTCGGAATCATCTTATTTGCCATAGATGATTTACCCATGCCTTTGGATAATAAGTCGTCAGCCGCGTATATTGTACAGTTGTGAACTTTTATGCTAGTTTTATCACTCTTGAAGAGTCTTAAAAGGCGGTTGCTGCAAATTTACAGCAAACGGTTTGAGATTATTGTTTAAGCTAACGCTAAGTTGGCAATAGTAATCAAATAATTTACTTTTATAACTGTTTACATATCTTTCGACATAGTTGCTTTAGTACTGATCAGTTGGTTTTTTAATATCTAGCAACTATTTGAAGGAGTAATGATTGGTAATAATTTGAAAATGTGTTTCCTCCACATAAGGTCAAAACTTTTGAATCCCAAAAACAACGCCTAATAGTTAGCGTTTGGCTACGTGTTTAAGAGCATAAGAAATTATATGTACGTCTTTATCGCATTGAACACCCAAGTCTATAATTCCAAATTTTTTGAAAAGTTTAGAGTACAATGATCTGGTATTAGTAATAACTTTCTAAACTGCTTGCTTGGTATCCTCAGTCCAATTTAAAACTTGAGATTTACCTTTAGTAAAATCACATAGCGGAGCAGACAAAAGTCTGTACTAACAAGCCATATATCTTAAAATCCTTTAGTTGAGTCACGGTTTTTGGTTTTGGAAACTATAGTATCACTTTTATCTAGATCTGAAAGTAAACCATTCTTATTCACAACACGCACCCCAAATACGCCAATCTAACTTTTCAATATTTACGTTCAGATAAATTCATGGTGGATTAGAAAAACCGTTGGGCAACACTACATATTCAAAATATAATGTCACGGAACCAGTTTTTACGTAAATCAACTTGAAATTGTATTTGCCAAAATACCTGTTTTAAGACTATCGATTATTTAATTCTTCTAAGTAATGTTATAGTAACTTGAAGAATAAGTATCTTTCTTCTACCGGTATTAAAGTGCTTTGTGTCGAAACAAATTCAATACTCGTCTACACTTTTCTTGTTTACTATTTGTAAGATCCGTGCATGAGCACTTTATTTACGTCTCGGTTGGCGAGTGATATCGGTTAATATCTTTCTTTTATAGGAATAAAATTTAATCAGTAAAATCTAATTTTGGACAATCCATGTAACTGTTAATAAGTTGATTGTATTGGTGGTTATGTAAGTGCGATAAAAACAATTCATTAACAAAATTTTACGCCGTTACGTAATGCTTTATTAAGATCTTTAGTGATGATTAGTTTCGACAACATAAAAAGTAATATTTGTCATCTTCAGAATTTATTTTAATAAAAGTGGTTAATACTTAAAATTAAAAGATTAAACTTTAATGTCATATTATAAAGGATGACCCATGTTGAAATAATTGAACGGTATCGTTTAATTATTATTTTTGCAACAATTTAGTTCCTTTTCAAAAGTAAGTTATAATTATCTACTATAACTAGTAACCAACTTTTAACATTGTAATGGCACTTTATTGTTTTTTTATGAACAAATTCTGAAGAAACCTTCTTCTTCTTCTTTACGTGCCATCTCCGCTACGAAGGTTGGCAATCATCATTGCAATACGAATCTTTGATACTGCAGCCCGGAATAACTGATTGGAGCTGTATCCGAACCATTCTCTGAGGTTTCTCAGCCATGACATCCTTCTTCCATGACATAGAAACCATAGGTTGTTGAAAGAAAGTTTTTTACAGTTTTAAACCACTCAGTACAAACAATTAGGTTAGTGTTAATTATTTTTTGTTAGGAGACGGAGGGTCTAGCGAAAAGCGCTTCCAGTTTTCAAACTAAAAGCTTGAATAATAAATATCTGAATAACCACATATATAACAAAAAAGGACACGTTTTTCGTATTATTGGCATAGGTTCTTCAGTAATATTGTTCTTCTTCTGTTCTGTTAAATAAGTTTGTCTGCCTCTGCCCAGGTCTAGGTTTACGTAATCTATGATTAATAACCTTATGTACTACGTTTGCTTTCACAATGATGATTGCAGTAGGGATATTCTACTGAATCTTTAATAAGGTGATTTCTCGTTGCTTTCCGTATTCCTCGGCTTTTTTGTGGGTTTTTCATTTTCAATGCCTATTTTTTAACCTGAAGAAAAGAAGTGCCCGTTTGTAGCGGCCTACTATGGGTCAGTCGCTACCTGGATCTGCTTACACCGGCAGTAATACGGTGTTTTAGTTTTGGCCCTCTTCGGGTACTTTATCTCTTCACTATCCCCCCTATCAGTCACATGGAGATGTTACCAATATGTCTGCAGCTTTTGGATTTCTAAAGGCGCATCGTTATTTAGTTTTCTTCGAATTTTTTGCACGAAGAAATTGAATGATTAGTGGAACATAGAAAAACTTACGTAATATGGCTGTAAATTACTTACAATGATACAATGTTTAGAAGATACATAAATTGTGGGTTGTTTGACTATTGGTTTCACATTAAAACTACATAGAAAAACTGTAGATTTGCGAACTTTTATATATATATATATATATATATATATATATATATATATATATATATATATATATATATATATATATATTGTATGTATTAAGACTACAATACTTCCCGACCACATAAAAGTTTGCACAAGCTTGTATCGACCAATAAGGTAACTACCCAAAATGTCTAAAATCCTAAAGATACTGGTGCTCAAAAGGATTTTGGAAGATACTAACATAAACTGAATAATACACCGATTTGGTTTTCGTGAAGATTATTCTACTGTACAACAGTGCTACAGGATCATTAGAATCATCAACATAAGCCTTGAAGTGGAGAAAATATGTACAGCAGTTTTCCTAGATGTTCTACAGGCCTTTGAGAGTGTATGGCAAAAAAAGGCTCATCTATAAACTTAAATTGTTCTTTCCTATCCTCATTATTTGATTGCAAAATCATACTTTTCAGAACGATACTTTCTAGTAAAATTCCAAAAAGAAATCTCAAATTATCATCTTACAAAGTCCGGCGTCCCACAGGGAAATGTCTTGGTTTTTATTTTTTACTCAACCGCAACTTCCACATTTGCTAATGACAGGGCAAGGCATCTGCTAATTTACAAACACACCTCAACCTCACACAAGACTAGTTGGACAAATTGAAAGTCAAGGTCAACACCGGAAAGTCTATGCAAATTACCTTCATCAACCAAAACATTAATTGTCCTTCAGTCACATTAAACAACATGCCAATTAACACCCCAGTAAAGTACTTCGGACTATCATAGATCAAAAACGTACCTGGAAGTCGCATACCACGACAAAAAAAACTTAATTCAACTTAAAGATACAGAAAATGAGATAGCTAATTAACGAAAGATTAAAACTCTCAACAGAAAACAAAATACTATTATACAAATAATGAGAACCTAATCCAAAATACTAAGAATTTGCAAGGAGATGCCGACAAATCATTTGTTAGTGAAGAAATCATCAGGCTAACCAAAAAATACCTGGAACAACTACCTAACTAACCCAACGATGAAGTACAACAATTCGTACTCAACCGTTAGTCATAAAATGGCTGAAGAAACAGTGACCACGGGTATTACAAACCAATAAACAGACAATTTGATATTACTGTTAATTGTCTCATATTGTACTCGCAAGGACAATTGCTGGATAATTTCTCCTCCATGTGTAACTCATTAATCCCATTTACTTATAGCATTGCTTATAGTTATAAGCCGCCGGTTGTAAATTTGCAATACATTAAATTAAAGAAAATACTAAAAACATATTTAAAATAATAAACGCGGAAAAAATAATTATTAAGTATTAACATACAAAACTTGTATGAATGTGGTGATCATTTTAATTCCTTTATTATAAAAAATAATTCTTACTTTAAACAATAATAAAAGTTACAAAATGAAGAAAGCAGTAATGTAAAAATTTAAATTGAAGGATTTTTTTTGAAAATTATATTTTAAGTTTGAAAAATTTAATTTGAATGAGTGAACTTACAGAACGTTACTCAAAAGTAGTGTATTATGTACTACTTCGAGTGCTACTGGATCGAATGGTGCATTCCTTCTAATTTATGTATGTTATTGTACTTGCTACGAAGGTAAAACAGCTTATGGACCATTTTTTTAGTAAAAGGTTTTATGTAAATGAGAAAACACAACCACTTTAGGTGTTTAGCGACGTTTCGCATCCAATATACAAGTACTACTTAATTTCAAAAAACGCATACGACCTGTTCTTATGAGCACTATAGGAAAAGCAAGCTAAGATTTTAAACAAATGTGTTCGCCGTTTTATTAGAAAATTATTTATTTTATTTATTCGTATGGTGCATTATACAAATATTGTATTGTGATGTAAGTGTTATGTATGGTGCCCCAAAAGATCAATATAAACCTCTATAGTGTAGTGACGAAACCGTGTGCAAAAGTGGATTGGTTCGTCTTGGCAAAGTATTTACTTCAAGGTTTAGGAAAACCACTAAAACTTAAACATGCCAATCCTTACCCACCCTAGTATTTATATGTAATAATATTAATTAAGTGTGTAAACATTATAGAAGGTAAATAAGAACATAAAATATAACAGCACTGCCATTGCATGACGACATATAATGGACTGGTCCAAGCGCCAGTCATGACAATGACGAAAAAAATAGTAGGTTAAAGAAATAGCAAAACAAAATAATGGAAAAACAGATAATCAAGACCAGAATACCAAATATGGCTGAATTTCAGATGTCCTTCAGATTCGTAAGCCATAATATTGCTTTATCCGTTAAATTATGAATGTTTGGAAACCCTCCTTTAAACTTTGTTAATTGACAATCCCCTACAATATGTGTAACGGTCTTTGATTTTTTCCACAGTCACAATTTGGATTTGCATTTTGAATGGGCTGTTCTAATGCAATTTACTTTTGACCACAATTTTCTTTTTTGATCAAAGTCCGGGACCTCTATTGTTGGATCATCAATGAGATGTTTATTGAAAACATCAGCTCCAGATCATCATTTTTTCCACTCTTCAAATTCAGAAAAAGCCGCACTTAAGTAGTTTTGCAACCATATAGGACTTCGAGATTTAAGTCTTTTAGCAGGAGGGTTGTCAATGTCATTCCAAATTGGTAACTTTTTGTTAAGTTGGCATTTATCCCATTCTCGTTTTAACGCAGCTTTTCGTCGAATGTTCGATGGAGTAATATTACAAAGAACAGGAAGCCAATCGAGAGGAGTAGATTTATTTTGTATGATAACTATTCAACCAAACAGGAACACAATATTCTACTGTAGAATAAACTAATGCCAATGCAGCTGTACGAAGTGTCTTTGCATCTGCTTCCCAAGTTGTTTCAGCTAATTTTTGAATGACATTATTTCGTTTTTATTTTTTGTTTGACTTTTTCTAAACGACCTTTGTAAATTAAAAACGTATCTAAAGTTACTCCCAGATAAACAGGGTTAAAATTATGGTTTAACTTTGTATTATTAAAGATAACATTAAGTTTTCTACTTATTTCTCTATTACTTAAATGAAAACAATAAACCGCTGTCTTTTTAAGATTGAGGCATAATCGCCATTTTTTGAAATAATTGTCCATAATACTATTCTGTTTGCGCATAAAGTATTAACTAACTCTATTGACTGCTCTGGTATCGTTAATTGTTTCAATTTCCATGTACCTGCTAGATATCTCAGAGCAAATCATTATTATTTTGAAATTCCTACTTTAGCTTATGGAAGGAAAGAATCAATAATATCCAGATTATCTAAATTGTGCAATTTAAATTGTCATTGGTTTGATTTTTATCAATTACCTTATAATTTTATAAAAATTAGGTCTAAGTTAATTTTTCAATACGATTAAACTATTTTTTTAACTACTAGGTTGTTCACTAAATTCATTTAATTTTGTCTGCAGATTTGTTTTTTATTATTATATTTTTTGTAATATATTCTTTGTATGGGGTTTGCCCTGTTGGTAAAGGAATAATAGCTATTTATTGTATATGTGTTTTAGTAGGCAGATTATCCACGCAAGAGTTTTTAATCGCGAGATCGAAGTTCGAGCGTTCAATTTTCTTAAGGGGATAATATGCCACTAAAACACGAATGCAATACAAAATTTTATCCACAATCAAACCAATTTAATTAAAAATAAGTAATCTGACAGTTCTAAAATTTCAATGTAATAGCTAATATTAGAAAATTTAGTGAAACTTTGGGCGGCTTTGCATTATTAGTTGCTAGGATGCTTGTTTATTAAAACAATATTTGTGAAAAAATTAGAAATCGTTTGTGTGCGTCGTTTTGAAAAATGTCAGAAAGTGATTCTTTGCCGATAGAAATTAAAGCAGAAGCTGAAGAAGTAACCCTGCAACTGTTGCCGGCCAAATCTAAAGATACATACATAAAAGAATTTGCTACCTTTAATGAATGGAGAGAAAAGAGGTGCAAACATCATAAACGAGGACGTCCTGTTGGCTTATTTTTAAATGTAAGAAGCAAGTTTGCCTCCTCGTCGATGTGGACGAAATATTCAATGTTAAGAGCAACTTTGAATGTGCATAGAAATATTGACATATCAAAATAAATAATCTCAAGAGCCAATCAAAAAACTACAAGGCAAGGAAGCCAAAAGTGCTTGAGAGGGGACACATCGAACAATTTTTGAAAACAGCATCCGATGAAAAGTACTTGATGATGAAGGTACAACCAATTTTCTTTTCTTTTTATTGGTATCTTAATTATTTTAAATATTTCTAGGTTGCTGTCATAATGGGTGTTTGTGGAGGTTTACGATGCAATGAACTGGTAAACTTAAATATTGAACATGTGAAAGATAAAGGATCTTTTATCTACGTGTCCATCCCAGAAACAAAGACTAATATGTCAAGAAGTTTCACTGTATTAGACGAAGGATTCTCTGTTAATGTTATGGAGATATGCAAGAAATACATACGCCTACGTCCTAAAAGTACTATTTCGCAGGGAAGATTTTTTTGCGATATATAAATTCAAAATGCACCGTGCAACCTGTGGGAATTAACACTATTTCCAGAATCCCTCACAGATTGCTCCTTAAAACTTCTAGACGCTAAATCCTACACGGGCCATAGTATGCGCCGTTCTTCGGCGACTCTGTTGGCTAATGCTGGTGGTGATATTCTCACTCTTAAGAGGCACGGAGCGTGGAGGTCATCTAGTGTTGTTGAGGGGTATATAGAAGAAAGCGAGTCAAATAAAATCGATATTGCTAGAAAAATTCAAGGAAAATCCAGCACAATGCAAGAGATCTCCGCGATGCAGTCTTCCTCAAACGTGGTTTGTGTAAATGTAAATCCTGATATTGCAAATAAGTTTACTTTTGATGTTAACGTGAATGTTAATATTAATGTTTTTAAATAATTAGTAAATTTTCTGCAAATTTTTCTTGAATTTTATATATTACAAGACACTAATGTTTTATGGAATAGAAAACACTAGTGTTTTATAGGTGTTATAATACGTTTCATAACGGCATAATAATAGCTCTATAATACGGTGATTGTGGATAAATAAATAAATAAATACACAAATCATCAGATAGTTTATTTTCAATTTCGAAAAAATCTGAATGTTGAAATGAAATTGCCATATCATCGGCGTAGACGAATTTTCGACATTGTAAAGATAACAAAGCACGTCATTTTCAAATTTAATTTTGAGACTACTGCTGTAGTAAGTGACAATATATGTGAGAAAATAACGTGTGAGTTATAAGAAACTACACCTGCTTTCAATTTCATTCTAATCTCATCATCATCATCATCATCGACAGTTTATTCACTTGTTCGTTGGAGTATTGCCTCCCTATATTTTTTGGGAAGTTTTAGCCTTATACTTCCACCTTGGCCAAACGGATTGGAAATAGCCGTAATGTTTGTAACGATTGCCAAAGATTTTAATATGGTAACCGGAATTTTATAAAATTGTCTATGTGAAAAAATATGGAGACTTTATGTATACATGAATCTTACTCAAAAAGTTATACTTATCGAAATATCAATTTTTAAACATTTAATTAAGTGAATATCGGCTTTCAAATATTTTATTTTTTAAGTTATTATTCAAACTAGCAAATTCAAATATAATCACAGTAAGGGCGGTGACGATCCTAATAGTCCGTGGTTATTGCAAAGTATGAGAAAAAAATGTTAAACTTTGTAATCGAAAATGATGAATAACATGAATAAAATCAAATAAAACACCCTATTTATTTTTTCCAGATCGATCTAGAATTAAATTTTCTATAATTTGGTATACATGTTTGTCTACCAAAAATCAGATGTAAGCCATGAAACCGCTATTGAAAAACTAAGTAGGCGATGAAATGCGAACGTCTATAGTCTATTGTAGTAATTGTCCAATCTGTCACAATTTTATTGCATCTTTGTATAGTTAGTGAGTTTTTGACCGCAGAATTAGTTATTATAATTTATTCTACTGGAAAATTGAATGGAAGTTGTTTATTGGCAGCTCCTAATTATGAAGCAGGTAATAAAGAAATGCAAGGATATCCCCGAGTTGATTATTTAAAAAATCTAAACTAGAGATTAAAGAGAACTACAAATACCAACTGCAAAAAAAATACTAGGATAAATGCTTGTACTGAAGAGGGTATACAACTTAACATCGTTATCGTTATCAGCAGTTGAACCCTACCATTAGATACGACAAATAGCAGACAACGTTGGAGCTTTAAAAACCCCTGTAAATAATGTGTTACGAGAAAACAAATTCCATCCTTATCGCGCACAACAGTGTATATCAATATCTCACAAACATAGATTTTGAATCTTGACATGATTACTGGGAATTCTTTTCGTCCTTAACATTTCCAGTTTATTTAGTTTATTTGATTCGTTATTTAAAATATAATCTGTTCAAAGATTTTGTTGTAAGTTTTCTTGATCTGTTTTATGATTTTGAGTTGTCAATAAAAATGTTTTAATGGAAAGTGTATTTTTAATTAAGAAACCGAATTCCACGGCTATATAAGGGATGAGTTTTGGTAAACAGACATGTAAAGAAAATCTGGCAGAAAAGATACAGGATGTTCCATTTGATTTTATAAAGTTATTGATCAATTTCGATTACAAAGTTTGACAATTATTTTCTCATACTCTGTATAACCGACGTCAACTTTAAAATCATGGATAATTAAGGTCGTTACCACCCTTAAAGTGTGAATAAAATTTGAGTTTGATATTTCAAATAATAACCTAAAAAACCAGAAATGTCTGAAGGCCGATATTGATTCGAGGAAATGTTTAAAATTATCACTTCTTGAGTAAGATAAATAAATATATATATAAATAAATTCCCTAAAGTTTTTCACGTAGATTCAGAATAAAATATATGTTTCTTTTTAAAATGGCAAAGTTGTCAAGTGACCATAAAAGTGGGACACCCTGATATAATTAAAATTGTTGCCATTGAGGAACTTAAAAGAATGGTTGAAACTGATTTTGAATAAATCTACTTCTTAAAGACAATATCAAAAGTCGCGACACGGACATGCTGTATATAATTAATTAAAAACAACGAATGAAGGGAATAGTATTAACTGCAGCAACTCTCTGTAGATTTAGGTGTTTTTCTTTTCCAATTAAAAACTCTTTAAAATGCAATTGATATAATAAGAACTGTTTCCTTTTTATTGAGTAAATCTACTAACTAAATTTGTTTGACATTAACCGAAACCATCGGGAATTTAAATAAACGTTGACTTATAAATCGCACTACATCTCATTGTTTAACTAGTAATAATTCTAACGGCATCTATGGGTCATTTTCAATATTTGCAAAATATTTTTCAGGAATTTTTCCAACCACTTTTACTAGGAAAAATAATTTTGATACTGTATTATTAATTTTAGACATATAACTGTGTACTGCAAAAAAAACAGTAGAGATGAGACTAATTCTACATCCGCCTTACAGACAACTTTAATCAATTTGTAATCGATCCCATTTCTAATCTATTTGAGGCTTTTTTCTTTACACTGAAACACAAAGCAATGACGCCTTTGTGTCGCGTACGTGTCATTAAGCAATCATTCGTGCAGAAATGACGATGCCCATTCTTCTACGCTTTGTTGCTTCGTTAGCCTACTAAGGTTTTGCAGTCACACTGACCTCCAATTTTATTTAATACACTTGAACAAAAATCACATAATAAAAAGAGAAAAGCAAAATTAATAAACGATTAGTGAATTCAGATTTACTGGAAGGAAGAGATAGCTGAAATTACTTTAATGAGCATTTAATAATGTAAAGCACAACAGGTTCGGTCGGCGAGAATGTGTGGAGTTCGCACCCAGAGTGAATTTTAAATGTATTTAGAAACGAAATAAACATTCTCTTTTAACACCAACCACTCCGTATTTATTCTTAAATTATTCATCGTATAGAACTATTAGTTATAAAGTTTTCAACTCATTTTGATTAATTAATAAACGTCATAATTTGAAATTCAAGAGAAACCGGTAGTGTCTACATATTTGAAGCAATATGGAAATTTCCTAACTGTCAAATGCAACGTCTGTTCAAAATTGTTAATAATTACCATCATAGGACTTTGCGAATTATATATTGATTTACCTCAAACTATATAAGTTTCCATATTTGCTTGTATTCCGAACAATTGTGTCTTTAGCAACTTTTATTGAAACCTTTGAAGTCATCACTACTTATAAAATGGTTATATTATTGATTTTAAAATTTCACGTTTTGTTCAGTTTCTGTGATTTTCAAAAATTGGTACGGTGATTCACATACCTCGTAAGGTGTCTATTAGTAGGTACATTTTAAAATTATAATGCTTTTCGTAGGTTACTTATACTCCTCCTAACTAATTACGTCAACCGGTTATACAAAGTGTGTTTTTTTTTTAAATCTGGAATCTAAGTTGGCTTGACATTTTGGGATTGTGAACTTGCCACGGTACTACAATTGAATTTTTCTATTTGAATACTGCATGAGTACTTTGTGATACTCTACTGATGCAGAATAAGAGGTACTATTAACGCACCACTACCTTATAGCACGTTATTCGTCATTTGTTTTGTAAAAATAGGAGTTTTCTAATTACGACAAATAATCAAGGAGGCTGAGCTAACCCAATCTAAATATTGCAACTACTACTTTTTTATGCTTCATTTTTAAAGAAATTTAGTAGCTGGTATTTACATCGAAATAGGAATGGAAAACTTGTGTCAGAATTAATTTTTGCTGCACTCAGACATTTGCAGACCTCTTTTCAGTTGGGCTGCAAACTTTGACTTCGTGCGACAAAATGTTTGGTTGTAACGCTTGTTTTTTTAATATACATACTATTGTTTCACAGCCAAAATCTGTCAAAGATTTAAAGAATATAAATGTCAATAATTTGTTATACAGAAAAAAAATATATGTTTGGTGCAATTTAAAATACTGACTAGATGTTTAAGGACACGAGCAAATATATTTTAACTTTTAAACGCATTTTAGACACATGATTTTTTAAAAATTAGGCCTTAGAGCCTGTTCCCACTTATCCGATCAGTCTTTTTTCTCGGTCAGTCTAAATAGACGGATGTGCCAGTGGCAGTACAATTTGTATGAAGCTGTTCACATTATGACTGATCCGGGAAAAAAGTCTGATCCGAGTTATTTCACGGACGTTTTGCCACTGCCACGATCAGTCAGAACGCCCGGATTGGATGAGTGTAAACGAACGTTACGTCAAGACTAAAGACGAGACCCTCTCCGCTTTTCATTTTTTTTATGAACTAAATGTGTACCGTCATATGGTCTTAAGAGATTCGGTGTTAAGCTAAAGCCTTCGTCCCCAATAAGTACATACGGCATTTCTTCATGTGTGATTTCATCCACAGGCTTGGGTTTTAGTATGTTTAATAAACCATAATTAAACTTTTGCCAAAAGGTACTGTTCATTAATATGGTAGAATCACACTCTTTCCCATATGAACCAACACTTATGTAGATGAATCGGTATTCTGAATCGACTACAGCAAGTAATACAAAAGAGAAATAATCTTTATAATTAAAGAACATAGAACTACTATGGCATGGTTTTATAATTCTGATGTGCTTTCGGTCTACAGCTCCAAGACAAGGAGGAAAGATAGATTTTGTTTTAAATCCATTTGCAATGGCTTCCCATTCTCTCTCAGTATCAGGCAACTTCATGAAATCTGTGCATAATCTCTTCCAAATAATGACGCTGGTTTCTTTTACTATTTTACTAATAGTCGATATTCCTACTCTATATGAGTAGTAGAGTTCCTTGAACGAACGCCCAGAAGCAAAATATCTGAAATCTGTATCAGATAAATGGAACAACATTCGAGACACATGGCGAAAATCGATGAAAAATAAGAAAGATAAAAAATAATCTGGATCTGCTGCCAAAAAGTCTCGACGTTATGTACACGATAATTAAATGATGTTTTTAAAAAAGGTTTATGAACCGAGATCAACCGATGAGTCAATTCAAAACTGCGATAAAGAAAATGTACAAAGTGGTTCTAGTAATGCAACTGAGTTTTGTAAACCTTCGATTCCCAAAAGCACAAAAAGCACAATACACGTCGATGAAAAGATGTCTCAATTCCCGGACTCTAGGATGACACAAAAAAAAGAAAACCCAAATTTATTATTTTTTAAGGGTGTACTACCCGCCGTCGATTCTTTCACAATGGATGAAATTTTAGAGTTTTAAGCAGGAGCTTTCTCAAGATATGATTATCAAACTGAATGGCAAGATCAATATCGTGGATAACATACACAACCTCTTTAGCAGCGGGCAGCGTTCGTACATTCACCATCACCAACCTCTCAGTCATCGTATCATTCTCAACCATCTTCTGCAGCATCGAGTGTATTAGATTATGATTTTGAAGGAATTTAGTCACTATGACTTAATCAAGACGGCAAAAACAAAAGCTCTCATGTGACTGTTTCCAATAAAAATGTAAACGTAAACTGGCGGCCTTCCGGCAAAACAGACTGATCGGATATAATGTGAACACTCACGTCAGACGTCCGGCGTCCGGTTTCAAGTCAAAAAGACTGATCGGATAAGTAGGACCGGGCTCTTATACTTTGGGTAAAAATGAAAAAATAAATTCCAGGTAAAGGTTTTTCTCAATAATCCGCTATAATAAAGATTTGTTTGATTAGATTCTTTCTTAGTGAAGGTAGTAAGAAAACAACTCAAATGTTTGAATTCGCTAACGTTTCGCTATCTATGTGAAGGCTTTATCAAGACTAGATTAAATTTCAGTTATGAGTCAAATTGTAAAGCCTTTTAGCTCAAACTTATGATAAACGCTTTACACGGAAGTCAGAGTTGAAACATTGATCGTCCCATCGGCCGGAAAGGTCATCGCGACGATTTTTTGAGACGCGAAGAGTATCATCCTCATGGATTTTTTAGAAAAAAGAAAAACGATCACTGGACAATACTATAGTGAGTTATTGGACCGCTTTGACCAAAAATTAAAGGAAACACGGCCGCATTTGGCAAAAAAAGTGTTGTTTCACCACGATAACGCACCACCACATTCATCCAGAGTTGTCACCGCTAAACTGCATGAATTGCGTTATGAATCGCTGCCGCACCTTCCGTATTCACCCGATCTGGCTTCCTGTGACTTTTTCTTCTTCTGTAACATGAAGAAATGGCGAGGGAAAAAAATTTAGCTCAAACGAAGGGGTCATCACCGAGACAACGGCGTATTTTGGACAGTTCAACAAACCCTATTAGCAATACGTAACTTCC
>JALBCR010001276.1:0-123698 GCA_030710515.1 Abscondita cerata
TCAGTGCTGGATTCAGTTACGTATTGCTCATGAAGAACGTCGTAAAAGAGTGACTGCTTCAAATTTTGGACGTATCTGCAAATTAAGATGTACAACATCATGTGCAAATACAATAAAATATGTTCTGTACCAAACATTTGGTGGAAATGCGGCTACACGATATGGAGTCGAGAACGAGCACAGGGCAATTCAAGATTTTGAAGAACTTAATGAACGTAATTGTTAATCCCAGTGGTTTTATTTGTGAATAAAAATTATCCGTTTTTAGCCGCGTCGCCTGATGGTTTAATTAATAGTGACTCCATTTTAGAAATAAAGTGTCCCTACAATGCGAAAGATTTAACACCCGAAGAAGCAGTCATAAATAAAAAAATTAAATTTTGTGAAGTTGACAATAAGCAACTTAAATTAAAAAAAGCAGATAATTATATGTATCCAAGTGCAAGGTCAATTAAACATTACAGAAAGGGATATAAGTGTTATTTTGTTGTTTGGATGCCAAAATCTATTTCCATAGAAATTATAAAACGTGACGAACATTTTGGAAAACTAACATGCTTCCCAAACAAAAGCAGTTCTATATGCAGTCGTTACTTCCCGAAATTACCAGATCAAAGGCATTCACGAAACGCGCCATTCCGAGAAACATATTTAAAATAATTGGTATTTACTGTTACTGGTGCGAAGAATTTATTCAATAAACAGTTTTAAAAATATCCTACACTAATTATTACATAAGTGAAAATTCATTACATTAATAAATGCAAATATTGTTTATTTTGAACAAAAAGTTTCTTGTTTGCACATCTGGTAGTTTTCGTCAACGCAGGTATAATTTAGTCTCGAATTCAAGTAATTCAGTTTACAATGGGCAACAAGGATTATAGATAATCCTTTTCTGCCTACTGTATTGTGGGTTGCCTAAAATCATTTTTGATCTTCAACTTCAGCAGAAATATTTGTCAGTTATTTTTATTTTATATTTCAAATTATAACTTTATTATAAGATTTTAAAAAAAGATTGATAGTAGAATTTCATACTAATTTCTATTACTTTGGTGCTACATAGAAGATGACGGCAAAGGCTTTAGTAAAATGACGTTTTTTGAAATGTGAACGATTTTTATAATAACGTTCTGGTATATTTATTTATTGTTTTAATTTAAGTTTTTCTTTTGTAGCATATGAATAAATAGATTAACGTATTCTTGTACATAAGAGACTCGTATTTTAATTCTGACAGGTTCTTCCTTGGAACGAATCTAAAAATGCCAATTTTCGTATTCAACACGAGAACTGAATAAACACCTTAATCGCTTTTTAGAAATTTTATATACAGAGGAATTAAATGATTATTTACATGAAGGAAAAGTGTGCTTTGGACTATTCATTTTTAAAACCCAATCAAGAACTATACTGCCTTACTAAAGCATTCACATTCATGTTCTTTCTTTAAGCATTTATGACACCAAAACGAACTTAGGAATCAACCAGACTACATTCCAAATCGTTTAACAAAAAAATTAATTACGACTTTTTTGCTTAGCATTGCCGCGCTCATCTCATCAAAATCTGACCAGCCGTTCTAGTTATAATAAACAGCCAACAGAAAAATGTAGTCTTCCAATTCTACTCCGAGATATTACAATAATTTCTTGCAAACAAAAAAAAAGGAGAAACAAAAGCTATTATTCTTCTTCTTAGTGTTTATTAGTTATTTAAAAAAACACTAATACATGATAGTAAAAGTAACGTTATTAGTGTGTGACAATTTCTAATATATTTACATACGACTAGAAAGGATTTAACCATTCAGTAAGTGTCGAATTTCAATTTATATACAGAATAGTTACAGAATAAGAAATTTACACATGACATTACAAATGAATTCTCGTATCTTACACATAATTGAAAAAAAAAATGACACCTTGTTACAAAAATATTACGGTTATGTATACATAAAAAATATTTAAATAAAAAATCAACGCCTATATTAAAACTAAAAAATAATCTTAGTGTCATGCAAACGTTTTAACAGCCACAAGTAGACAATTGATATTTGGTAACGTCATAAATAGATGGTGAAAATATATTTGGTTATTAAGTGTATGTATATTTGCACTATTATACATAAAATTTCGTAAATTTACGGTTGGAACGCTTTTGATTTTCTTATTGAATATACCTCCCAGAAACGAATGCTGGTAATAAACCGACTTCTTTATTTGGTAATTTATCAGAACGTGAGCAAGTGCTGGCCGAAGTTGATTGGAATGAAACTGACATTCCACTATCGAGTGATCCAACACTTCCACGTCTTTGCGCTTTATCTCCTGCAACTACACTAACATCATAATCCCAACTTTTAATCTTCTTATCCAAATTCATAGCCTAAATGCAACTTACACTGCTCATGTATGTCCAATAACGAATTACTTAGCGCCGATCGTTTAATGTGAGAATCGTGACTAACTTCTTCTAAACTACCATCGATAAGTGTTGGATTCTGTGAACACGGACACGGGCATACTTCGACATCTGCTACACCACTATCACGATTTTCTGTACCTTAAGAATAAGAATAAATTTGTTTAAATTAACACGAAGTATATTATTAATACCAGATCTATTGCCCTCGATTAGATTTCTGTCTTTCCAACTCCGCCTCGATGCGCAAATTTTCCATTTCATCCATTTCCAAAACCGATTCTTTTAAATCTTCTGCAAATTTACAACGATCGTGTTCGTTGCGAGCGTTGAAAGTCACTAGCACTTTACCATCAACACGTTGAGACAATCTTATACCGTAAGGGTAAACTGAAACGTAAAAATTTGATAAGAGCAAGCAAATACATTTGTACGAAAATTACTTACACGGTACTTCAAATAAGGTAACGATCAAACCACACAAAGGATAACTATTTCTAAATGTATAAGTGACGGAAGATTTTTTCTTGCTTAAAATTTTAGTAATAACCAGAAGATCATTGAATAGGAATACTTCTCGCTGGTGGACGCCGGGACGTTCCTTTTTATAAATGTCCCCGATCTCATGTATAGTCGACAATAACAAACCAGCCGTCGATGAGGAAGTGCCAAGTTAGGTTTCTTTCCAACTATAGTCGCTTGAACTTTCATCACTTGGGAAACGTGATCTGAACCTGGTTTAAACTCATTTGCTTTCACACGTTCGTAAATTCCGGCCAACATGTCACTGTCGATATCGCCACAGTCGTCGATTCCTCGAAGGTTTTTCATAAAGTCTTCTAATCGCATTCTCTCTCCGGTTTGATATTTGGCGTGTGCAGATCTGTGTTCAGCATTATTATTGCAAATGCCAAAACGAATATCTGCAAAAAGTGAATACCGATCATATAAGGTGAGATATTACAAAAACAGTATACTTTTAGTACTATAGTACTAAAGTGAAAAGTAAGACCTAAACAATGATTTGAAACTTACAGTATCGGGTGACCGCAGTTCAAGCGACAATATCCACGTTGCATTGACAATATCTTTTGAGAAAACTTCCATTAAACGTTCGATTTTGGGCTTCTCCTGGCATGCGAAATGTTGCTGGAATTTTCGTAAGGCCACGTCAACTTGCATTCCAGAAAGATCGAGTTCGGACGCAAAACATTCCAAAACAGCCATACAATGGACTTTGCAGACCGAGATATTCACCGATCATTTGCTTGCTAAGGCCTTTTCTCGAAATTAAAAACCTAGCTACCCCCCTGCGGAGTATTTTCTAAAAAGCCTCTTCTAATAAGATACGAAATTCCACGCTCAGGTTTTTGTTGAACATTTAGACCAACGCGATATTGGCGTTTTCACAATCGTTTCGGAAATCACCCATAGCTAGTGGGAGCTGCCTGTTCGGTACGCTCAATGACGTACATGGAGGAACTAGAATTAGATATATTTCCTAAACTGGTTTCTAAAGAAGCTTCTGCGTATTCGGGTATGTGACCCTTGCGCTTCCACACAGGGGACCCTGAAAATTGCGCACTGAACTCGATCCGCTGATAGCACTGCTATCGCTTCCTGAACTTTGGACGCTCGACAAGGAACCGTTTTCGGTTGTTTTGCTAAGTCCATTAGTCCTGTGAAGGCGCGGATCAACGGATCTCGATGTTATACTTGAAGTTCGTTTTGGTACTTCTGGCGGTACCCTCCTCGCACTTTGACTACTGCGGGAACGAACAAACCCGTTATTGCTGGTGGAAGGGGTACTGCAAGAATTGGGACTACAGCTGGCTGGAGGCTATGAGGTTCGAGTTTATTTTCTATGGGAGAGGAATAATAATGGGAATGTGGTGCGTAGGTAGAGTAACTTTCCCAACAAGCTGTGGGGTTCCTGATTGACTACGGGAAGTGAACTGCTATCTACATTTCTCCGTTCTCTTAAAGACAATGAACGTACAGGAATAGCTCGAATAGTTCCACACTCATGACCGCTGCAAATTAAACAAACATTTTAAATCATAAAGAAAAGCCGAAATGATTTGCGGGAAAAAAAGGAAGCGAAGCAGAATTAGTTTTAATTTAAGCAAATACTCACTTCTCGAAGTTTCTTATGTATTCTACTTCGCAAGTTTCGTTTTCGCCCATAGTGCTACGCGCATCCTCGCCATTAGCTGGTATTCTTCTGCTTATTCGTTTTTCCGCCTTGGCCATCGCAGTAATAGCCGCAAATTTTTTACGTAACGTGTATCTTCGAAATGCCCTTTGAATTGTAAGAGCAGCATTACGAGCCTTAACCCCTCCATACCTACGTTCTAATACTTCAATTTGCTTATCTAACAAGTCTTGCGATAATTCGTACCTGAAACGCGAAGAAGTAAGGCCTTTTGAGCAAGGTGGATAGTTTACTTACATCGTCTGCACTCTGGTGCGTTTCAAAATATCTCCGTTTCGTAAAGAGCCCTTTTTGTGCAAAGGTTGACTTACAGATACGTAACCAGAACCGTTTGGAGACGTTCGCGCATACATGGAACTTTGGTTAGGCGAAGCATAATTTTGAGACTGAATGTAACTAGGAGCTTGAATATAAGGTTTTGTTCTTGAATATGTACAGATCCTATTGCGGCCGAGATTTGAGATCTTTCCATTGTAGGTGGAAAACTGAAAAAAAAATCATCTATCAGAAAAAAAATTACATCAACTCACAATATCAAATAGAAAGTGAAAACTGATTAAAAACTAAAACTTTGTTCATAAACTTTCTTTATGTTTACGCGACTGCATACCTAAAATTATTGGGTATCGTTTCCAGCAATATTTTTAATTAATTAAAGTGAGTTATAATTTATCGACGCGGATCATAAATCTGCGTATTATTAACAAAATCAGATACATTTTTGTTATTAATTTGCAACGCTAATGCGCTACGGAAGAAAATTAAGTCGAATTAGAAACGCACGTTTATAAAGGCTTGGAGGCTGCGTTCGTGTTAAGAACGTGCATAATTAAGTAGAATAATTAAAATTCATAGTTTTTATCGTAGTAGTATTCATGAATGCACAGAAATCCATATCACAATTTGTACCTAAATATTTTTACTCCACATCTCATAAATAAGATGGAGTTGATTTTAACACCCCTTTTTTTCACTTTTTTTTTACGAATTAGTTAGTTTTAATGAAGCAAAAAAATTTCAAGATATCAAGAAAACCATAATTCCGATTTTTATGAAACTTTGCACATAGGTAATACCGTAGACTGAGCATAATCTATCGAACCAAAAGATCCGTAAACCTACGCAGATTTTCGAATTTTTGAAATATTTAGACACATTTATACTTCAAATGAATGTTGTTTGTATTTAATTATACACAAATTTTGTTTTTTGATCCGATAAGTAATTACTGAGAAATGACGATCACGCGACAGTAATTATCAAATCTGCTCAAGCAAAACAGGATCTACGCCAGAACTGAAAATGTCATTCTTCGAGAACGAATCTACGACACCCGCCGGAGCCTTGCACAAACATACGTTCACACAACAGGAAGTATGATAAAGCGGATCAGCAATTGCTGGAATTAACTATAGTGGGAAAAAAAGGAGGAAGAGGGAAGAGCATAAGAAAGAATGGTGCAGAAGAAGATATAAACAAAAATAGTATAAAGAAAAATAGAGATAATAGACGAAGAACAGGAATGAGAAATACAGCAGGAGATCAAAAAATGGATAAGCAAAATGGAAGAAACTGAAAAAATTGGATTCAAGAAGAAAGAATAGAAATAGAAAAAAAAAAAAAGTGAATGGAGACTGTCAAAGAGCGGAGAAACAAATGAGAAGAGAAGAAAGTGAAAAAACGGAAAAATAGATGTAGAATAATACAAAAAGGAGTTGGAAAAAGAGATAAAAGAAATAAAAATCGAAGGACAAGTTTGGGAGTTTAAAAAAAAGGAAAAAGGAGGAAAGAGGATGGAAACAAAAGTAAACGGGGAAAAATGTGAGGATCATTGTAAGAACTTACTAGGGAAACAGATGAAAACATTTTACTCCAAATCTCATAATTAAGATGGGGAGTTATGCGACGGTTTCCAAGCCGAAAATTTTAACAACCTTGTTTTCACTTTTTCCGACAAACTCTGGTTAGTACGTTATACTGAAGCAATAAAAAATTCGTCTGTGTGTCTGTCTGTGTTTGTGTCTGTCTCAGTGCTTTTGTCTGTGTCTGCATGAGAGAAAAGTTGTTGGAAATTTATTGTCTATAATTTTTGTTTGAACCATTTCTAAAAGCGCAAACACTTTGACAGAACTTCTTCGTTGCAATAAGTAATAACAAGAAAATAAAGTAAAATGACGTTAGTAAAACTCTCAGATTAACAAAGCATATGACATGGTGTTGGCAGCACTAGATTAAGAGGTTTACAGCATAGGCGTTCAACAAAGAGTCGCGCGTTACACAGCGTATATCTTCGGAGTTTTCCCAGGAACGCAATTTTTGAGTTAGAGGAAATAAAATTATATCTTATGATTGGTTTTGATGGTTTCTACAAATTTTATTTCGATACCTTTTTCGATCCGATACATAGAATTGGTCAAAAATTTACTTTAAACGCACAAACGACCTTAAACGCAACCCAATTTAAGTTAATTTTTGTTAGTTTAAATACAAGTTTTTTGTATAAAATGCTTTTAAAGTGTTCGTCACACTATAACGAGCAAATATAATCTAAATGTGAGAGAAAATATCAATTCGGAATTTTTGGGACTTTTGGGATTTCGTTCTAGGCTACCCAAAGAACATCTCCACCAATGTTTAGCTTATTCAACTACTTTTCCACATTTCAGCACATTTTTCTTATACTTAGATACATTTAAGTATTGTTGGCCGTTACTGCAATGTTTAATTCGATTTTACAAATTGCTTTGCGGTGCACCTATCCCTCATAAATGTGGGATTTTACTACATATCTTATAAATAAGATGCCAAGAAAATCCCTGGTTAGATTTTATTTATAACTAGTTGAAAATCCTGTCCTGCCGAACGGATGGCAAAATAAATATTTTTTTCCAACACATGACCCCTAAGCCCCCTGGTTGCACCCCCCCACCAAACCCATATTCCCCCGTAATTCAATGCAAAGATAGAAATATAGCTTATGTAAAAAAAAAATCGTACATGAATCCAAGCCCCCCTGGTGGACCTCTTTCCCCATTCTCCCACACAATTCAATGCTCATTCCAAATATACAGGGTGTTTCTGAATAGAGGTAACAAAATTCTAGGGTGTATAGGGGGGGATCATTTGAGACACTTTTTATTTATAAACTCAAAGTTCACCCTAGAATCTACACGTCAAAAAACTGTTTTTGGTTTTTTTTATACAATATTCAAAATATCTCTCTTAAAAGTCGGAATCAAAGAATATCTGGATCTATCTCTAACCGTACTCATGTCGAATGCATTTTTAATTTTGATTTTTGTTATTTTTAAAAATCATGCTTAAAACTCAAAAATTTGAAAAAAAAATTAGAATTCGAAAGTGAAGGCCATTCAATTGCGCTTCTTTCAACGTATGACATGTTTCAATGTAGTTTTTACCGATTGAGTGCTTCGCCGTAAACTAACATCATATTAGCAAAATCTTCAAAAGTATGCTGATTCATGATTTAAGTAACAAAAACACAAATTCAACTAACGTCAAAAACAATTATGCCATTTAAGACGTAGTTCCTTAATCGCTCATAAAGTGTCATTAGTTTAAAGCTGTCTGCCTTTTTTAAGCTGATTTTAACAAAAATAACAAAAAACAAAAATAGTTTTGACGTGTACCAATTTTAATTATACAAAAAGTTGCTGGAAATCTTATTGTCTGTACCTTTTTTGTCTAAAACGTACAATTTTTCTTTTTCTCTTTCATTTCAACACACCTTAAAGTGTGTAAACGTTGTTAGTATCAGAACGATGTCGAGTACTGTACGAAACGCTTGTTTTAATTAACGTAAAATCGATGATTCATGTGACTTACTACTAATATCTCGGTAAATTTACCTATTTATATTACAAAAAAAACTTTTATTATTAACAACGTTTTAAAAGAAATAAAATAATCCTTAATCCATAAATTTGATCTACAAACTTTTAACTGATTGGAAAAATTAAAAATAAAATTATTTTAAATACCGAAGAAAAACAACAAATGGATTATTTTATTTAAAAAAAAATATATACAACGATTTATTTATTCGGTAGCAAAGCAACGTTAAAAAACTCTTGAGAAATTAAAATTAAGTCGTTAGAATTAAAACCCGTATTTTTTTTGTTCCGTACCGTTAAATAATTGTTCCGATTTCCGTATACATACAGGTCACAAAAGGTGCATACAGCAGAAAATAAACAAAAATATGAAATGTTATATATTAATATAGAATTTCGAGTCAAAACGCCAACAATTAAACGCAAGCTTTGCATAAATTACAACATAAACAATTTGCAAAACAAATAACTCTTACCTTCCGACAATAAATCCCGATACACAAATAATCATTTTAAGAAAAAAGAGGTTTCATCAACTGTATAGCACAACACAATTCGACTGACAGCAGCCGACGAACTAAAAGTACCTTCGAGATTTCTGCCCCTTATTCACCTTTCGTACGATCAAGTAGAAAAGAAAAAGGATAGAAAGAGATAAAATGCTAGAGAAAAAAAAAATAAATATCGAACGGCAGCTGCTCCTTTTGGGAGCTTGAAATCACACATGTCTTACGTCGAAAATTTAGATACCTGGACTGCATTTGTTTGGATAAACTAAAAATCTTTACGAAATTTATAACTAAATCGGATATTCGGCGTTGGTATTCAAAGCAAAGGTGTTGTTGTAAAATTCCCGCGTACCTCGTTTTCTTACTAAAAAAATCCTCCTGATATTTGTTCCTCTTCAATTGCGCAATTACAATTCCAAAATAAACGTATACAGACGTACCTACGTAGTTGATTCGGTTAAAAATACAGTGACGTAAGAGTTTGATGATCCGCCAAAATAAATATTGAATCGTCAACAAATCTGTTTGAACATCGATACGTAATTATACTAAGTTTATTGTATCTTTTCATGTGGGAAACTTCATGCAATTTTGAAAGAGAAACGAAATTAAACAGTAAACAAAATTTCTTTTACCTAAAATTGTACAAATTTAAAAAGTTTTTAAATACCTATATAGAATCATTCCAAATCTCAAGTTTAATCTTATAGGCTTACTAGAAACAAAAAAATGGAGTCAAAATAATTGATTTGAAATTGTCATTAGTTTTCCCAACTTTAACTTCACAAAATCAGGGATATCATATTAAGAATTGACGAGTTTAAATATTACTTTGTAGGTAAACCAGCGAATCCAGGTATTGTATACTGCGATCCAGAGATGCATCGCACGTAAAAGGAACAACAGTATTACCAGACTGTACTAATTTTAAAATCGTTTCTAAACAGCGAAGTAACATTTTCGCGTGACGAGTTTTAAGTCAAAACAAAATAAACTTTTACGGGATATTGGTTTGTTTGCAGCAGTGTAACGGTAAAATTCGTCATATCTTCTAGGAACTCACTCTTTAAAAACAAAATTTTAAGCGTGTATAAAAAAATAGGTTTATACAGGGTGTCCTATGACGAGAGGAAGATGCTTCCAGGTATACTATAATTCACAGTACAGTAAAACCTCGATTATTCGTGTGCGGTTAAACCGTGCCGGATTTTTACAGATTTGCTTTCGATTCTCCGGGTTTCAATTATCCGTGCGCACGAAAGTACTTTCTTTAGCTGTGCAAGCAGGAAGCTAAAGGTGAGACGTCTCTTTGGTTGTTATGAATGTCTTTCCCTACATAAATATATACATGGGTGATGTATATTATATTCGTGTAATTAGCAACATATTCAAGAGGTTTTGGATTATCTTCAGAACTCAAGTTTGGTTAAAAAAGAACATGACGCCGGTAAAACGCAAAAGAAAATTTTGACTATTCAAGAGAAACTAAATTTAATAAACAAATACGAAAACAGTTCAACCATTGCATTATTGGCAACCGAATATGGTATTGGACTACAAACAGTTTGCGGCATTATTAAAAGCAAATTAAAAAAATATATTATAATTATCTGATTCTCTTCATGTGTCTAAAAATCGGAAAACTATAAAAACAGCAAAATTTAAAAGACTTGATGATGCCATGATTAAATGGCTTTCAAAAACGGTCTGAAGGAATCCCTATTTCTGGACCAATGTGTACAGCTCAAGCACAAGTGTTCCATGACAAATTAAAAATTGAGCAAAATTTCAATGCTTCAAGCGGATGGCTGTACCGTTTCAAGAAAAGGCATGGGATTCGCGAATTACAAATTCAGGGGAAAAGTTGGATTCTGATGAGGTTGCAATGGTAGAGTTTTGTGACAAACTTGAAAACATTATTTTGGAACATGATTTAAAACCTGAGCAAATCTATAATGCAGATGAAACGGGTTTGTTTTGGAAAGCTATACCGCAAAGAACTCTGGCCCACGAAGAAAAAAATGCTGCTGGGTTTAAAATAAAAAAAGACCGTTTAACTGTACTGTGTTGTGCAAATGCCTCTGGCACTCATAAGCTGCGACTGGCAGTAATCGGAAAATCGAAGAAACCACGTGATTTAAAAGACTTAAGAAACCTTCCCGTAGATTATTTCAGTCAGAAATCAGCATGGATAAATTGCCAAATTTTCAACGAATGGTTCCACAAAAGTTGTCCCAGAAGTGCAGAAGTTTTTGTCTCAGAATAAACTAAATCAAAAAACAGTGTTAATTTTAGACAATGCAGGTCAGCAAGAACTAAGTTCAACGGACGGTAATATTTTTGCTATGTTTTTGCCGCCTAATGTAACAGCCATTGCCCAGCCAATGGACCAGGGCATCATAGAAAAAATGAAAAGATTATACAGAAGGACTTTCATGATGTCGTTACTACGAGAACAACAAGATTTGAAAACATTTTGGAAATATTTTAATATTAAAAGGTCATATACACATTGGCACATGCTTGGGCAGGCTTGACAGAGACAAATATTAAAAGATCATTTTATAAAATTATGACGTTGGAAAATAATGATGAACCAGAAGACGACCTTGCAGTTGAACTGTCTCTCAAAAATATTGCAGAAACAGTAAAGAAAGTTCCAGAATTTCTGGGAGTAAACAAAAACCAGGTAAACGAATGGCTACAAATTGATGATTCCGAAAAAGGTTATCAAGTTTTGAATGAAGATGAAATGCTTGGTGCTATGGGAAATGAAGAAGAGGTGCAAGATGAGGAAGAGTCAGAAGAAGAAGGACATGAACCATTTGAAACAAAAGTAGGCCATCAGGAAGCGCTGAAGTCAATAAACATTTTAATTGATTACTTTGGAGGACGTGAAACGGATGTGATCAATGTATTGAATTTACAAAACATGAAAAAAACAATCCAAGGACGCATCAGTGCAAGTGGAAGACAAATAAAGCTTACAGATTTAAGTTATTTTACCCATGATTAGGTTTATTTTATTTCAGAATGTAATTAAAACTTTGTACCTTTGTATTAAAAAAATGTTTCAATTATCTGTGTGTTTCACTTATCCGTGGAAATTAAACCCCCTTCGACACGGATAATCGAGGTTCTACTGTTGTATGAATTTTTTTTTAGTTCTAAATTTAAGAGATATGTTTATTCTGTATCTCGTTGAGCTCTTAATTTGAACTTATGAACGTGCAGAAAGAGAAACTCAAACAACAAATTAATAAAAAAAATAGCAATTCATGATTTTAATCAATTATAATTTAATTTCATTTGGTGTTTGGGTTTGTAATATACTCCAGAATTTTGGCAATATAGAGCGATGTTGCCAATAAAAAGATGAAACATCTCTAAAACAGTTACAAATCAGACACCTATTTATAAAGGGTGCTTTTATTGGAAATGAGTGTAGTAATCATCTCCCATTATCTCCCTCTCGTCTAGAACACCCTGTGTAATTGAGATTTGTGTGTAAAAGGAAAAATGTATTCAAAACAAATGAAGGTATTTAAAGTAATGTAAATGTAAGTAATTTACTTTGCAGTGGGAGGTCAAAATTAATTTAAAAATAGGCATACCAAAAATATAAATAACTCAAATGCACCACAAAATTCTTGTTACAGTCTACAATTTTGTTCAAAATATAAAGCGATTTTTCAGAAACATTTTTATTAAAATCTCTTAAGGGATTTTCTATAAGCTATTGTCTAGCTGTGTACGAATATCAACATTTCCTACGGTTGCAAAAATTTACCGAGCATTTCATGTGTTCTGCAGACGAAGCATGTTTTTTTCTTTTAAATGTTTTAAATCTCTTACACCGATTTGGTCACTATAGCGAGTCTGGCGAGTCTTTAGAAAATAATAAACAAACAAAACAGTAAAATACATTTTGATACTTCACAACCAGATATCCAGTTAGCTAAATCGTACATTACTTTGCGAAAGTTTCGATGAACATCTTTATTTTTGTCTTTGCTAGTTTGTCATAAACTTAGTTCTGGCAAAGGGACGACCATTTGCCATGAACTCAACTAATTTTGTAAAAATTAAGTTTGTTAGCACTTTTAGTTGTTTAATTTTCTGCACTACCGACATTTTCTATTATGCGCATGCACACGCGAACCTGGGAATAGTATTTTTACAAAACAACACGAACAATAGTAAAACATATCAATATAAATTCTTAAATTGATTTAAAACACGCGAAAATCGAATCAAAAATCGAGCGTAGTTGTACACCCTTTACGAAGTCAACGTAAACTCAGGACCCGGCTGATGACCCAAAGTTGATTATTGCTTCGGACATTCGCGTTTATTCGGGCGCTGCACGTTTTCGAGTTTTTCGGGTAGATCTAATTCAATGAGAACAATTGCACCCCCAGCCCAAGGTTCAAGAGGATGAATTACGAACGACGGCCGATAAATTTTAAATTATTGTACTTGCGACTTAATTACCTATTTTAATAAAACACGTAATGAATGAATATTTTTTATATATTGTCAAAATTTTTTGGGAGGTCATTGACCAAATGACCATATGGAGAAGCTGCCACTGCTACTTTGTACGTGCATACAAAAATGGAATTGAAAATTTGAATTAACATTTTCAATAATTTTGGTTTGTAAAGTTATTGTCAGCCCAGTAAATGCTGGGAGAGGGAAGATGGGACATGGTCCCCGGGAGCCAATTAACCCACAAATTTAGTATTCACTAACTTGCAACCCCCATATTATTAAACATGAACTGCCAATGAAATAAAGTGATTAAAAAACATAATAAAATACAAAAATTCTCGTCCGTAGGCTGTACGCCACAAGTAAAGCATACATACCCGCAGATTCAGACATGGCAGGGTCCTTAGACCCTTAAAATTATAATAAAACGGGAAAGAAATAACAGCATAAACGAGCCACCACATTTACATGATATAGTTTATGCATCAAAACAACATTAGTGCCTCCAATCCAAAATATAAATCGAGATCACAGAAGAGAAAAAATAAGAAAGGGAAGAAAGGGAATATGAAAAGAATGAAGCCAGTAATGAACTGTAATCACCTCAACTTGGGTCAGCGGATTCTGTTGGTAATAAGAATAATTTGCTTTTTGACTGTCGGTGTCGGTATTTTTACAGTGGGTAGACATGGGATCGCACGTGTTCTTGACTTTGCTTAATGGGAGAACGCACCGCCAAAATGCGTTTCAGATACCTCCTCTCGATTGTGGTAGATCAGCAGAAAGTTGTTCTTGCTTTGATCCGGGAACTGATGATGAATTGGCCGATAACCGGAAGACATGTACTTAATCGACATTTGGGAATTTTTGTCAGCTCAAACACTGATAATCCAATTCTTATTAAAAAAAAACCTTTTGAATAACCATCCAATTCAGCTAAAAGAAGGTGAAGGAAAACTTCCTTGTGCATGTTCAAAGCTATAAAGCGCAAAACGTACAGCAACAAGTCTTCCATAAACCAAAATTTTGTTGAAGATTTGTCTATCCACAAGTGGAAAACTTAGTGAAAGACTTCGGTGAACGCGGCTTTGCGCGCTGAGTTGAAATTTGATCGACAAAGAGAAAATTAAAATTGCGCTTTATAAAAAAAATAGTTCAACAAAAGTTATAGACAATAAATTTCCAAGAACTTTTTCTCCTAACTTTTCTATGTATAATTAATATTGGTGGAGATATTGTTAAAGCAGTTAGTGTCACACGATTGTAATTACTTATCGGATCAAAAATAGGGTATAATTTATTACAAACAACTTTTATTTGAAAGGAAAATGTGTAAAACGAATATTTTTGTAAATATTCCAAGAATTCGGCAATCTACGCAAAGTAATTGTCTATTGGGCTCGACAGATTATGCCTAAAATCTAAGCAGATCTGTGTTATTATAAATAAGACTCATATGGAAAGTTTCGTAAAAATCGGCCCAGTACTTTTCTTGATATCTTCTTTACATAAGGACCATACAAAACTTTTGCTCCTCATCTCATTTACAAAATGTGAAGTACCTAACAACTATAAACAAGAAAATGTTGCCATCCGTTAAATAAATTCTGGCAGTTACATGACGAGTTAATCGGTCGCCAACAATTTGCGTAGGAAGAATTTCTTGTAAGAAAAAAAACGCGAAGGAAGAATCGGTTCAATTTTAAGAAAAAACATGTAATAAAATACATTTCAAATCAAAATCCAGGCACGTGCACGTTCTTAGAAATTAGTGAACATAAAACCATTCCAATGTTTAGGGACAGGTGTATTATACTTATCTCAAAATTAATGAGTTTCGCCGTGCTTGAGGTTGACCACATTACCAGCTGCGCTTGAATTTTTGTTTGATACTTTTTAAAATTTGGCGCACGGGCAAGCAACAATATGCACGTCAAATTCAAAAACTGTGCGTGGACGTCAACAACGTAGTTATTTACAGTAATGGTTATACGCCCGAGTTAATTAATCAGCAAAAAACGAGGTTCCCCATGTTATTAAACAATAAAAATAAACACAGTATTGGCGTTATTTAACCTTCAGATTAAATTTTTTTCTAGGACAAGGTTGAAATTCTACAGTTATGTTTGTAAACACCGAACGTTGCGAAAAAGTTCTCGGAAATAATCAGAACTCGCTGATTTTAATTAATATCGCGGTTTTTGAGGTTTTAATCAGGCTTGTTAGATAATGCAAAACCGGCGAAACCAGAGATAGACTTAATGTATAGGATGTTAAAACTAAAGTTTTGAAGGGCTTTCTTAAAACATGTGTTAAGCTAGCATCGTTGGCATCAGGGAGATGTAGGGCGTGACAGATGGCAGGTGTCCAAGCAAAGAATGCCCATCTAAGAGCAGATGTTTGTTACCACCCTATATAAAGAAAAAGGAATCAGATACACGTTAATTTACGTTACATGCGTTCAAGGACACACTTGTATAGGTAAATAAAAGTAAAAATGTACGTGTATTACGGATGTTTTGACTGTGTGTTTCGGAAGTGATGTTCGAGATTTATGTTTAGTTTAAGAGGGTTAATTAGCTAATACATAACAGACGCCTAACGAGATTACAGCAGCTACCGTGAGCGAACTTTAAAACTACACTATACACATTACACCATGTCTAAGGAGAAATGAGTGATTCTTAAAATATTACGAAAGAAAACGAAGAAAACTTAGAAAATAAGAAAAAGCCATGATTGAAGAGTACTAAATGTCCAAAGTATTTTATTTGCTTTCGTGTAATTCCATATTTCACTTCGAAATAAAGTACTTAATAAAAATAAGTTGACAGATGGAATTATGAATGTTGCCATGTTCCAAATTAAATTTTCATCATAAATGTTGTCTTTGAAATAAAATTGTATCATAAACTAAATTAAAAATGCGAAAATTATTTATATATGCATTTACAATAATCTCATTTTTACAATAAAAGTATAGTGATAAGTTGACCTAGAATCAAACCTATTTGCCTATATTGTTTTATTTACACATAAATCTACTATAAACTAATAAATCAATTAAGATTTATTTCTCTTTTCGAATAAATAGGTACTTTTAATATAAATTATATATACAGGATTGTCAGCTAAGCGCTGTCGGTCTATAGCTCCTAAACCAATGAGGTTAGGAATTTCGTTCATATGTCAATCTATACTATTTGTAAGAACCTATTTTTGGAAAATATTTTGAGTTCACAGGGTGTCTCAAATAAGTGTGACGATATGAAAGTCATTTTAAATGAGAGACCCTGTATTTTTGCATATTTCGGTTTACCCATGCACTCTATCAATTGCCGAAAATCTACTAGTTCTGGCATTTTAGGAGAAATAAATAGAAAAACATAAAATTTTTTAAATTTCAAGATAATTTTTGGCTTACGGTTTGATATGGATTGAGTTGCGAAAGTTCTAAAGTTACTGTCAACCTATTAATATTTTGTAAATTTTGTACAGGGTTTCCAAAATTATGGCCGAAACATAACAAACTTCAAACCAATTTTTCTCGCGTTTTTCAAATGAAACCCCCTGTATATTTTTTCACCACTAGATACTCGTTGGTATGACAATGTTATTAATTAATCGCGTAATCTTTTGACGTTCAGTGGCATCAAGTGCATATTTTATTTTCTTTTGTAATAAAAATGAAGTATACGATAGAAGAATCAATTGACATGATTTATATCATCGGAGAATGCTTAAAGAATTGCCTTCTAGCATCCAGAGTGTACAAAGAGAGGTTTCCTGATAGAAGGCACCCAGATACAAGATCATTTAAAAATTGAAGGATAGATTTGACACGACGGGGACAGTTAAATATGAAAAGCATGACAGAATAAAGCCCGTACTAAACGAAGAAAACGAATTTAACATTATTGCAAGTGTTGTTGAAGACCCACATAGAAGTTCAGCAGACATTAGTGATTTGCTGCACATAGGTCAAACTTCCGTAAAAACATTTTGAAGAAACATAAGTTCCATCCGTATCATGTACAACTGAATCAAGCACTTCAAGGACAAGATTTTGAAAATAGGGTAAATTTCTGTAATTGGGGTCTAGCTCGAATTGGAGAAGATGAACGGTTTTTTAATACTGTATTGTTTACCGATGAGGCAACCTTCCACAATAATGGTCATGTGAACAGACATAATTTACATTACTACGCCAATGTGAATCCAAATTTTACGAGGGCAGTTGACAGGCAACACAGGTGGAGTGTAAACGTCTGGGGAGGCATAATTGGAGACCGCGTAATAGGACCCCAATTTTTTATGGTCATCTAAATGGGGATATTTTTCAAAGATTTTTAGACAAAGACCTTGATAATCTTCTAGAAAATATACCATTAGGGCTAATAGGAAGAATGTGGTTCCAGTTAGACGAAGCGCCTGCTCATTTAGTATTGGAGTTCAACATACTTTGAATGAAAAGTTTCCAGGCAGCTGGATTGGCAGACAAGGACCTGTTCCGTGGCTCGCAAGGTCACTAGATCTGACCAAACTTGATTATTTCCTATGGGGATACGTTAAAGATCTGGTCTACCGCATACCTCCAACCACACCAGAAAACATGCAGGAAAGAATAAGAGAAGCCTTTAATACAGTTACTCCTTTAATGTTAGAAAATGTAAATAGGTCTTTAACAAACAGGTTAAATCTGTGTTTACAACAAAATGGTCGAGTGTTTGAATACTTAATCTAATCATGTTTAATAAATTCTCGTAATTAACCAGGTACTTCCAGACGTCGTAGAGACTTGAAATTCGGCATGCCGATGGGTCTTGCCTTCAAACCAACAGAAAAAATCCGAAAACCGGAAATTTTCATACAGGGGCGGGGCCAAGAGGTCTTCGTCCGCCATAGGTTTAACATCATTCAGAGAATAATGGGATCAACCTACATGCACGCGGAGTCTAGCATTATTAAATTTATGCATTAAAATTTGCCCGTCAATCAACGGTCTTCTTACAAATACATAATATTTACCTGTCAAAGTTGTATAGCTTACTTGATAAATATCAAAATTGTTACAAATCAGTCTTCATTATGAACATTTGCATTTTCATGACAACCTGAACATTTAGCTATAGGACACTATAGTATTGTTTAATAGGTAATTACATTTCACATTTGTTGTTGATATAAAATACAGGGTGTTTCATTTAAAATAAGCAAGTTATTGCGGTTAAAAACATATCATTAATTAATCTTATTTTGTACACATCCTGTATATGATAGTGAATTTTTCACAAGTTCTACATAAAATCTGATCAATTCATAGACTCCAGTGCGAATTTAGTTTGAGAAAAGGTATTAGATGCTTAGATATGAATCGGCAAAATTGTGACTTTTTCATAAAATACAAAATATCTCAAAAACTTTTAGGTTTAAGTAAAGCAAACCTCTATAAAATCCATTCTTATTTTGAACGTAGAAACTGAAAATGTATTAATATACAGGGCATTCCATAAGAAAACACAACTTTGATACGTTCTGTGTATTTTGGGACACCTGTATATTTCAAAAGTAATTTTAAAATATTCCTCATATAGGTCTGTATCAACCCCAGATATATATTTCCAATTTTATTAAATAGTTTGGCTGTAATATTCCGTGTCGTATACCGTGAATAACCCAAAAATATAGTCTGTTACACTTTTCTAGTTACCACCGAAAATGAAATATATGTTTTCGAGACTTAAACCACAGTATACATCTACGAATGCTGTGAAAATTTTGTACTAAAAATAATTTGCGCAAGTTACAGCGCATTTGTCAAATTCGATATTGTAATGCAGTGAAGGTTATTGCTAGAGGCGTAACAGGCTAAAAAATGTATGTTACCTGGAACGTAGATGTACAGTCTTTCTCATGTATCATCAATTGTGATTTAACATAAATTAAAATCAAATCATTGCTTTTATCACATTACTTGTTCTGATTTAACACGATCAATCGATCCAAATTCTAAGACAATTCTGCTTTAGTCGCCGCCACTGGTACTGCTTTAACTTAACATTTATGTTTTCGTTGTAAGTTGTTTCTTACTGAGGAATTTTTATCTCAACAATCTGTGCCAAAAATAGTAAAAACATAGGTACACATCGCCACGAAAATGTGATGTTACATTATTTAAACTTTGTCTCGAATTTTAGTTACACCAGTTTCACCGCATATCGCCAACGTAACCTGCACTAAAAAAATTTAATACCAAATTTTCCCATGTACTTTATATGAAGTGCAACTACTGCATTCGTAGATGAATACTGTGGTTAAAAACTCAGTGATTCAAAAACATGCTTGAAGAAGTCAATTTTTTAAAGGGGACAAATAATTGTTGCTATTTCCTGCATGCCTAATACCTAATAAGCGGACAAACAAGTTATTAATCGTAAATACCTTATCAAAGCAGATAGATTTAGTGGGCTATAAAATCATACCTGAAGAACTAGATTATAATTCAAAAAAACAAGCGTTTTTCCAGAAGTCCACATCGTTCCGATTCTAGCCATCGAGCCAAACCTTCATAGATTTTCCTATTGTTGGAATACTTACAAAATATTTATTATACACATGTTTTCCTCAAATAACATTTGTTTAACTATTTTTGATCACGTGACATAATTGCGTTCTAACAGTACCTATCTCCAAGGATATCAATTATGTAAAAACATTTATGAAAGGAAAGTTGTTGGAAATTTTATTATCTATAACGTTTACTTGAACTACCTATATTTTAAAAGCACCATTTCTATTTTCTCTTTCAATTTCGAACAAAATTCAGTCACATTTATTAGTATCGATATATACGATACCAAAACAAAACAGAACAATTGCTCAAATTGTGAGCCATGCTATTCGATTAATGCGGCCCCGCAAAACCTAACTATATACATTGTCATTCAGGAAAAGATCAACACTAATATCTTTTTATTAGCTTTTATCTTGCAATTTACAAAAAAAAAAAATTTTACTACTTAATGAAACTTTGAAATATTTTTTACTCCACATAATATTATAAATACGATACTGTATTATGTAATTATTATACAGGGTGTATCTAACACCAACAAATTTTAAAGGGTGATTCTGTGATGAAAATTAAAGTAGAAAAGTTGCAACCCTCCAAAGATTTTAAAAAAAAGGTTTATATTTCTTAAACTTTTTGTAGAAACAAATTTTCCTTTAAAAAACATGGCCGAAAAGCCCAATTCATTTACTGAATATTTTATTTCTATAAGTTTTTTCTGAAAACTGAAACACCCACGAGAAAAAAAAATTAATGCAATACATTTTCGAAAAGAAGAGCTACGCAAAGGTATTGTCTTTGCTTTGCAATGACATTAATAAAAACAATAATACCAGGATTGTTAGTAAGTAAGTTGGGGTGGCTTTTCGGCCATGTTTGTTTAGAATAATAATTTTTATCCAAAAACAAGTTGTATGAAAAAATATCTTAGCGATTGACTATTTCAACCCTTTCTAAGCATAGTTCAGGGTGAAAAATTCAAAATACCTAGTTTTATTAACAAATCATATTTATTAAGTTTCGTGTCCTTAGCTTAATATAGAGAAAAATTAAAAAAAAAACCCTTTATTAAATCTTCGAAGGGGTGTAACTTTTCCGGGGAGATTTAAAAAAAAAATTTATACCAAACACCCCCCCTTAATTTTCATCACAGAATCACCCCTTAAAATTTTTCAGTGTTATTTAGATACACCCTGAATAGTATATTTACAGTTCGAATTTTTAGCTCCTGTCCCTTTTTCGAGGGAGGGCGCCACTCTCCAGTTTTGTTTACCTAATACATATAATGTTTGGAGGGATGGGGAGACAAACAAACATTTTTCCTGAGCAAACATGAGCAAACGATATACCATGATTTTTTCACTTAGAAGTGCACAAGAGGTTTATATTTTACCGAGTAAATTTGGGTTTAATTAATGAAAAGCTTTTGACGAGAAAAACTATACACTATTAAAAACGCGTTAGCGAAATGTCAGGAAGAAATTCCAATCAAAGACAGCTTTCAGACCCTCATCCAGACAACACTAGTTTACAAACGGGCCACGAAAACCTAACCAAAATATGTTAAGTTGGCATGACTTGAAACTAAATAGAAGTTTGAGTTATTAATGTAGGTCTTATCGTCTTTATTCAACAAAATATAACTTATTTTAATTAAAAGTCACGAACGCACTTCAATCACGACTTCGACGTCAGACCCTCGGCTTCAGACCACCCTAAACGCTCTCGCCCGGATTGGATTGCATCGGAATCGTTACATTCTCACATTAATTATAAAATAGCCAGTTTCTTCCTAAATAAACAATGTAGTTTGTTTAAATAACTCCAAATTAACAGCTCAAACTTTTATTTAGTTTCAAGGTATGATAACATAATGTTTGTTTTCATAGTTACTTGTGTATTATAATAATTTTATTTGCAAGTTTTCTAGGATCTTCCTATGGTTGAAGTGAAATGAAACTGCTTGTATAAGTGCAGTATTGCAGAAGTTTCACGTGTTTCTACAGCGTAAAAGGTAGTTTAGCCTTAATAAAGCCCCCATTTGTTTGGGTCAAAACGTCGGCAATACTACACTAATAAAGAAAGTTTCATTTCAAGCTCACTTCAGGAAGAACACTAAAGAAAGAAACATCGCAAATATACATGTTTAACGGAAGTAATCCAACCCATTTATATCAAAATTTTAAAATACGCAGCAATTTATGACCTGAAACCTGGATTGTTACACAATATTCAAAGCATAAAAAATTAAATGTTTTAATTAAAATCTAAGATGGCGCCCATTTAAAAAAAGCTACTAGCACTATTTCGAAAACCATTTTATTAATAACAAAGATAGCCATACAATCTTACTCAATTTGGGGACACACTGTATATATTAAATTGAATAAACTGTCAGATTGACAATTTTAAATATCAATGAAGATCGCGTAATTGATTAAAACATGCTCAGTGAAAAAGCCACGTGTTTTTTGCCTCTGTCAAAGTGACAATTGCACATATGTGATTTTTTATGCATGAGTTGAATTGTCACATAAAAAAATTGGAGGGTGGGTAAACGAAAGTTTGTCCTATTTATCTGATTTTAAACAAATGGTGTGTGGGTGAGTTGTTCTGAGCAAATAATACAGCGTAAAAAACTTGATTTTGGTTTTTTCTCCAAAAAAATGTTTTCACATAAAAAATTTTGGAGGGTGAGCAAACAAAAATTTTCATAAGCAAACATGGACAAACGATATAGCGTGAAAAGCTAATTTTTTTCACATAAAAAAGTTTGAAGGTGGATAAAAAACGTTCTCTAGGCAATCATGGGAAATCGATAGTCAAACAATGCCGTATTTTTTTTTACAAAATTACAAGTAGAGGTGTATCACGTATCAGGAAAACCACCAAAACCGTTTCCATTCTTGGAATATTTGCACATTTTTTCTTTAAACAAAGTTGTTATCGATAATTTCATTATACACAACTTTTGTTTAAAACTATTCCGATATGAGATATGACAACCGCGTGACACTAATTGTTTTAATAGTATCATTAAGACTATCAATTACAACGTTAAAAACAGGTACGTGGGCCCGTTGGTAGTTATTCGTTGTTAAACTATCATATTTATCGTATTTTATTTTCGGACCAAAAATGTTTTGTCGCTACATACTCTTTCACGTTTGTTACTATCGGAGCGATGCGAAGTTCTGCGACAAACGCTTGTTTTATTTGGTTAAGAATCTTTCAACTGAGGGAATGTGTAAACTTTAATCAAAATCGGTTCATCAGATTTTGAAGTACGCAATGATAATAATTACAGGATCTATATAATTAGACGAAGATCAACTATTTTTATTTCATGTTACATTAGTTTAGATATATGAACTAATTGCCACTAAAGCCTGCCCGGTTATCTCGTTCGGATGATCCAAAAACACATAGGTTTTCAAATTTCCAATGATGTTCCAAGTTTTTGTCTTTACATTTTTTATCTACAGTTCGACTTCGGATTTACGGCGTTCTACGTATACAACTAATCATTGAAAATATTAAATAAAAATCGTGATTAGCGATCTTGGTAATTATTTATCGAAACCAAAATTTAGAAAAACATAGAATTCTTTAGAATTGTTGAAAAAGCAAAATTTTTTTCGGTATGACCGATTAGACCCAATATACTAACTATTATATATACTTTTACTGTAATGACTGCTTAAGTTGAAATTATGAGAGAATTCCAATGTCGGATTAGTGCTTGTATTCCAACACAACGGTCAACTACTCTGTACATTAAAAATACAATATCAAAAGTTTATCAATTTAATATTAATTTTTACATCGTACGTTATTATTTATTTTTTTAATAAAATATTAAAACGACAAGATATTTATGACGCATATAAATTTTTTAAATTTTAACTTTATTAATTAAGATATAATCATATTGTTTACAGTGTGTATTACTACATGATTTTTTTAATTTTAATTTTGTTTAGACAATTTTTTTCCCGATAATATTATTAGCAATATTTTAAATAATATAAATTACGCAAAAAACTTAAGTAGGTACTTACAGTTCAAATAAAAAAATGTGAAAGATAGATCTGTAACCGTGCCGCAATTTAATGAGCGTATATCGAAATAAATCAACACCAAAGTTATCGATTGCACTATTTTTATTGACAATTAATAGTAATTTACGTTACAATTGTCGAAAGCAAGATCGCAGATCGCGTGAAGAATGTGAAAGAGCAAGAGAGAAAGACTATAAAATAGATCACATATACAACATTAAGATTAATTATGATAATAAAATAGAAGAAATTAAGGATATAAAGAAAATGTAAACAAGGCGAATTAAAATAGAAATAAATTGAAGTTGAACGCTCAAGAGACAAAGAAAAGATGAATCAAAGTATAAAGACCATGAAAATTTTGAAAACCTCGGACAAAAAATAAATGCACATAGTTATGAAACAGGAATAATGTGCAAGATTACACTAATAACAAAAGTAGCGAGAAGTCATCTGGAGAAAAATTAGAGAGGTAACGAGAAAGAAAAAACAAAATTTAAAAAGGAGATAATTTCAGCAATAGCTTGATTACTAGTGCAAGACTTATGAACTTATTATTTGGAAAAGAAAGATGAGATGATCAAACCCCGAGGAGGTTTTGAATTTAATAGAGATAAATTTGAATGGCTCATACAATGTTGTCATGGATAAGAACTAAAAGAAACAATAAATAAAAAAAAACAAGCGTTTCGCCCAGAATTCCACATCGTCAGATACCAACAAACGTGAGTAAACTTGGCTCAAAAAAAATTGAGTGTTAGAAAATAGAAACAAAAGTTATAGATAATATAATAACTTTCAATAACTATTTATGTATAATTAATATTCTTTGAGATATTGTTAAGAAAATAAATTAGTCATAACGTGATCGCTATATCTCAATAATTACTTATAGGATCAAAAATTAGTTTACACAAAAATTGTGTATAATTACATTACAAACAACTTTTACTTGAAGAAAAATGTATAAAATAAATATTCCAGAATAGAAAAATCTTATTGGCTCGGAGGATTATACCGAAAATCGAATCAGATCTGCGAATAACATGCCAAGTTTTATAAAAACTGGACCAGTGTTTTTTTAGATATCGTGATATATACCGGCTGAGAGCCGGCCGTCCTCTGGAGAATTTGATTCATTATGACGTACTTACCACTAATTTGTCAAAAACGTCAATTTTTGGTTTGGACACTGCCGTAGAGTAATTAATCAATGGGAATAATTAAAATAGCATTAGAATAAACAACAATACGATGAAATCTCCCATAACGATTTTTTCTATATCAAATACAGAATCATTAAGTCAAAAAATGGAAGTACTTAATGCAACAGAGACTGATATTTTAATGTTGAAGTCTTAGTCACTTGTTTTTATGTACAGTTGCCGGCAAAATTAGGGAAAAATACATTTTTTTGCTTTTTCCAAAATGAATGTAACACACAATAACCATAATGACTAACCACAATGAGAGCAATTTATATGAAAAATTTAGTTTATTTATTAAAGAAGATTTATTGTAATAGCGTGTGTTTCCCCCACGAGCTTGAACAAATGCAGCCAATCACCTCTGAATGCTCCTGATAATATTATCGATTTTACACAAAAACGGCTCTCGTCATTGAACAGAACGTGGCTCCAATGAGAAACATTCCAATTTTCATGATCTGTGGGCAAACGCTAGTCATGCTACGGGATGACATACCTCGACTTTGGAGCCTTCTTCTTACCGTTCTTTCACTTATATGCCCCTCGGACCTCTGCTAGCGCAATTCTGGTCCTGTACTGCTGTTTGACGTCTGTTTCTCAGAGTTTGCAACACTATAAAGCGATCATCCCTAGCGGTGGTTGACCATCTTCAGTCTTGTCCTCGCCATCTGACATACGAACCACTTTCTCAATACCGCAATACATTGCAATAAATTATCGATTTTGATGTCCCAACAGCTCTAGTTACTGCGCAATAAGAGTGACCATTTTCAGTCAACGCCACAGTCTTAGCAACTCTGTCGGGGCCAAGACTTTCATGACGAGTTCTTCCACTTACAAGATGCAATAAATCAAATGATTAACCCTTTGAAGGCACACACAAAATAAAAATTGATTTTTGCAATAATATTGAAATATCGATATGTCTACTAATACACAAATGAAGCTATAACTTCGTCATCAACAATAGTAATAATAAGACAACTAGATTTTAAACCAATATTGTTCTCAACGATAAGTTAAAACCAGAAGAAAACAGACTTATTTTTTCTTCTTGTACCCCATATTTTGCCGTTAAGGTGTGTTTTGTAAAAATAATGTGTAAGTAAAACAGAGTACCTAATCAGGTAAAATATTCAAAATGTTATTTAAAAAAAAAAGACAAAATCATGGATTGGTTTTAAATTTTCTTTCGCTTTTTTATGCTTCATTATATGGACGTGAATTTGTGTGTCACAGAAACATTAATATAGCCCAGAAACAACGTAAAAAGGTACGAACAAATTTGATATTAGCGATGTATATAGCTTGCCGTACCAAATATATAATTTATTAGAACATCAAAGAAAGTAAATTTTGCTTTGGCTTAAGCATTGTATAGTGCCGTGCTTGCAGAAAGTTCAATTTTTATATTTCAGAGAGTGAAGTGAACACAGGCCCGTTTTGTTTTTTAAAGTTTAATGTTTATTCAACCTCTCTTGTATTCCACTAACACTAACCCGTATTCATAATTCACTTCAAACGTTTCAAACGTTAATATATTATTCGAACATCTTACAAAAAAAAACAAGTTCTATAAAAAACGAAGTGCAATATAAATAAAATTTCGTTTAACCTCAGACCTTACAGTTAGATACATTAGAAAGCTTATACAAGGTATATGCGGTGCCAATTAATCATTAATTTACTATTTACTTGTAATAATCGCGGTTGACTAATAATTTTAAATTGTAGCAATTACACTGAGTAACTAAGTTAATTGCAAAACCTTGAAACTAATCAGCAGCGCTTCTAATTAGTGAGAAAGCTACAATGGCGAGTCTTATTTTAAATTTTCCTTAGAAAACGTTGCTAATTAAACCCACATGAATGAATATATTTGCATATACGCCCAAACACGCATTTCTTGAGTTTGTTTAATAGATAAGTTCGTGATCAATACCAGTAGAACTACCACTTTGATAATGGCAACAGTTTTTTCGTACTAAAAAATTACCTCTTGGTCCATATGTTTATTTCAATTCGAGGACTTGTAGACACATTAGGTTTTTTAATCAAATAATTCTACATCTATTAGATCTTTTGTAAAAAAAAATTCAAAGAAAAAGTTGTAGAAAATGAAATTTTACAGCTTCTGTTTGAATTATAACTATTAACTCGGATTGGCCGAAGAAAGTGAAAATAATGAGTGTTAAAATTTTTCGAACTACACTGTACGACAACACTCAATTATTAATGGTAATTAATTTTCTCCAGTAATTAATAGTAATAGTAGCCTATTTCTATAGGTAGAGAGCAAATAAACAAAATCCTTGCAGAAATCGCTGACGTTTCGCCATCCATGCAAGGACTAGATTAAATGTTATTCAAATGATGAGTTTGGTATAATTTTAAAGTGTGATCGACCGGAATTTGATAACCCATTCAATATACTATCAATCATTGTCCGCTCATTTGCTCTTAAGACTCAAAAATTTCCAAAAAAACCAATTAGAGTTTTCCTATCTTTGCGATATAAGTAAGCAATAATAAATGAGGATTTCCGTATTCAAAATTCATACAGATGAATCACGCTACACCTATCCAATAAGGGAAGGAAATGAAAAAACGAAGCCGTTTAGATGTTTATAGTACGCGACCGCAAGTATGCACGAAAATGAACAATATTCGCATATTAAAAAGTAGACGATTCAATTTAAGAGGTCAAACGTTATACTTAAGTGAACGATCACGTAGTAAACGGTTAACGTGTGTAATTGTGTAATACAATGAAAAATAGGTCACTTCGGCCAATAATTGAAATACGCTATAAATACATATTTTCTAATTACTATTCATTATTGACCACAAAACAGTTTGGAAAGGTAAGACTTTACAGGGATTATTATTCCGAATACTAAACACGGAGGTTTTGTTACTGTAGTAAGTACAAGACAAATCATCTAATCCATGGATTTGGATTAGTTTTGATGTAAAATTTTATAAATAACAGAGTATACACACGTGTCTCACGTAGAAGTTGACATAAGCATTTACTATGTTAAATTCAAAATTAACGTAGAACTTCATAAAACAAATTGATGTGATAATAATGAATATTCAATGTGTATTTACTAAAAAAATCAGTAAAATAAGTAAATATTTGTGAAATTTTATTTATTAACCAGATGTATTTTAATTTATTAAGCGGCCCTTCGTGGACGAATTAGTTAATTTGTTGCCTTGTATTTTTGCGCATCTAACTAGGGTTCGATTCCGATTGCAGTATTTTTAAATTAATTTTATTATCATTATAATAAAATTTTGTAAAAGCAGATTGAACATTTTGAAAAAAGATTAAATTTATTTTATACAAACATACATAACCACATATTGTGGTCAAGGGTGTGTGGCGGAAAAAGTATTAATATTGAATGTAACATAGAAAACGCCTATGTCAACTTCCGTAGAACACGGTATAAAAAATATAATATTTCTTTTTGGTTTCTAATGCAGACCAAGTTCTACCAAAATCGTAATTATCTATAAATTACAGTTTTTGGACTTAACAATTTTAGAATCATTCTCTTCATAACAATAACGAGACTACACTAACACAGTCTTAATATACTTTTGTTCCAAATATGCAGCACTTTTTCCTGTAAAATGATAATTATCCACCGTCAGAACCTTGTACACAGCGAGCGATTTTAATTTAAGTTCAAAACCCGTTCTTAAAGAAACTAACTTTATTATTACTGGCGCCTGAAAAGAGAAGAGGAAAAAATTGTGGCAAATCAGTCGACTCTACGCGTTTTATTTTAAATCTACATATTTGGATAATACTTTTGATATAAAAAAATATATATTTCAAGATCGAGAAAACTAGTGTATACCTAGTGTACTAGTTACCGGCTATATCTCGAACACATATGTCGTAGTACTTGGACAAAAAATGTTCTTAATAAAATCGGCCCTAAAGAACTACTTACAATATTTTTAAGTCGATAGTTTTCGCTAGATGGCGCAAACTAACACTTACTAAATATTAATGCATCTTTTAGAAAATATGTCCTAATTAAGGTTGGAAAATATGGAAATAAAAGCTAGGCGGAGTAGGCGGCCGCCTAGGGCCCTAAATTAACGAGGGCCCCAGTCATCAAATAAGGTTTTAAATAAAATCATTAAATTCTACCGAATGTTACAAAAGATTTTAATGGAATATTCTAAGAAACGATAAATGCAGAAGTACAATACGACGTAAACAAATTATAAAAAAAGATTTTATAATCCTAAAAAATAATAAATGTTACCTGCTGTTGCAAACTAGGGTCTAATCCCTTATTGTTAAGAGTTTAAATATTTTCAAAGAAATTGTTTTGTGTAAGTATAAGTAATTTTAAACATTAGCAGGAGGTCATTTATGTAAGTGTATTCCACAAAAAACACAGAACAAAATAAAATAAAATCAAAACAGCTGCTTTAAATCTACATTTTTACTCAATTTGCAGCAACTCGAAATCAGTAATGTGTTTAGTTATAAAATAAAGTATTGTAATTAACTTTAAGTAATTTTTACTTACGATTGAATATTTGTAATAAGTTTCTTTCAATCATTACAAAAACATAACAGTGATTGTATCAGAAATAAAAGATGCTCGATACTATAGTATTATTGTGGAATCTACACTGGACGTTTCTCAAGTGGACCAACTGATGTTCATTGTAAGATATGTTCACAAATGTGGTGTTATCAAAGAAAGATTTTTGAAATTTTCACCAGTTTCAAACCACACATCTTCGTATTTAAAAGAACAAATTCTACAAACACTGTCTGCTCTTGAATTAGATATAAATTTGTGTAGAGAACAGAGTTAGGTCAAATATGGCTGGAAAGTACAATGGCCTACAAGCACTAATTCGAGAAACTAATTCCAAAGCTGTATATATTCCATGTACTAGTCATTCTTTAAATTTAGTTGCTAACTATTCAGCCGAAAACTGTAATGCAGCTGCTCCATTATGTTATGTTTGTTCAAAAGTTATTTGTATTTTTCTGCTTCAACTCATCGTTGGAGAATTCTATCTGAAGAAGCTCAATAAAAATGATAGAAAATTAACTATTAAAAATTTGTCAGAAACGAGATGGTCTGCAAGAGCTCTTCTAAAAATAAGCACATCAAAAAACGAAAAAAAGATGGCTACTTTACAAACATTCACTCTTTTACGAAAATTAAAAGAGAGAAACAATGTTTTATTAACTGTGCTGTGGTATAAAATACTACAACGTATAAATGCTTCCAGCAAATCTTTACAGGTAAATAATATAATGCGGGTAGTTTAACATAATTGTTTAATCTATTATTTTGCAGGGAACATATTGTACTGTGTTGAATGGAACAAAATTAATTACGTCTCTAAAAGATTTTATAAATGTAGTAAGGAATAACTTTGTAAATATGGAAGAAGAAGCAAATAATATTATTGGTGACAACGAGCAAGACAGAAAACCAATAAAGAAAAAGCGTTTCTTCGACGAATCAAGCTCTTTGGACCACAATGTTCAATTTGATGAAAAAGTGCCTAAACTGATTTTTAGAAACGTATGATCTATACGAAGAGGTAGATTTTAGAAATAAACAACAACGTATTTATATTTCAAGATTATAGCACCTTAGTCTATTTATGTTTAAAAAATTTCAAATGTAATCCTATAGCACTGTCTAGCTTAAAAAAAACAACTTACCGACTTGTCAAAATCGAAAATTGATATCTCCTGTCATTCCAAGAATACCGATATTTTTGAAAAATTTGAATGAGCGTTGGGTCACTCTATAAGTTTTAGGAGATATTATATTGCTAAAATTGTTTGGGCCCAAGATAAGAAGTAAAAACGCATGAAAAAACCCGGAAATTTTTGTGATGTTTTTTACTTGTTATTTCAGTCTCAATACAAATTTAGGAAAACACATTTTCTTCAATTTTCTGTAAGTTGGTTAAAAAAAAATTTGAAAACCATAAATAAATTAACTGTAACGTAACGCCCTCTAGTTGGGATTGGGAAATTAAGTGTGTTGTTAGTATTTGTTTCTGAAATTGGTGTAATCGTTAAGGGCACTTTTTTGTGTCACCGTAAAGCACAAAACGTATGAAGGACAGAGGTAGTTTCTAAATCAGTTAACTTTTATAAGAAGAATAACTTAACACCAATATTTTCTACTTCTGCCTCAAGACACTTTATTTTACCGCATTTTACTGCGCGAAACATCTTATATTTTTTGACATGATTTGTTTCACACTCTATCAGTTTTTAATTAATGTTTCGATGCACTTTTTATATATTTACATTTTGTTAGATTGTTGACAACCAATTGCGACGACAAGGCTTTCTAGGTTCCCGTAGTCAAATTTTTATTTATTTATTTATTCGTATGGTACAATACACAAATATTGTATTGTGATGTAAGTGTTATGTTTGGTGCCCCAGAAGATCAGTATAAACCTGTATAGTGTGGTTACTAAACCGTGTGCAATAGTGGATTGGTTCGTCTTGGCAAAGCATTTACTTCAAGGTTTAGGAAAACCACTAAAACCTTACCCACCCTAGTGTTCACATGTAACAATATTAACTAAATGTGTAAACATTATAGAAGGTAAATAAGAACATAAAATATAACAGCACAGCCATTGCAAGACGACATATAATGGACCGGTCCAAGCGCCAGTCATGACAATGACGAAAAATAGTAGGTTAAAGAAGTAGCAAAACAAAATAATGGAAAAACAGATAATCAACACAACAATACAAAAATTGCCGAACTTCAGATGTCCTTCAGATTCGTAAGCCATAATATTGCTTCATCCGTTAAATTATGAATGTTTGGAAACCCTCCTTTAAACTTCGTTAATTGACAATCCTCTACAATATGTGTAACGGTCTCTGGTTCGTTTCCACAGTCACAACTTGGATTAGAAATCGCACCCATTTGAACAACATAGAGTTGCATTTTGAATGGCCTGTTCTTATGCGATTTACTTTTGACCAAATTTTTCTTTTGATCAAAGCCCAGGACTTCTATAGTTGGATCATCAATGAGATGTTTATTGAAAACATCAACTCCAGACCATAATTTTCCACTCTTCAACTTCAGAAAAAGCCGTACTTAAGTAGTCTTGCAACCATATAGGATTTCGAGATTTAAGTCTTTTAGCAGGAGGGTTGTCAATGTCATTCCAAATTAGCAACTTTTTGTTAAGTTGGCATTTATCCCATTCTCGTTTTAACGCAGCTTTTCAATCAATCAAATAAAACTACACAAAAAATAATCAGGTAAACTATTAATTGATTCTTGTTTTTTTCAATATTTGCTCTCGTTCTCATTTGCCATTCTAAATCTTGGTATCGTCTTTTTTCAAATATACTTTTCCCCTTCTTCAGGTACCTTGGATTAAATTCTAATATCTGTTGTTGTTCCTTTCTTCATCCTCGCCCTTGTCTCCTGCCTTTGGCTATCCTTATACCTTCGTCTATTTTCTTCATCAACCATCTTATTTCCTCCCCAGTAAAGCCTCCCTTTTCATAATATACCTTTCTGTCCTCTTCCCTCTTTGCTCTTCTACCCCTTTCCAACATTCATATACCAGTTCGTTAACCTTTTCGTCCTCCATCCTCTTCTCAAATCTCGCTCTTCCTAATTGCCTGTATCATTATCTTCTCAGCTTCAACTCTTTTTCTATTATATACGGGTTCTCCCTATCTAATCTAGCGTACATCTCAGTATTTTCTTGAATATTTGGTTTCCACATTAGCCTCAGTTTTTCCCTCGAGATATTTCCTTGTTGCTCCCTCATACATTCCTTTTTCTTCGCTAGAATCACTGTCGTCTGCATACGCCAACAATAGTCCCTTCCTTCCTATTTTATTCCTTCCTGACCTCCCCCTCACTTTTCTGTTTCTCTGTATATTTCCTCGATTGCTCCTGTTACTTTCTTTATCTTGCATTTCGCATTATTTCAACAGTATTTTTCTCTCTACACTATCAAACGCGGCTTTAATGTCGATAAATATTGCACAAATTTTTCACCCTTTCGTTTCCGTAGTTGCAATGCATTTTCAAGACAGTTGCAGTAGAAAAAAAATATTATTTTGTTTAAATATTAAACTAACGATATACCGGGTGGGTAACTAAGAACGGCCACCGCCCATATCTCAGGAACCAATCGTAAAATTTAATTTAATTTAAATAAAAAGTTTTGATAATATTTAAGGATTATACCTCATGTATTTTAAATACCCCTTAATTAAGTCGATTACTAACAAAATCCCAACTTTCTACTTAAGCATGACCGGTACGCCACGTGGTCTTAATCGTAGAAGCTAAAAAACATTCCCCTACTCTTCATGGCCACTTTCCTCATAATTTTTTTCCTAACTCTGGGGGTACGATTAGCTTCTTGAGATATGCCCGGCGGTTGTTCTTAGTTGCCCACCAGTATAAACAAAACATAGGTACAGTACGTACGGAAAAAATTGGTTCGGATGCGCAGGTAGGGTTCTTACATTCGGAAGCGTTCGTCACGTAAACTGCTTTTCCACGTTTAACAGCGTCGTCGATTTTATGAGGATTTTATCAGTGTTGTTAAATTTATTTTGTCGTAACAATTAAGAAACAAAGTAAATTAGCAGGTATATGTCAAGAAATATATTTTAGAATGCATTCAATTATTATTAGAGAAAATGCGTAGTGATTTTAATTTTAACCATCATTTAAGACGAAAATCATTTTTTAAATCATCCAGATGTTGCCTTAAACTAAAGAATTTAGTGGCTACACCACTGGTATCACCTGATTTTCAAGCTTAGAAAATTTGCCATTAAACGAGTGCGAATCCGTTCTTGAGGCCCCCATGTACCTACTGTTTATCATAATGCAAAATACATTATTAGGTCCATTAAAAACGTCATGTGCTTCACTTTAAATTAACTTTCAATGTTCAACACTTTTCGAAGATATTAACCATTTTGATGATGTGTTTATTTTTAATTTTTTACATTGAAGTTTCAGGAACCCAAGTAAGCTCAAGTTAATTATTTTTCAAATAGTTCTACTGATATGCAAGGTGTCTTTTGATATAGTGTTTTTCCACGAAAAAAAAACACTATATAGTATTTGGTCTTTATGTTATTATTCACTTTACCGCACTTCTTATGGTTTCCTCCACTATTGATTTACTTCTTCTCCTGTATATTAATTAACTTTTCCTGAATTATCGCCATTTCGCTTCGGTTTGTGTACTTTCTGTTCGTTTATTTGCGTTTGAAGAATTTACAGACCGTAATGTAGAAAAAATTTAAATTTAGAAAAACCATAAAAATATTTCTGATTGACAGACCATTATATCAAATCTCTGATTTTTTTGCTATTACTTTTAATAACATTAACTAATTTTAATTTATATGAAATTCAGTGATCCAAGGTGACTTCAACTATTGATCTACTTATTTTATATTTGGTTGTAATCAACTGTTTGAGTTATGTTTATTTAAACTAAGAATAATTGTGATGTGATAAATGCATTTGCGATAATGCATTTTTTCTATTTTATGTTTTTGTTGTTATGCTTTGTCCAAGATATGTAAATTTGTGACAACAAAGCTGTTTTGATTTTGATTTGATTATGTAATTATACTTTGACAATTATTATTTTACATTTTGATAATACACACAAAAGACAAAAACACAAACATGAGAACATAGCCCAAAGCCTTCGTAGAAATAAATACACACATATTTAGAAAAGTAAAAGTTAAAGTTTATGTTCTATAAATGTTTGTGTAAGATTGATTTATAGTGTACATTAAAGTGTTGTAAGTCAGTGGGGTCATAAAAAGTATTTGTGCAGAAAATATAACCAAACAAAACTGCTAGAAACAAACAAATTTGTTCGCAAGTAAATCTGATACCAAAAACTTTTCCTGTACTTTTTTTAAAATCGAACTAATTGGTTTTAGTTTTTTAATAAGTATTACGTGTTTTTGTTCGTACAGTGTTTCATTTAAAAAAAACGGAGACTGATATTAAATCAGACTGATCTAAATTGAAATTGCGCAACAAAAAACTTTCTTAACAAAATAAACATTAATGTCCTAGTTCTTACACTTATAGCACTGCCACATGAAAACAGAAGTTAATAAAAAAAAAATATGTTGAAGATGTGTAATAAAAACTGGAGTAATAAGAACAGCGAACTCTGAAAATTCGGGATTAATATTAATTTGTTCAAATAACGGATTCACATCGGCAATAATATATAGAAAACAATGCATTTCTAATTATTCGAGGAAGATTTATAGACGTCTTAACGGCTTCTTGTTGGAATAAACGAACTAGGGTCATCGATTGACAGCTTTTCCGTACATCCATCCCCCACGAAACTATTACGTACAGTTTAACGACATCAATTACTGTTTACTTATTAGTCACTTCACATATTGATAGTGGGTGTCCCCCAAAATGGAAATAATTTAGTAATTCTGCGCACGTATCGAACGCTTATGCGGGAAGTATATATTTATTTTCATTTCAATACTAGGATAATAAAATTACAGAACGCATTGATTTACTTTTAATCCTTAGCCATTATTTATACATAATATCAAGGTGTAAGTCTATTTCTCCTTTTATAGTTTTCCAATATTAAACTATAAAAAACATCACATCGAAAGGGTTAAGTTTTACACAGAAAACACGAGCAGCATCCACAAGAAATATATTTTTTGTAGCAAATTCCAGGCAAAATCGGATTGACAAAAAATATGATTACAAATAATATTTGTTTTGTTTTTGATGAAAAAGAATATGTTTACTCCGATAAGTAAGATGGGGGAGTTATGCGGTTGTTGCCAAACCGAAAATTTAATAACCCTTTTTTTCAGTTTCTCCGATGAATTAGATTTATACCGTTATAATAACTGTCTGTCCGGCCTTCCGTATATAAACACGATATCAAGAAAACCGTTTGACCCATTTTTATGAAACTTAGCAAATAGATCTTTAAGATTATTATCTTCCGGGTTGAGCCGTGTTCGTCCTTCCTTCCTACGTTCTCTGCTTGACGTTTCGCTAAGCATGCTGTTAGCTTCTTCAGAAGTTACTCTAAAGACTGATGTTGTTGTCTTCTGCTCTCGTTATATACCTATGTTCCGTTACGATTGGTTGATGTCGATCAGTGACGGGTGGTTGGTTTTCGATGGTTGGTTGATCTTCTGTTTGGTATCGACTAATTTTGTGGCGACATTTAGTTTTCTTTGTTTTTGTGATGAGTTAGTTTCCGTGTTGCTTAATCGGTAACCATCTTCTCGATTGAAGTTGTTTTTATTTTTCATAATTTCTAAGGATTCTCTGATTATCCTTGGATAGTAGTTGTTAGTCCTTGATAGAACTTTAGCTTCCTCGAAGTTGATGATGTGTTTTCCTTTTCGTGTAGATGTTCTGCGATTGCTGATTTATCTATCGCTCTGGACTTGGCAGAACACCATAGATCGCATCAGCTACGAACATGGGGAATACCACCTACAATCAACCACTAACAGGCATATCAAGAAGTTTGAGAAATTAAGTACCAAGCACCAGCAAACCAGCTATAAATTGGACGAAAACAAAACAGTTGTAAACTTGTCGAACTACCCACTCACCGAAGACTGCATATCAATTTTGTCAAAAGGAATGAACTACGCCATTGCTCCAAGCAAGATACCCACAGAAGAGATAATAGCAGAAGTGGAAAGTGTCATCAGAAAGCTTCCAGTTGAAGAAGCAGAGGAAATACGCCACGAGACTTGCCGGATTTTACAACGTTCCAAAGCTCCACGTAGGAACATCACTCGCGCAGAAGAAATTGCATTAAAAGAACTCAGAAGCAATCAAGAAATCATGGTGACACGCGCAGATAAAGGCAACGCTACAGTAGTCATGAACACCGAAGACTACAAAATGAAAATCAAATTGCTACTGGATCCACAACTTTACACCAAGTTAAAGGAGATCCAAAAACAAAATTGAAAAACAAACGAGAGCCGCAATCAAACATTCAGCTATACCAGTCGATCAACATCGTCAACTGCTACCTTCCGGGACCAGACCACCTAGACTATACGGATTACCAAAATTCACAAATTTGGTAACCCCTAAGGCCAATTGTCAGCACATGTGGATCTCCAACTTATGAACTGGCCCGTTACGTGGCTAAGTTTCTACAACCGTACGTGGGAAGAACTGAATCTTTGTGAAGAACTCCGAACACTTCGTCGAATTACTGATGACTCTGGAAGTAACCAATGACGATATACTAGTTAGTTTTGATGTAGAATCGCTATTCACTAACGTACCAGTCGACGATACACATAACATCATAAAACAACTGTGCACAACCCATGGGTTAAGAGAAGACATACCAGAGCTAGCAAGAATATGTCTGAATACAACTACTTTCTATGGAACGGAGATTTCTACGAACAAAAATCAGGTGCAGCCATGGGATCACCATTATCACAGCACGAAAAGATCAAGTTCACCATGGAGACAGAAGAGAATAAGGAGCTTCCCTTCCTGGATGTTCTAGTGAAACGAGAGGATAACAACAAGTTGGCTCATAGTGTATATCGTAAAAGACACACACCGACCGATACCTCCATGCCACATCACACCATCATCCACAGCAGAAGCGGTCTCTAATCAAAACTTTATTGCATAGAGCTAACAAGATTCCTGACGAGGTTCACAAGGCAGAAGAACTTCGACACGTCCAACAAGCTCTAATGAAGAACGGCTATGCCAGAAAAGAAATAAGAGCCGCCTGTCGCAGGAAATCCTGAAAAAGAGAAGGAACAGGTCACCACCTACGCTTGTTTGCCATTCATTGCTGGAGTAACTGACAAATTAAGAAAATCATTGGAGAAGAAGAATATCGGTGTCAGGTTTGGAACGGTTAGAAAAATCCAGCAACTACTACCTTCTAATAAAGATAACCTGCCGAAACTCTCAACAAAGGGGTCTACCAAATTGATTGTTCATGTGGAAAGGTCTACATTGGTCAAACCGGACGCAACATAAAATGTAGATTAAAGAACATCACCGAGACGCCAAGTCCAGAGCGGTAGATAAATCAGCAATCGCAGAACATCTATACGAAAAAGGAAAACACATCATCAACTTCGAGGAAGCTAAAGTTCTATCAAGGACTAACAACTACTATCCAAGGATAATCAGAGAATCCTTAGAAATTATGAAAAATAAAAATCACTTCAATCGAGAAGATGGTTACCGATTAAGCAACACGTGGAAACTAACTCTTCACAAAAACAAAGAAAACAAATGTCGCCACAAAATTAGTCGATACCAAACAGAAGATCAACCAACCATCGAAAACCAACCACCCGTCACTGATCGACATCAACCAATCGTAACGGAACATAGGTATATAACGAGGAGCAGAAGACAACAACATCAGTCTTTAGAGTAACTTCTGAAGAAGCTAACAGCATGTTTAGCGAAACGTCAAGCAGAGAACGTAGGAAGGAAGGACGAACACGGCTCAACCCGGAAGATAATAATCTTAGCCGCGAAAGCTTACATTCATACAAATAGATCTTATTTATGATTTCGCAGATTTTGGGAATAGAATGGATAGAATGACTAACACAATCGAATGCTTTTGTCAAGATACTTTCAAGTTATTAGGGAATGTAATTATTAGGGATTATTGTAAGCAGTTGTTTCAGATTTCTTTATTCATTTAGTTAATTATTTTGTTGTCATTTAAAATTAACATTATTTTTACTGCGTCACGTAGAATCAAAATTTATGAATTTTTCAAGAAAAAAATATACCACACTTTTTGTTACTAAATTCTATACTTACCAACAAGTCAAAAAACTAAATAACATATTTTTTGTTTGTAATGGGTTTAGGTTTTAATAAGCGGGAAGAAATCTTGGTCGCTTATCAGTCTACCAATGTTTGATATTCTATTTTTCCAGAATTAACTTCAAATTTTCATAAGTTTATTTATGTGTATTGAGTGGACGATTGAAAATGATATTTATTACCATTATTAGGAAGAACACCTTTTAAATTATTTATTATTTTTGAAGAATTAATAAATAACCTCCACGCTGTAGGATCGTATTTTATTCCCAATTTAAAGATAAGTCCATATATTATTGCAGTATTCCAAACAACCTTCTTGAGAAAAATATTGCAAACATTTCTATACCGTGTAAATTTGTTTCGGGACACAGGACTTAAACCTAGATCTCAAAAGTTGAGCCGAATCTTTAGGCAGAACTAGATGTCGAACTAAATGATTTAGTTCACTTTGTGTAAACAATTGCGGTACAGAACTTGAATCAGGGCAAAATATTTCATAACTGCTTGCTGTGAACTTGCCATTTATTTCTTCAACATCTGTGCAGATTCATTTAAAGATATTTTCGTTGTTGGAACATGTGGAGTGGGCCTTGTGGAAGATGAAGTTGCAGGATAAACAATCTTACTTTTATTCTTTTGGTTAATACCATAGAATAACAAAAATAACAATCTCGGAACGGAAGATTTTCTTTCTTTCCTTAACTCATTCCCATTCTTTTTGGTGATGCTTGACATGAAGTTTCAAATATTCATAACTAGCATTGATACCATGCGTTGTCCGGGTTACGCAGGCCCAAGTAGGCCTACTTTTGCTTGTAGTTCCACTCAGAGAGTTCAGGGAGGGATAGGACCTAGCCTATGTTACTTCCCGTAAAATTTTGGTCATGTAAGTCAATTTTCAGCCCACAGACAAACACAAAATCACCTATATTAATATAGATAAGTACCAACCACAAATTCAGTGATTTGTTGGCGTTGTTTCTTACTGGTGTAACTTCCGCAAATGTAACAGAAGTAGTTTGGGTCATTCACCATAATTAAATAAAGTTAACAATTTTCCACACGTCGCGAACTACAATAAGCACAAATGGCAATGTGTCAAATAAACAACACCTGCATGATAAGAAAAAAAAGAAGACATTCTAATTCAAAATTTACTTCTTAATAATAAATTAATTAAAATTTTCAAAACAATTGATTCAATGTTGTTCTGTGTAATTATTGTTAGTGGAACAACAATGACATTTAACACAGTTTTCACAATATTAGCAGTTATACCAAAATGATCTTTACAACCACTGTTATTAATGCCTTTGATAACATCACGTACCTCATTATATGATACTTCACGAAAAGCAAAAGACAGAGAGAGTTGTTTATATTGTAATTATGAAAGTAAGTAATCGGATTTTTTTCTGAATAGGAATCTTATCCGCAATTTCAACAAAAAATGGTTAAACTGATTAGGGTTTCTATTTTGTGTAGTCTGATAAATATCGCTGTTTAATGACTTGCCATATCGCTCTTGAATTAGACACTGTTGATTTAATGAAAGCATCTTTGTAGCTTTTTGTAATTCGACTTTATAGAACCTTCGATATTTATTTACAAGCTTAAGAGATTTAAGATTTCCACCTTTAAACCTTCTGTAGTGTCCATTCAGAACTAATACAGCATCATACCCGGTTCACATTATTCCAATAGCACTCCAGTCCAGCGCTGGAATGCCACTGGAATAATGAGAACCGGTACTGAAATGTACCCATTCCATTGATCAATCCAGTTCAGTTGACTGGAATGACGGTTTGTTTTCATTCCAGCTCGCCCATTCCAGCGCCACTGGAATAGTGTGAACGGCCAATCTAGTGTTTGACCTCTTTTTAAAGCATTGACACTTATAGTGTTACCGATCCAACAGCTTTTGAATGACTGGAATAATGTGGAAGATATTATCTAATCCAGCACTGAACTGGATTAATTCGCTGGATCACTGTACTGGAATAATTTGAACCTGGCATCATCCATATTCTTTAAGCGACTGTTAGCAGTTCCAGGTCGAGTTGGCTGCTTTTTAACATTAATAAGGAAGGTAGAATGATAGCAATTAATAAAAATATTTAAAAAGGTTGTGAATTTGTATTCCGGTGACACCGGATTATCACCTATGAACGACCAGTACTACTTTCCATTATATTATGTATAGTAAATTTTCCCAAATTTGTTAGAGTTTTGAAATATTATTATTAAGTTTAGAAGTGTGAGAGGAAAAACGAATAACTTGAGCGAGATGGTCTGATATTCCTGTGTCAAACACACGCGCCTGAAAATTGAAACCTTTGTTGAAATTAACGAAAACACTGTCGATGCAATTATTGAATCTCATGTAGAAACCATAACTATTTAACAGATCTACAAGATGACTATCCTTAGAGCCAAATTATACAAAAATATTTAGTTTCGACAACAATATGATGAGAATGTCAACAAATACGTTAAATACAAGTAAGTTTCCTCCAAAATTTATTTATTGATAATTATACCATTCTAGGTGGAGGTGGGATAAACAAAAACAATGCAGTTGGTTGCAATTGCCGACGTTTGCCCACCATTGTGTGGACTTTATCAAAGTTATCTACAGGGTGTCCCAGTTCAGCGGTTCACCGGAGAACAATGTGCTTTTTGCGTGCGAAAGTTTTATCTTAACAACAAATCTGGAACCTTGTGCAGTGTTTATTTAGATGACATGATTTATACGACGTTAAACAATATCCGACTTTAAATTTAATTAAAGTATGGGTTCGCAAGATCGTAGAGACTGTCTCAATGTTAAATAAACCCCCAACAAACAGGGCTACCAGTCACACGTCGAATCACTCTTTGCCCGTTGTTATTCCCCGAAAAGTAGATTTTCGGAGAGGTGGCATAAATTGGCCCTCGCAAAGCCCGAATTTGTTACCATGTGACCTCTTTTTATGGGGTTCCTTAAACCGTCCTGACAATCTGGCGGCGTTGAAGCACAATATTCGCGACCAACAGAAAAACACCAAAAACGGTATCGTTGATGATAACAGCTTAGCTGTTGAAACACGTGTCCGAGTAAAGTTTTTGGTGTTTTCTGTTGGTTAAACTAGGCTGCTGCAGTTGGTGTTCCTTTCCTTTGAACAATATTCGGGAATAAATTGACGTCATAAATGAACAGACTTGTCGGTACGTGATGGCGAATTTCACAACCCGACTTCTACAGTGCCAGGAAAGAAATAGGCAACATTTGTATGGCGAGGTATTTGGATTGCTTTTGCAACCAGCTGCATGGACACCATTTTTAAAAGAAAAGAAATTAAATCACCTTCAGTAAAAGTAAGTTGAAACATAATAACATGTTGCAGGCATGCATCTGCTTAACATCTATAACAGATGTATTTGTACCACGTATCTTGGGATTCATCGTCCTTAGCATTATCTGACTTTATCCGAATATGTGCAATGTTTAGTGGTAGGTTCAATTCTATTTTTTACGTGTTTATCTTATACTGTATATGTAATATTTGCTAATTGGGCTGGCATTTTCTATCTGAGACATTCCAGAAAATTCAACTAACTAGGGAGGTATGTGGTTTCGCTACCCTGCTACCTACGATGTGAACACACTGTTACATAACCTCAACCGTCTTCTGTTTTAATTATAAATTCGTCTATATATCAGCGGATATTTTTTTCGATACCTATATGTTTAATAAACAAATTAATGCTATTTTTCTATGTACATTGGACCATTTCAGTTTGGCCATCTAATTTCAGGACACCCTGTATATGGTATGGATAAATGCCTAATTACGAACGGAATTCATTATGTTAAATTGTACTACTTACTAGAAATTATATGTGTAACACGTAAATAATTTTTTTTCTAATTTTGTGTTTTTTAGTGACATTTTTCATAATCAAAGTAGGTGTCAAAATGATCCACTTTTCGTAACTAGTTACTAAAAGTTACGGAAAGTATATACCTTCGTCACTTGTCAGAATTTGAATTCAAAATAGATTTAATTTTTTTTTAACTTTTTTTCAAAATTAGAAAAAAATATTATTTGCAACATATAACGAAACATGATTGCAGAACTTCGCTCGCTCGTCAAGCAATTACCACATTCGTTACAAAAAGCATGTGTTTCATCGCTGATAATATAAATAGCTATTTTTCAAGTAGTTGTTCGGTGCAAAGCGCATGATTTTTAATATAAATACTATGTACACGTTGAATTTTATGAACAAATCATTTTGCCAAGAATCCGGATTCGAATCAGCAAAAGAAATCCGAGTCTTATACCATCACTAATTCAAAACTATACAGTGGTTCAGAATTGATCGTTAAGCCCGCATTTGACGTTGTAGTCAAATTGAAATTTTGCCGTTCTGGTCACGCCTTTCAGAAAATTATCTTCATTCATGGTATTTCGCTCAAATTCGGAATTATGCTCACGTTTGATATTGTGACCATTTTTAAAAAAGTTTGACATTTGAAAATGTTGTTAATCGACGCAATCGACTTGCTTATTTATAAATGAACGTTGTTTCACGTTGTAAGTCAAGTTTGACGTTATGGCCAAAATTAGAAGTTTGAGGTTGTAGTCAAGTTAGATGATGTGGCGAATGATGCTTGGAATTATGCGTTCAAAGTTATGGACAAAAATTCGAATTTGACGTTGTGGTCAATTGACGTTGTGGTCGGGCTCAAAAAAACGCATTTGTATTATACAGGTATCTTCTTTTTCGATTTTTTGTGCTTCGAGGCACTGCAACGAGACACTCGAATTATCAGAAAAACAGCAATGTCACCGAATAGCACGCACAAAAACAAGTCACCAACCACAACAACAAACAAAAATAATCTAAAAAACATTGCGTAAATCGTCTAAAAAGGACCAAAAACTCAGCTAGGATTTGCCCAATATTCTTTTAGATTCTGAAAAAGCAATAATAAATAAATGTTTGAAAAACACATACTTAATTTCCATTTTTTAATAGTAATCATGTTCTCAAACTATACTACTTTTACTCAAAAATGAGGTAATTTAAAAAACCAGAAAAATTGTTTTAAAGCATCAATATAATATACAAGCAAATTAATTTTATATAATATACTTATACAACTTTTTTGAAAAAAGTTCATTTTATAAGAAATCGTAATTTGCACCCATAGCAGAACGAAGTATAGGACTTTCAACTAAAGTTGAATTTTAATTGAATTTTAAAAACCGTGAAATTATGTGTGTATATTTAAAATCCTTCCTATTTTTGAATCTAGAAATTCTTAGATACTTTTATTGAAGGAAAGTAGTCCAAAACCTTATCATTATAAAAAAACTTATGTATGGAGATTAATGCATGAAAAAATAACAAGGCAAGAACTATACAAAACAAATACATTTATCAATCGGAAATATATTTGTTTACAATTCTAAAAATGTATCCGTTAAAGTCAGAGTTTTGCTTAATTAATAATAAATGAACATACTTGCAATTACGTAACTAAAATCCAATACATGACATTCCACATCAACAATTCTGAAAATATAATGAAACTGTAATCAAGTATTTCAATAATAAATTTGACAGATACTATAAAATTAATAACAAACAAGTTGTTTGTCAAAAGGAACGAAATATACCAACCATTCAAAATTAAAGGAATCTAAAAATAAAATTCTTAGCGAAGAAGAATGTATTTGCCGATAAAAGGATATTCGAATAGAACCTTGATAGTAAAATACAGAACGGGACCGTAGGATTTATTAGAAAATTGCAAACATAATTCAGATAAACATGCAATAACGGACGACAGAGAAACTTGAATTACATTGATACTGATACAATAACATAAAACGTTGGTCTAAAATTACAAGCAAAAAAAACTACATGAGATCAAGCCATTCATCACAGTTAAAGATATAGTTAAATATAATAAAACCACAATCAATGATTTAAAAAAATGATAAATACGTTCAAGATCAACCGCACGAATTTTCAGAATAGTGACTATTTAAAGAGTGCAAAATGTTAACAATAATAGTAGAAGCTACGAAATGAATTAGAATTTGTTTTAAGTTGACTCTACCATCTCAACAAAATAGAGAACATTTATGTTTGAACAACTTAGAATGTATCTTACCACTCAAAATATTTTGCGGCGAAGGCAGATAAAATAGAGTGACATCTCTATACAAAGCGCTGTTGGCCAATGCACTCATGAAACAGATTTCGATATCATTTTCAGTATGTGCAAAAGCAATTTGATACCATCATTTCCGTTTTGTTCTCAATTTTTTTAATAGATCGAGTAAAATAATTAAAAATTAAAATTAATAATAATAATAATAATCTTTTATTGCCCAACAGCGTAGAGCCAATTACTGAGCAATATTAAAATTATAGGTTTTACATGTTACAATAAATTTATTGATCGTGTTTATTCAAAGTTTGTGATTATAGTTTTTAGTTTATATACTGTGTTAATCCTAATTTTAATTTTCCAAGTAAATAAATGGAGATTTTTATCATGTTTGTTGTAATGTCTACATAGTTTTAACAATGGAGAATTAATTTGTTGGTTTGTTGTTGGGGTGTCATAAGAATTAAAGAGTTATACTACGAATTGTTTTAAACGGTATCTTAAATTTAAATTTTTGTAAAATATAATTATCATACAGGGTGGCCATTTGAAAACGAAACAGAGCCTATTTTGGGGACCTCAAACATTTACGAAAAATCTCGGACCCGTCAATTTTGATTCACGGGGGAACAATTTTGTTTGTAGTTTCACCCCCTGAGGGCAAAGCCCTAGCGGGGTGACAAGCGCCCCCAAAATTTTAAATGGAATGGGGGGGTCGAGTGATACCTTATTTGAAGATATTTTTATGTAGATTATAACCCTTAAGTTTTTGAATCGATGCTATTTGCCTAGCCGATACAGGGGCTAATAAAAGTTACAAAACGTGTTAACATTTTATTATGAAAAAATGCTTGTAAATGAATCAGTTAAATACGATACAAAAAACGTTGTTCTCCTACATTCTGAACCTTACTTTTTGTTGTTTTTTCTTCTTTAATACTCGTAAGTTACATTCTGAACCTTACTTTTGTTGTTTTTCTTCTTTTAATACTCGTAAGTACCTATGCCAATTCTGCAACGAAAATCTTGGTTATTGTTGACACCGTTATTATGGCAGCATTTGTTTCTCTATGTTCGGGTATTGTTTGTGTTTAACAAAAATAAATGTTTTTCCTTTGAATTGATTCAAGTTTCATTACATATTTCTTGTTTGTAATTAGTGCATCATATAACAAACATATAGACTCGATTTGTCGCAATTGTTTACTATTTCTAATTACAAAACCAATATTTTGTTACATTCACTAAGTAGGGTATTATACAGCGTGTCCCACCGGGAACGCCATAGATAGATTATAGAAAAACTGTACATGGGAAAAATTTGAAAAATTTGGTAGTATACTAACATCGACGGGGGCAGTTCCGCTAAAATATTTTCAAGATGGTGACACTTCTGGTTATACCGGAAGTATGTGTCAACTTGTTTATTTTAAATGGAACACCCTATATATTATTCTATTTTTGAATTTTACCAGAGAAATGATATACTACTATGTAGTTAGAAGATGCATGATTGAAGGCAAAATGTAAAAAGGATAGAAATACTAATACTACTCAGTAGTGCGCAATATCATGATCATCTCATAAACAACTCCAGACACCAAAAACAATTAAAGTAAGGTTATGTAGATATTGAAAAGAAATCAACCCATTGTAGTAATTTTACTCAGATTATTGACGAAATTTATTATAGTTAAATTACATAGTGTAATTAAAGATTTTTAAAAATAATTTTTAAATTTTTGTTTGATTTACAGCTGTTTTCGTTATATTATTCGCATACATGCGCATAACTGAGTACTATTTAACTAAAAAATCCTCCCCGCTTTCCCTTACGGCAACTTCACTTTACTTTATTCTAATTGTGATTAAATGGTCAATGCATCTTCTACCTAACACGCTAGTGGGAGGTATATCATTTCTCTGAATTTTACCCAAAATTCTAGACACATTTTGTGTATAATGTCCTACACCTAAGTCTAACTGTTTTGCACTTATTTTAAATTTTATGTCAAAAATGACGTTTTCAGACCTAAACAAAATTATAAAATTTTCCTATACTAATGCCTTTATTATTTAATTGAAATACGTTTCCTTGTAGCAGGGGACCTATTTTAGTGGGCTATGTCAATATTTTGATAATAAATTAATACAGGGCGATCAAAAAAAGGATTAAAATTAAATTCAAAAACACGTCAAAAGTCATTTTTTTTAAATGCAAGCACCATGTTTTTATAATTTTATCTTATTTAGCATCAAAAATAAGGTTGACTTTGTACAAGGTTGTCTATTCAAAAAATTCATGGTTTTCGAAATATTGGCAATTTAACATTTTTTTTTGTTGCACAAATGCTATTGATTTCTTTTTAATATGAATGGTTATTCCTAGTTGGCCATGATGGCGTTAGAAAACAATCATCTGTCAAGGATATGTCAAAGTGTGTGTATCAAACTAAGAAATGCCAACAGTTAATTGTACCGACTTTGAGTGTTAAAGTGCATATCGTTATCAAAGCGATAACTTATTATGCTTGAAACACACGTGTGTCGATAAACATGTACAGTATTACACACGCAACGAAAGAACACCTGGCTTTATCGACACACGTGTGTTGCAAGCATTTAAAGTTATCGCTTTGGTAACGATATGCGCTTTACACTCACAGTCGGTACAGTTAACTGTAACACATGTTCTTAATATAACTTTTATCATTGTCCATAAATAAAAAAATACATTTATGTAATCTTCGTTTGTATAATTTAAGCGTCCCGGCATGATTGAAATTTTTAACAGTTTGACATATCATGACAGATGATTGTTTTCTAACGCCATCATGACCAACTACGAATAATCATTCATATTAAAATATATGGCAATTAAATGTAAGCTTACTATCAAATGTTATACCCTTATGTTTAAAAAACCTTTTTAGTAGAATTTTATTTATGTTATAGTCACGTTGTATCACATTAATTGATCTATTATAAGACATTATAAACGATTTCTCAATGTTAAGTTGTAATATATTTTCACTACATCAGAAACCAATCGTGTCAAGATCTCGTTGAAGAATACTGCAATCACTAGTTTGTGATATAGTTGTAAATATTTTTATATCGTCAGCATATAACAACACATTACAATTTAGTAACTTACACAAATCGTTTATAAATATTGTGAACAATATGGGTCCAAATTTGATCCTTGTGGTATCCACTCGAAGCAATATATTTTTCGGATTTATGGCCACCATACATGACATGTTGTTCTCTTCCATATAAATACGAAGATATAACGTTGTACAGTTTCTCGTCAATTTCATTTTCTTGTAACTTCTTAGCAAAATTTCATGATCCAAACCAATGAAGTTTGATAATATTGATATAGGTCGATAATTCATTATATCAGATTTGTCACCACTTTTATGTACAGGTGTTACTTTTACTTTTTCCAGGTTTCCGGAAATATACCCGTCATAATTATAAGATTGTATATGCGTTTTAATGATTTTATTAATATAGAAGCGCAATCTCTTACAAAAAAAGAGGGTATATTATCTAGTCCAGAGGTTTGAGTGGCTTTAAGTCAGTATACAATTCCCAAAGTGTTCGTATGCTTTATATTACTTTTGTCACAAATTTTCAAGAAATTATCACATTTCGTGTAAACACTTACAAAAAAATTAGCAAATGTATTTACAACTTGTCCCGGATCATTAATTTCCACGTTGCGATATACCATGAATCTACTCAATCTCGTTTTTTGCTTAAAATGATTAACATACCCCAAAATGTGCGTGGATAATTTTTATTCTTTCTTCAATTTTTATAATGTAAGTAGTATGCGCACTACTGTATAGACGTTTTACTTTTATTCTTTGTTCCTTGAACAATTGATAAGTATGTGGGTTTAGGGTGTTTTGTAATGACTATATAGTTTGCTTTTAATTTCATTTTTGAACTGTTTTTTCAAATATGTCATAGATTAACGTGTATAGTAACTCACATGCCATATTTGGATTTTGAGAGTTAGTAATGTGTCCCAACTGATATCATTAATTTGTTGGCATTGAGTAACTAAATCACATTTTTGAAGTTGAAGCTCAATTCATTCTTGTTTTCAAAGTTTATGTTGTGGTGTTTTCTTTCTTGAATTATAATGTTTAAAGTTGGATAATATGCATCTTCATTGACTTCGTCTGATTTAACAGTCAGAGTTTTTAGTTTGCTTGATGTAAATATTAAGTGAAGGATTTTTCCTTTAATGTTGGTTATGGTGTTTTGTTGTTGTATTTTCATAAATTCACTAAAACAATCTAATGAATTTGTTGATTCACAGCTAGTGTTTTCTCTATTGAAGTAATTAGGGATGTGGAAGTCTCCAACTATCATTAAATGCTCAGCATCATATAATTTTCTTCAATATCTTAGTACACTTGTAAATATATATTAAGTGGGGGGGTATTAGGGGAATGTATATAAATGTTTTATTTGCACGGTATAACCTATCTATATCAAAAGTATGTGGAAAAATTTCACTGTTAATGATGTTGTCTTTCAACCAGGTTTCGGTTATTAAATAAATATAATTGTTTTGCATGCAAATGCTTGAGTAAAAAGTTTGGGTTTTGGAGTTTAAACCTCGTACATTTTGGTATATAACATTGATTAAATTATTAGCAATTTCTGTTTTACGAATTTTATTTTTAAGTCTTTTCTCAAACATCTATTCTTTGGTTTAATTCACTAATGACATATTGATGCTTAAGTAATAAAACATTTACAATATTACTAAATCTGGCTCAAAGTGAGGATATTCAGGAAAAATGTGGCTAGAAAGTAAATAAAAAATGAAGAAAATTGCTAAATGTAAAGGATCCGTATTAAAATTCACAATGTGCTAAACATTTATAATAACGAACCTTGACTTTATATAATGATTTCTTGTAAAGGAAAGCAAATTAATAAATGTATACATTTGCATATTTGTATGTTTGCCAAAAAAGCAATCATTCTGTATTTAATTTATATTGAAAACAAAATTGGGTAGCACATACCGTATGAAATTGTCAATATAATATAGTAAACTTTTAATTCATGTCCAGTGTGCCAAATTTCCAGTAACCCACTGAGAATTTCCTAATTGGAAAGAAAAAGTTCAACACAAAGAACAATTGGTTCAACACTTCTAGTCAAAAATTGTGACGGACGAGGAGTACGGGAGAAATCTAATGTCAACCATTTCTAGGAGTTCTTTAAAAATAAAATTTGGGACACTATAGTGCTAAGTTAAATGAGCATATTTACTTTTAATATTAGTAACCTGACCTTCGTACATTATTTAGAATTTAACAAAGAATAGAGTGAACTTTCATACATAGATACTCGAAATTTAATTCTTTCCTTGTATGATCCTGTCAAGAGGTTACGACTCCACTTTCATGATATTTTCTACTTACCCTAAATTTTGTTTTCTCAATTATATGACGCAAGGAATTGTAAAAGATCGAATATGCAATTAATTAAAGATTTCGCCCACTAACGCTAGTATTTAGTGTCCTGTTTCATTGTACCAAATTTTAAATATACAGTGACCGGCAAAGAGTTTGCATCAAATGGGAAAAATTGTTGTAATTGAAATATGCAAAAATTTCTTTTGGCAAATGAATTTAGCATATCGAATGACAAAAAAAGCATGTGACCACTGTCATGGCGGCAAATTTAAAATCCCTTAAATATGTAAAAGTGAGGTTAGATGACAAGATATTGAAAAACGCGTAAGAGAAAAGTTGTTCAGAATTAGATTATACGTCTATGTGCGAATCTTCAAAAGAAAATAACGACTTTTCAAAAATCAGTTTTCCGGCATTTTTTCCGGAAATATTGAAAACAAAATTTTTGCGCTTGATTTGCATAAAACACAATAAAACCAACAAATAAACTTCACAATCCAATAATTTTTATTTATTAGTCTACCAATGGACGGTAAAGAACAAAAAACGTTGTTTTTTAGGACGGACTTTGTTGCAAACTCTTTGCCGGTCACTGTGTGTAGTTTCCATTCTATTTTCAAATTGTAGAACAGTAATAACATTCGTTGCCCATGATCATATTATCCATTACATGAACATGTAATCAAATCTCCTTCAAAAAAGTAAAATAATTTTTTATGGAAACTATTTCACAGTGGTAAAGAAGAAAACAAGCGTTTTGCGCAGAACTCCACATCGTTCTAATACTAAAAGGTGTATCGAAAGTATGCGGTGATATAAAACATTTTAATCAAAAATAAAATAAACTTCCAACAGTTTCGCAACTCGCGACTTAATAGTTTTGTTAAAAAAAAGTGAAAAAGATTTGTTGTAGAAAAGAATCAACGTTTAAGAAAGAATAGAAAGTGCACCGCGAAGCAATTTTAAAATCAATTATAAATTGCAGTAACGGCCAACAATTTTTAAGTCATATGTAACTGGTGAGCCATGATACGAACGCTACCTACTACCGTTCCTATGTCGAGACAAAAATAAAAAAGAAAATAAAAATTGCGTTTAGAAAAAAATAGTTTAAACAAAAGTTATAGACAATAAAATTTCCAACAACTCTTTTATCATAACTTTTTTTGTAGTTGGTAGAGATATTGTTAAAACAATAATGTCATGTGAAAGTGATATCTCTGTAATTATATATCGGGGCTGGCCGTCGGACTAGACAAATTGTTGTTCTATTATAATGTACTAACTCAAGATCGTCGAAAAAGTGAAAAAAAGGGAGGTTAAAATTTTCGGTTTGGAAACGGTCGCATAACTCCTCATTTTATTTATAAGATGTGGAGAACAAATATTTCTCTGTACATAAAGCATAATTAATCGTTGAATAGATATAATTCTTTAGAAAAAAAACTCTAAATCAATTTTAAACTAAACAATAGAAATAGAAATATATTCAAGATAAAATACACTTCAGGCAAACAAACAAAAATAATACAACAAAGCAAATACGGAATATTTTTATAGTATTAGTAATATTTAATTTGTTTACAGGATAAAATATTTGAAATGTACAACGAAATCAAATAAGCGAAAAAACGTATTCTCAGTAAAAATGTTAAAAGGGTATTTTTTAAAAGCGAAATGCTAAGAAGTCAACAATTGACAGAAACTCCTCATTCAAAGAATTTAACAATAAGTAGGATTACCTTTGGTTGTTCTCTATACAATAACAAAGTAAGCACTTAACTCTTAAAATATAGTGTTGTGAAGATAACAAGAAGTCAACAGTGGGCACCGACAAAATGTCAAACTTTAGACTAAAAAACCTTTTGATTTACAATGCAGTAATGACGACGTCCAAATCCCAATAAAAACAAAAGATTTCGACAAGTGCGCGTCCCTGTAAAACAATTATTTTGATTATGAGTTTCAGTTCAACCAAAACATTAAACTATAGATGTAATTACATAGTTGATACATAGCGATGCAAATCATTTAGAATTTGGCAATGTAAACTAAAAGAAAAAGCCGAAAATTTTAAAACACTTTGGTTAGAATTACAATTCATTATCGGTTCAAAATTTTCAATTTATATTCGTAATTACTCTGCCTTCATTTTACTCGTGGAAATGTTTAAATGAAGAAGACAATTTTGATTTTCGTCAATCCCACTATATAAAATCATTTAATGCGTGCCTGCAAAATTCAAAGTTCAGCGACTTTTCGTATTTTGAGTAAAATTATTTTAGCAATTGCGGAGGTAAACAGACGTGTATACATAAAACTTCATCCCACTTTATTTTACATGTACGGATATACCGTTCTAAAAAACACATTGAAAACAAACACGTTCAAAGTCCTACTTTACACAATGTAATGGATTTTTACGTAGAAAATTATATATTATGTGATATAACATAAGGTTAATTTAGAGCAAATGAAAGTAAAGGCGCAATTAACAGTTTCTCTTTGTAAATTAAGAATAAATGAAATTCGAGTGTGTTTTTAAACTTTGTTTAAAACGTTGCGTCCTCAAAACCAAGAGAAATTATAGCGGTCTAAAGTTTCGGAACGAATCAATTTGCGAAACAGTTACGGTTTTCCATAAAATGTCCTTCGTTAAGATAAGAAAGCTTTATAATTAAAATGCACCTTATCAAAATTTGCCTTGGGCTAGGTGGGTGTTAATATTGTTAATTGAACTAGTTCTCCATGTTAAAATTTGTTGTAATTACGAAAATCTATTTTTAAACAGGTGTTTTGGTTATTATTTTCAGAGTGCTTCACTTCAGTAAATAATCGTACCGTTATTTCCAGTTCAGATGAAACAAAAATTGAAGAAATTACATTTTCAAACTGCCAAAATACAGTAGAGTTGTACAAATTTTCTTGATAGCTTTCTGAATTTCTGCTTCTTGGAAAATTAAATTGGTATGAACATTGGCTTTCCTTCCGTTTTCTATCCTCATGTTTCTCAATTACGCTCACAATTTCGGTCAGAAATTCGGACAAAAACCTACAGGTTACTAAAACGAACGCTTTGTTATCGCCGTAACCGTTGAACAAAATTGATTTATTTTTTAACACATAATGCCCCAAATATATCCTAAAAATTGTGATGTTTCAAATAGATGCAATTTTATACTTTTCATCTCATAGTTACTTTGCGAAATGTTTAAAAATATGTTAAATGCCTTTCATAATCTTATGAACTGCGGCGCCTTAGTGGTTTTGTCAAAATTCTGTTATTGTAATATCCTAGCTAAACTAGTTTAGTTTCCAGAAAATAATGTCATTTTCTTTTAATTGTTATCATCTAGGTAGTATATTTTTTAACCGACAGTCATTTCGTTGCTTTATTTGTGATCAAAAAGAAGTATGAATAAACAGATTTTGTGATTCAGGTAAAATTGTTCATTTTAAATTTGGCGCGCTGATTAATTACGATTTTCAATACAAGATCGCAGTTTACAAGATACATAAACTTCGATCTCTACTCAAGTGGCACATATATATGTTTCACATAAGAAACGACGCAAATGTTAGCCATCTGAAGGGGACGAATTTAGGAAGAATGGCATAAGAAAAAAAATCAAGGAACGGGAACCTACGGAAAAAATCCACAGAAAAAAACCCCCGAAAAAACTCATGGAACAAAATCCAAAAAGTACTAAGTACCAATTTACCATATTCGGCTTTCCAACACCGTTAGTGTGGTAAATTTTGTATACTTTAAATAAATAATAATTCACGAATAATGCGTGCTATATTCATGTACGGAATAAAAATCTTGTTTCATAAGTATGTTTTTTAACTCTTTCTTAAATTGTGTAAAATTGTTGATAGTTATAATATGGTCAGGAGACTTGTTAAACAAACAAATAGGACCCCTTTATTCTGGTGCATTACGAACAATCTCCAGTTTTAGTTGAAACCATTACATATTATTATTGATCTAGTTGAAGAACTATGAATATTACTTTTTGCAATAAACCTAGATTTATTTTTATATGCACTAGTGACTAGTTCTACTATATACATACTGGGAATCGTCAATAATCCCAATTGTCGAAATAGTTCTCTGCAAAAGGTATTCTCCATAATACATCTGATAATTGCCTTTTGAGCTTTAAAAACATGTATACTTTTAGTGGAAACTTCAAATCTTCTTTACGTTCTTAAAAAGGTAACAAGTATTATTGATTTTTGTCGCAACTTCATTACATTAAATTTCCTATAGAAGTGTCTTGAACGTCAATTCCTGTATCACTTTAAGTGATAATTTGATAAGAGTGGAAAAACATGTAATTAGATTTGTTCAAATTAAAAAAAAAAAGTAAATTTTGATTGAACCAATGTGACAGTTTTTCTACGTCAGTTATTTTACATTAACATCAGAAACGCCATTCCCGGTAAGAAGAGTAGATGTGTCATTTCTGCATACATTTCCAGTTTTAGTTCCAGTAGCGCATAGCAAGAAAAGTAGAGGACTGAGAATAGAGCCTTGTGAACACCTATATCAATGTTAACCGAAGAAGACGAATAACAATAAATAGTGTTATGTTCTTTATGCATGATGGTGTTCTCTCCATGAAGGAAAAGAGGCCAACTATTCCAAAGTAGCGTTTCTAATACCATAGCGGTACAGTTTATTAAGAAAAATTTCATGATTGACGAAGTCGAATGCCTTGATAAAATCACAAAAACAATCTCCAACAGGGCATTTCCCTGTGTTTAAACTTGTAATAACTGATGTATAAAAAGTCATTTAAGGCTGTCATAGTAGAATGGTTTAGACGGAAACCATGTTGACAGTTGTGGACGATGTTATTTTTGGTCATAAAACTTTCAAGTCTGTCAATCAAAGCAAAAAATTGTTCCGAGTTTACAATCACATTCACTTTAAAAATGAATATTTAAATTATTATATTAAATGATTTTATATATATATATTAGGGTGATCCTTAATATGGACAAAAATCCACTTTTCCTCCGACGCCCCTAAAACGTTTCCAAATACGATAAAAAATCTGAAAAATATTTTGAGTTCTTAATAAAGGCAACAAAACCGTGGCTGTAACCGTCTATAGGTATACTCATACAGGGTCAACCTGAATGATAAATATCTCGAAAAATACACATGTTTGCAAGAATTAAAATAATAATCATGTAAATCATTCTTCGTTTTAGAGTATTAATTTACATTATGAACATTTCTTCTGTTTCCATTTGTAATTATGTAGCTAAATCAATTAACTCATATCAGTTACCCATAGACAAGTTGATCACGGTATTTGCTCCAATAAAACGCATAATCTTAATTTTGTTTGTTTGATTTTTTACGATTACAGCGCTATCTATAACGTATCGAAAAATTGTATCCAACACTTATACATAAAACACTTTGTATTTTTACATATTTTAACTGCAAAATTGAATTATTCAAACCTCCGTTGTTTATTTTGTTCTCTTCGATTACAGCACCATCTATAACGAATCAAAAAGGTTTCGAACAAATCTTGTGTGCTTTTAAAGTAGAACCCAAATCTGCTGTAAAAAATATCTTATCAAAATATAATATAAAATATCTTATCGGTTCTTATCGAATATTTTAATGTTGCTACCTACTACACCCACCGAAAGTGGGGATGGTGAATGAAATTTAATGTCCTCCTTGAGGATATTCAACTTTTATTCAGCAAATGTTTCTATACAATGTGTATTTTCGAGATATTCATCATTCCAGGTTGACCCTGTATGAGATATACCTATAGACGGTTACAGGCACCGTTTGTTGCCTACATTAAGAGCTCAAAATATGTTTCCAATTTTTTATCGTATTTGGAAACGTTCTAGAGGGCGTCGGATGAAAAGTGTATTTCTGTCCATATTAAGGATCACCCTAATATATATAAACAGTCTTATAATAAAAATTGAATTTGATTGCTTTACCCAATTACTGGACCCTTACTTGAATTGTGGAGAAGTATTTTCTGATGAGAAAGATGAAAATTCTCTTGATAATATAAAGTTTGTATTCTAGAAAATTCCCACCTCCCATTCCTTGAACGTCGTAAGAAATTATTTTCTATTGGTCGTAGCAGGAGAAAACAAAATGGACGTGCCACTCTTCCGTATATAAAGTTATTGTTCATAAGACATTCATAGATGAAATCCACACGGTTCATAGTTTTACTAATTCAAAATTTGGAAGATACAGAAGAGCAAGCTGGTTACGAGAACCAAGTACTGCAAACGGAAAACCCCCTTACTTTGCAGAAAAAAATGTTTAAACAAAGAGATCTTATAATAATAAACATTAAAATGTTAGGTGATAGCTACCTCCGTTTTGATTGGAGAAAACAACATGCAATAAGCAGCAACATGGTATAATATCTCCCATTAAATTCAGACTCGACTCTATTCACTTGAATTAGAGAATACTAGTTTTCTGAACTAGGAGAGAATAAAGAAAATTTCAAGTGAAGTTATTTTATATTTTCTCCTGAAAATATTCACTCTCTTGTTGTCAAGAACAGGACTCCTGATCATTAAAATATTTCCAAATTCAAAATTTTTTGAAATAACTTACTTATTAATTATACCATTTAACAATCCAAAAGTAAGCGTTTTGTTAACTAGCGTACAACTGAATTCAATAAGAGTGTAATTTATTGTGTAGATATTTTTTTCCATGGGTTTCTTTCGTGGATTTTTTCCCTTTGATTGGCTATTTTTCGGCTCACGAAAGGGGACAGACAAATAAGTAAGACATGAAAATTGGATTGTCAATCTTTAAAATATGCTCAAAATTGAATCATCAATGTATACATAAATTCACACTCGAGCCATAAAAGAAAAATCACCCACCCTAGCTCCAACCCTTATTTTGAATTTTTGCCACGGATATCTATTAAAATATTGAATTTAGATTATCTGAAAAACATTGTAACAAAAAATTAAACCACATATTTCATCATTAAATTCGAAGTTTCAGATAACATTTAATAAAAGTTGTAGAAAATGTTACTTACAATACCCCATGATTAATTAATGGTTTATTTTGTATAATTAATACAGAAAATATTATTAAATAAAGGTCACGTGATTATAACAAAAATTTTTAAATAAAACTCGAGTAACTCGGCAACCTTTTGACTGATGTTATTTGCTTAAAATAGGCAAAAACCAATATTTTCCTACAATTCTTAAAATACTAAGCGGAAAAAAGGCGTATCAAGTAATCAAATGACGCAAAAGTTAAATTACTTGTCAATAAAATGATAAAATAATGATAATAATAATAATATTTACGTTCGCTTTTTCCGGAGACTTTTTTTCTAGATGCGTTTTTCAAAAATTAATTTGAAAAATTTTTAAAGTTTTTTCGAGATATACGGATTGACAGTTGCTCATTAGATTTGTTTTATTGTGTTCGTAAAACGTAAAACTACAGTAGAACCTCAATTCTAATTTTATACTTTTTGGCACTGGGAACCTACTTTTTAATAAAAAAGATTCAAGTTCAAAGTTTTCTAATTTAAGTCACAAACATTTTAACATGCAATTTTCGTAAATTAAAATATTGAATTTAAATCCAGATTATCGATTTGAGTAGTCTGCAAAAATTTAAACAAATATATCTTCAAACCGTCCATAAAAAGGGATATATTTGAGTTTCGTATAATGACATCAGGAGTTGTTCAAACGAAAACTTTTTCTTATTCCAAAATTTATTTGATACAATTTTTGAAAACTATTTCTATCTGAAATTTGGCAACTATAAACCTTCAAAACTGACCCTTACTCACCTATAAAAAGACTTTTACTTTCATTCTTGGTCATGTTAGCCCATGGTATTTTTAAATAGGATAATCGAATATAACAACCTTTCAAAAACAAAATGGCGATTTCACATTTGTCATGATATTAGTGTACAGTAATTAAAATATGACCCCAATTGGAAACCGTTTTAAAAAAATTAGACACAATTTTGAAGAGATTTTTCTGTAAAATGTACAGCGACATTTTCGGACCAATATCTCGAAAACTGTCCATAAGACAAGTATAAAATTGACACCTATAAACAGGCAAAAGTGGTCGTATTCTACTATAAAAATACGTTCAGTTTTTTATCATTACGGTCATGGAACCTATAGTATTTTTAAAGGCAGCAAGAGTATAAGAGTTTTGGAATATACTTTCAAAACAAAATCAACCATAATGAAAAATTAAAGCAGGAGTCACTTGACCTAAAACGCAAACTTAACTGGAAGCCTCTTACATACAATAGATAAAGTTTCCGTCTCTATAGTTGGTAATTGCAGAATTTTATCCATGAAAATTGAAATTCCAACCACTTTCAAGACAGGGAGTCCCAAAACTTGTTTTAATAAATTTAATAAAAATTAATGACCCTATATTATGATTTTGTACCCTAGAAACATGACCAATGTTGTATCATTAATTTTGACCTATAAATCTAGTATTATACTTATACCAATAGTTTTCTAAGATTATTTTAATTATATTATACTCAGTATACTATTGGCGCGGAGTAATAAACCTGTCAGAATTATCGAACTCCGTATTGCAGTGGCGTAGGTACCTGATACGTTTGGAAAATCATATTTTTAGTAGGTAAATATATTATAATAGTAAAATCTACCTTTATATGTTATTTATTTTATTTGTATAGTACATCACATTACAAATTTTACTTCTTACGTATTATATACTATTATTTTTGTATCTTGGTATAATACCCACATCTACGGCTATGATTCTCGTTTCGTCAGTACCTGGGCTGATGGCAACGTGTTCACACAGATTAAACTATTGTTCTCAGATGGGTCGATATGCTGCAAGAGCGGCACAATGATCGTATTTTGGTTAGAATTTATTGGTTTTTACTTAACCTTAGAAGTACCGCTTTCACAAGAAAATAAAGAATTATTTCAAGCAATTATGAATAGTATACAGACTTTATCAAAAAAATTAAAATAAATAATAAGGTATTCTGTTTATAATCAAATTTACTTACATTTTTTCCATCAACAAATTTTTGTGACCTATTGATTGAATAGGGATTTATCAAGTAATTACACCCATTTAAGAAAAATTTTCAAATTTTAACAGTTAAAAAATCGGATGCAATGTATAGACTTGTATAGATTTTGCTCAATTGAACATTTGTAAATTTAATATTTAACCACTTTGCGAATAATGAACCTATGGCAGAAGCACAAATCTGAAATTCTAAAATGAGAAACGAGTTGAAGGGCTAACGACGGCTAAAGAAGTCTTCTGCAATAAGCATGTAATACATTATTTTTTTAGTTTTGTCATTTTATACCATTTTATCAATAAATAATAATTTGAATCATTTGCAAATACAAATTTTTCGCAGATATGCATTCAACATATCGAAACAAAAAGGTCCTAGATTAAAATTTTCCTTCTTTTGAATTTTAGAATTCTTCGCCATTGAGTTGAGTGCAAAAAACTTAGTTGAATTACATGTGGTTACTTATGGTATACACGGTTAGAATCGCTTGGATATGTTTTTATGTAAAGCTATACTCTGTTCCTTTATGGAAGAGAGCTTGAAGTGGCGTACCAAAAAAAACTTTCACCATACTCAAATTTGTATTTGAAATAGTTCTCTAAATTACGTAACTGCAAAAAATTTTGGAATCTAATAATTAATCGTTTTCAATTTACATCAATAGGTATTAGAAACTATATATAAAAGACGGAAGTTGAAATAAATTTCACTCAAAATTTTATTAATAAATTCCAACAATTGCAAAAAATGTAATGTTTTTTAAATTTTTGTAATGTTTGTAATTTAGAAAACAGCTTAAACCTTTGTCTCCAATACAGATTTGTCTTTTATAAATGTGAATAAAAAAATGAATGAGCCTATCCCTTGACCTGCGCCTCTCACTGAATTTATTATTCATTCTGGATCATATTTTAATAAATAAAGTGCTAAATTAAAATATCAAAAAACAAGCATCTCACATTCCTCGCAATTGCGTAACAAACAACAAAATAAGAACGCGCACTATAACGGTTTCCACCAAACAAAGAAACATGATCAAAATATTTATAACATGTGATTAAATAAAATGCATATGAAATACGTTAGATTGCAGTGTAATAACACAAATAATCATAACAATTATCATACAAAAAAAATTTTATGCAGACCAAAAATCTTGCCATCACCACAACGCTTCGAACAAAGATGATTTTGAAAAAATTCACCCGCGCAACCGTAGTTTTCAAGTCACCCTAACGGTTATTGTAACCAAACTATTTTAAAACGAATTTAATAGAAAAAAAAGGTTCCTTATTGGCTATAGAATTATGAGAAACAATACTACCCAAGCAACGAGTATAAAATCAATTAAGGAAACAAGAATTTAAAAAAGTTTGGAATTTCCTCTTTTTTCAATTCAATTTACTTTTTAGTCAAAAAAGCGAAGCACATTAGTCATAGTCCAATACTAATTTTTTATTTATTAATTCCAATTCTTAAGAAATGGATCACCACTTCGTTTATAAAATTACTTTTTAGTACTCAAAAGAATTAGTACTATCAGTGATTTTGATGCTGCTTAGAATTAGTTCAAAAATTTAAATCGTTGCTAATTTTTAAATAATAAATCTACAAATATTTTTTACGAGTGTTCTATCCTTTTTGTATCTCTTGAGGTCGGGAACAATCGCATGTTTAAGACATTAAAAGTTTTGCAATTGTAGTTTCAACTATAAAATATGATGGCACATAGTGAGTGGTTAACCACAACATAAAGTGTCTTTCGCTCCAGTTTATGCTTTACAATTTTCCAAATCAGTTCAAGTTAATACCAACCTCGCAGTTTTTTATAGGATTTCACACATTGGGTTGTGGCAAAAGTCGTTTACGTATAGTAAAATTCAAATTAATTACCTTGTAGTTAAACTTGAACAGACAACAATAATTTCTGTCTTTTTCCTTACAGAAAAGATGATATTTTGTGCAACAATTTTTATATTTTGATTTACTATGTTTACTGTATTCACTTACTTTACTTGAAATGACCTAAACGTCATTTTTATGGTACGGCCAACGATTCATCACCCTGTATACGTAACCTGTGTGTATAATGTGATGTTACAATTTATTTAGCAAATCAGTTCAAGTTAATAAATGTTAAGTTAACGCCAACCTCGCAGTTTTATTTACGACTTTTCATTATAGAATTTCACACATTGTTATGGCAAAAGTGGTTTACGTATAGTAAAGTTCAAATTAATTACCTTTGTAGCACTTCTAGTTTGCAATAGCCTACAACAAGAAAAAGCATCCCTCACGATTTGCATCACCTATCACGTTAAAAACAACACCAACATTTTGGTTCAAATCAATCAAATTCATATATTATTACTATTTTTTATTTTTAACAAATATGATACATTATTATAAATAACATGCTTTTCTTAAACTAAAGCTGATATTTTGTTGAAAATTTTTATTTATTTTCATTTCTGATTTACTATGTGCGCTTCACAAAAAAAACTAAACACCTAGAATCAAGACTAATTTGTACCCACGATGGTTTTTCCAGAATCTCGACAATTATCTATCTTTTTTATAGTTGCGGTAAGCATTTTAACGGTTTAACTCGTTTAACTCAGCGTTTAACAAATTTACAAATCGAAAAGTTCATAATGATAGAGACAGTCGGTGTCACCACCTTATGGACAGTAGCCATGTACTCAGATTCATCAAAATTTACTATTTGTAGAAATTACCTGTGTCGGCGTACCATCAATCATAACGTACAAACAAAACCAAAAACAAATTGAATCAGATCTGCGGTATTATAAATAACACTTACATCGCCAAGCTTCAGAAAAATCCGAGCAGTGGTTTTTTGACTGACGGACGTCCGGCTTTCATACAGATTCATTATATACTTCAATACGATCCTGAAGTTGCAATTATATCGTTTTTTGATATAAATTTTGAACCGCTTTAGCGATTCGATAAATCAAGACGTGTTTGCAAAAATCGCATTTACTAATAGATCGCAATAACGGCTCAAACGAATTTATCAAATTGTAAGCGTACCAAAATGTGTCAATTCGTTTGAGCCGATTCAGATTTTTGAAAAAGAAAATCAATTAGTCAAATGCGATTTTTGCGAAAACGGTGCTATTTATCGAATCTTATGTAGATTACCTTTTTTGTAGCCCATAAGTCATTTAATCCAGATTTGATAAATAAACCTTCTTTTATCCATCGGAGTCAAGATTGGAATAGATATTTCAAATGTTTAATTATAACAAAATCCAATTTTTCCGCCAATGGATTCATTTCCTAGCCTTTACAAAACTGTGTAAATATTCAAAATTTTAGGTAAATCGCTTAGCGGATCAAAATTTATATACAATTGCAACTTCACGACCGTATTACACCGAAACCATGCAAATTATCACTAAGCTAATTTTGTTAAATCGAATTTTTTGTTCTCAAAAATACGTGGTCGAGTTTTGTAAGAGACACCCTGTATACTTCGTATGTTATGACGTACTAATTTTATTATTCGGGAAAAGCTAAACAAAAGAGTGCGACCTCTTAGTGAACTAATGTCGTCAAGATTCGGGTCTAAAGAGCGTCGTTGATTGAATTTCTCCCTAACGTTTCGCTAACATGAGTGGTCATCTTCTTCAGGGGTCCGTCCTTTATGATAATGTATTTATTGGCATTATGAGTAAATCATCGTGGGTACAAATTAGTTCTACATTGGATATATAAAATTGTCTATTTTGTCTTTTATTTGCAAATTTTTAAACGAGTTCTTGCCGATACTGTTAAAATGCATGATTAAATTATATAAAACAAGCGTTTCGAGCAGAACTCACACCGTTCTGATACTAACATACGTGTAACAGAGCATCGAAAGTGTGCGGCGACATAAAACATTTTGCTCGAAAATAAATAACTGACAGCGTGAAAGTGACAAAAATCGATTCGTTGTAGGAAAGACAAACCACGTTGAAGAAAAAGTGTCCACTTCGTGATGCAATTTGTAAAATCTGATTACATATACATGTCAGTAACGCTCAACAATTGATAAACGTAAGCCATTATACGAACGCTACCTACTACCCTTTCTACGTCCTGCAAAACGTTCATTTTAATACAAGTTGAAAATTCCGTACACAAAGAGAAAATGAAAGTTGTTATTTCGAACAAATAGTTCAAACAAACGTTATAGACCATGAAATTTCCAACAACTTTTCGCTCATAACTTTTTTGTATAATTGATATTGGTAATGATATTTTGAAAACAATTAGTGTCATGTGATATTCTATCTCAGTAATTACTTATCGGATCAAAAAATAGCTTAAACAAAAGTTGTGTTTAATTAAATTACAAACAACTTTCATTTGAAACAAAAACGTAAAATGAATATTTTTCAAAATATGTATTTAAAAAAATTCAAAAATCTGTGTGGGTTAACGACCTTTTGACACGATAGATTATGCCCAAAATAGTGCTACATTTTCATCGTTTTTTTTTTAAATTGCACTTTACCGACGTAAATTTTAGTTTATATGGAATTATTTTAAATTAAAGAACCGTTTTAAGTAAAGATCTCTATTTTAGACGGAGAGTTAAATATAATATCTTTTTAGTTTTTTTTGCTTTTGGAAGTGAATTGCATCAAAATGTTATGTTATAAGAAATAAAACGCATTTGATCAATTTCATAACAATTCATTAAATTACTATTATCCTACTTCGTGCGAAAATGTTTAATTCTAGCTGCGAGAATACGACTTAGGTGTAATTTTGGAATTTTCATAAAATCTAATTAAATATTAAAAAAAGTAGTACCAATGCTATTTGTAACGTATGCGCAAGTAGTTTTTATTATCCATGTAGGTACAGTTACACAGGATTCTACTCCATATTCAGTGTCCTAGAAAATGACGCGTTATCATTCGTGTTTTGCTGGTTTATAAAACTGTGGTTTTTACTGTGCCATCGGTGAAAATGTTAAGTACTTAGTAAAGTACCGTTGATTTACATGTATCTTTGTATTAGCATAAGTACCACTTATTGTGTCGCTTCAGTTTCGTCGACTAAAAAGGATTACATGTACCTTTTGTATTTATCGTTGTTTCCGCTTTCGTAACCATAAAAAATTCGTTTTGTTTTCGTTTACATGAGTGGCGAGAAAGTTGTCAACGCCAATTTTCGTTGACACAATTTCCATTCGAAATTTTTTTTTGTTGTATCCTGTCGATTGGTAACTTCTTTGTTTCAGACCATTGCAACACTACCGCTGAATTCAATTCTCTATTAATGAAATGGTTCTTTTCTTATATTTATAGTTGCGGGGGAATCTACTCAAAACAAATAGAGGCACAAGGTATGTAGGAATACAACGAACAATGGGTTTAAGTTGTTTAGTATTTGTTCTGATAATCGTGGTTCAGTTTTTGTAAACAATTTTTTAAGTTTTTGTGCTCACATCACAAATTTAGTGTTTAATTTGTGCAGATTATACAATTTAGGTCAGCACTCTACGTGCGATACGATTCAAAATATGTAGTATTATACTATTGACATGTCACACCATACACAATACAAATCAATAAGTATTTGAAAATTTCTTCATCACATAGAAAACGAAAACCTAGGTCACCGACATATAAGAAAACTAAGAAAATAAAAAAAATCCAATTTTTTATGAAATTATACACTATACATATAGTTTTTTTGACCTCTTAAAAAATAATTGTTATGTCGTGACAGTTTATCGTGGAACGATCATCAAATTAATTGTGTCAAAAAAAAACATTTCACTTTTATTTCGGTAATGACAGTTCAGCAATCTTTCATTGAACTTCTGCAGAGTAAGTTTTTCCGAAAACAAAAGGTTGATAATGGAAGTTCGTTAAATTACCCAAACTTTTCAGTAAATGAGAAGAAAAAATACGGTAGCAACTGATATTACGCAACTGGAAAAATTATGAATTTCAGAAATATTCAGCTCGAACATCGGAAGACATAAAACGAATTGTATTTACTTTGACGCAAATAACACTGTAAATGTCACGGTACATAAATTTCAATTACATTGGAAGTTTGATACGGTGCGAATTTTAGCAGAGACCTTTGATCTCGCCACAAAAAGTCCTTATAAAAGTTGTGACATTTCTTGGTAATTAAACTAAAGACAAACAGGTAATTTCAAACTAAAAAATAAGTTTTGTTTCCATGGTTCGTCGGTGTTTAAGAACGATATCCAATTATATAAATTGGTGAAGGTCATTTAAAAGATTTTGGTAATTCCACTTATTTAAGTTAATTAACTGTTTGTTATTGCGAAGATGCTTGTTTTTCCACACAGTATATTTCGACATCGCATATGCTTAATTTTCGTTTCAGACACCTTTTAACAAGATTTTTGGAGTACATGCAAAGAAATTGTATTTGATGGATGCAGTGATATAAATAGATACTGCTGGAAGTGGTGTAATTAGAACGCCATTTTTGTTGACGAAAAACTTCTGTAAATTATTATACGTTTTACTTTAAACATCGGTTAGTTGCCAAGTTGGATTTGTACAAAAAATATTGTTTACTGCTTAGAAGTACAAAACGTTTCCCCAAATAACTTTCTCTTTATCCGCAACTCGAAACTTACGTAACCTTTCTATATTACAACGTTTTCAGTTTTTATTTGACGATTTGATTGTTGAAAAAAAAATGCTCTAATGTCAAGTTCGTTTTGTTTGATTAATGTTCTCAATTTACCTATTACTAACAACCTGGATTGTGGTAACATGTTTCCTTAGGGGTGGTAAACTAGTGCAGGCATCAGAAACGGTAACAAATCGGCTGGTTTGCTGATGCCTTGTTGTGCAAACAACCCCTCACCCTTTCTTGCATAACGGAATGGTGCACCCTCACAACGGTTCTATCACTAACCATCATGTGGGAGTTGGGCAGAATCCTCAACAACAAATGTTGCCCTCGCATCATCATTAATCACTTAAAACATTTTGCACGATTTCACTTTTACAAAAATCACCTGTGCCGTAAGTATCACTATCCGTGCGGTACTAGCCATGCACCGAGAAACAATAACAAATAGTAAAAGTAATCTAAGCTCGACGGCTTAGCGCAACTTTCTAAGGTTTGAATTACGCGTTGAAGCAAGATAAATGTTTTAGAATATTTTATTGTTGCAATTAATGTAGCGAAAAGAAAATCGATTAAATTAATTAACGCGAAGCTTTGGTAATTTCGCGTATATTTAATCCCAAAGTAACAAACACTTCTTAATTAACATCAATACGCGACTGTCGAACGCCTAGCGACCGCGACTATGAAGGCGCGAGGCGGACTAGTGTTGACGTCAGCAGTCCTTGATGTTATATCATCACTAGGTGAACACGGTGGACGTCAGCTACAGAGTATCGCCGAGGAGGTTACTTGGACTTTTAGAAGACAACAGTTCGTAACGGAACCTCGCCACAATCGCGCACGTACTCGTAATGCGTGTTATTGTTTCCAGTACGCGAAGTAGGACGGGAGGACTTTTGGAAGTGGGTGTAGAAAAAGCTTTAGTATGTAAAATTTAGCAATAATTTTACGCAATAAATTCATTTTATTTTCTAACACAACCACGACCGGTCAAGTATTCATCCAAAAAAATTTACGACGTGACGCAATTTTACTTCAAGCATCAGCAATTTTATTGCAATGAAATTCGGGACTGTCGGTATTAAATAACGGTTGTACAAAAATTAGAAACTAAAGCATGTATTTCTTCTCCCAACCTTCACGAAAAATTAACGTTATTGTAATTTACCATGCAAATCTTTGAGTCATCTTGATTACGTCAGTGATCACAAACTTGTGGTAGAGTGGGCGAGACTTCCATCCATAGTGTTCTGAAGTGAGGTATTTGGGACGTCACATTTGTGATTAGTTTTTATGCCAATTGATGCAATGATTTTTCCAAAAGGGACTAAGAGATAAGCTTATCCAACAATTTCGATAATTGTTTCACTCTAATCTCTTTAGGTGCCTTTTCAGTTGGCAAAAATCACTGCAAAAAATCTAAACAATTGTTCAGTTTTCAGAACGCCGATCAAACTTTTCCAAAGGTACAAACTAGTCCATAGTACAGTGTTTCAAAACTACATGTCGGTATCTTCGTCAATGTCTGATTAAGACTATCAATCTATTTATCGTACTATCGTCACATAAGTAAAACTGCTGAAAATTATGCAGTTTCTCCCAGTTGTTACGATAAATAGTTTCTGAGAAGCAGCGGGTTACCTCTGTTATCCAGACACCTGGTACAGTGTTTTCCCATTAAGAAAGGTAGCCGGTCATATCTCAGAAACTAATAATCGCACAGTTTGGGGAAAATAATTTTTATTAAAACTGACCATGGGGAAATTGCTGGAAAATATGTTGAAGTTCGTAGATTGACCGCTAAGGAGCGCAATTGTCATTCAAAAATACTCAAATACCGTATGCCAATATACAGGGTGTTTCTGAAAGGTGTGTACATACATGGCTTTACTAGAGTTTCTCTGGCTCAAAATAGACCGTTTGCCACCAATTTATCTATAACTCAAAGTGCACCATAAGAGCGCCAGAGAGGGTAAAACTTTCCAAAAAAATATTGTATATTTGGAATAACTCCAGAACGGTTTTGCGGATTTTGTTCCGTTTTCGTATGCTGGTTGTAGGCTTCCGAAAACATTTTTCGGTGTAATGTAAACAATTTCTGATGCCAGGAAAAGTCCCTTTCAAACGGGTACGGGTACTGTCAAATAAATGATAATATTTTAACAACCGTCAACGATACGAAATCGAAATAATTCTGACTAATAAAACGAACAATTTGAAAACTTTTTTCTCTCTTGTTAAATTGCGCTAATGTTATTAGTTCGATCAGAAAAAAATTTAAATCCCTTATCCCTGCAAGGCGCATTCATACGATTAGAAATTCAAGTAGACTGCTATGCGATCAATGTCAATCAAATCTATCATTTATGACATTCATTTTCCGGATCTTCCCAAAAACCAAATCTAAGATTACTCACGTTTCTATTTTGCGATTAACTACTTGAAAAATAGGCTACACATTTGCCGAACAGACTGATTTACAGTGGCAATTGTCGGGAGAGCGTGAGGGTTTACGCAGAAAGTTCCCAAATCGGCAAGTTCCAAATGATCAGACTTTGCAAATATTGAACCGCGATTACGTGAAAAAGGTATGTTCAAGAACTGCAGATTGTGGCCGATGTCGTTTTGTAAGAACAGCAGATGTGGAGAAGCAAATTTTGGAGAAGGTTGCTGAAGCCCCACAGGTTAGCACGCAACGATTAGCCTTTGAGTTTGAAGTGTCGAAATCTACGGTCCATTGAGTCTTAAAGGAACAACTAATTCATCCGTACCACATTCAACCTGTACAAGAACTACTTCCTGCTGATCCTGAAACCCGTCTAGCATTTTGTAATTTTATTCAGCAAAAAAGATTGCGAAACCCCAATTTTTGATCGTTCCATACTTTTCATCGATGCGGCCTGCTTTAGAAGATCAGGTATCATCAATGTTCATAATGAACATGTCTATGCAGAAGAAAATCTAGAGTTTTGCATTATCAACATGAGTTTAGAATAAATGTTTGGGCTAGTGTAATCGATAACTACCTCATTGGGCCTATTCAGGACCGCATAAACGGGGATAATTATTTAGACATCCTGGAAAATAGATTGCCAGATTTGCTGGAAGATTTTTTGTGTCGCATCGCAACTCGACAATGTCGGATTGACATGATCGCAGTAGTCTACTTGAATTTTTAAGCGTATCGATGCTTTGCAGGGATATGGATTTCAATTTTTTCTGATCGAACTAATACCATTAGCGGAATTTAACAAAAGAGAAAAAAGTTTTCAAATTATTTGTTTTATTTGTCGATTATTATTTTGGTTTCGTATCGTTGACGGTTGTTATAATATTATCATTTATTTCACAGTGCCCGTATGAAAAGCGGCTTTTTCCGGCATCAGAAATTTGTCTACATTACAAAGAACAACGTCTTCGAAAGCAGAAGAAAATTCGTCGAATCGTTCTCGAGTTATTCAATATACAATATTTTTCTAGAAAGTTTGACGCCCTCTGACGCCCTTATGGTGCACTTTAGTTATAGGTAAATTAGTCTCAAACGGTCTATTTTGAGCCAAAGAACCTCTGGTAAAGCCATGTACACACCTTTCAGAAACACCCTGTATAACACTGTTTTAATCCTTAATTTCTGAACAAAAAAGCATGATATAAACATTTTTCTCACTTGTCAAAAAAGTGGTGGGGAAAGCTTAAACATCAATTTTGAAAAATGCTCATAACTCTAGTTTGGATTAACAAATTAGTGAACTTAGTTTCATTTGAGCTATTTATGCTTAATTTTTAACTTTACAAACCAATACTGGAGACTGTCACTGCCTATCGTCCCGTATACTCCAGTACGCGCATCAGAAAAACTGTGGAGAATGTGATCAGCGTCATGGCGAATGTAGATTCCAATCCTCATTTAAGTATTCGGGTAAATGACAGATGCTTAAGGATTCTTCAGACTGCAGTGTTTCGAATAATGAGAGATTATTCCTTAAAATCAAAGCCGCTACTAAATTATAAAAAATCAGATTGTTCTACTGTCCTTGGTTGAGAAAACAACCGAACTCGTTATTCGGAATTATGTGGACGAATGAAGCAACTTCGATGGTAACGGAGAAATCAATATACATAATATATACAACTGGTTAGGTAACAACCCCCGCTAGATGCGGAAGGTATATCAAGAAAGGTGGAGCGTGAACGTTTAGTGTGAGATTATAGGCACAAAAATTATAGGGTCTTCTTGCTTTGATGACCCTCTTAGAGACCAAACATATATAAATTTCAGTTTTTTTTTTATTTTCATGGCTCACTTGATTTTCAAATCTAATGGTCAATGGGTACACACACCACGGCATCCGCGGCTCGGTTTCTGTAGCATTAATTTACTTACATTTTCGTAAATATTTCCGGTTTAAAAACAGTAACGATTTGCGCCAGTTTTTGTAACTTTAAAAAAGTATAAACCGTTGTATTTAAATGTTTCCAAAAAGTTTGACAAACTATATCAATTGTTAACATAGCACCTCTACCGGTGTTCGCAAAAACCATTCAGTATTATTTTATAGGGCTAAAAATTAATCATGAACGGCTCTATCAAATGAAGCTCTAAAATCGGTTCAACCAAACCAGAGTTGAAAACTTGAAAATAATTTCCAGCAATTTTCCATGGTCACTTTTATTAAAAAAACTTTTTTTTCCCAAAACTGTGAGATTATTAGTTTCTGACATAAAGTCGGCTACCTTTCTTATGAGACACGCGTTACAAAGAAGATATCAAGGTTATGCCTTATCCGTATGTAAAAATATTTAAAAATGTTAAAAATAACATTCATTGTAGAATTTTTTTAAGTAGTGTATGTAATTTGCTTCTATTGCCACGGAGTTTAAAATACAATTACTTATTTTTTCATGTTCTACCACACAGATCAAAAAAGTAATCAGTCAAATTCTTTTTAATGTTGATATATTATTTGCAGTAATAAATTACTGAGAAACTACGGTGACTTTAAAGAAGTGCTTCGTTTTGGAGATTTCGAAACCCACAGTGACTATTTTATAGACAAAAAGCACACAAAATTGAATGGTCTTCCTAAAAAAACCTCTAGAAGTTTTGTTAGCTCGTAGTAACGAAAGATCAATAAAAAGAACTAGGGTAGTCTGTGAAAGCGAATTGTTCTAATATTCCTGAAAATCCTTGTCAAATTTTCAATTCCAAGGAAAAATTTAAAGCTTGAAAAAATGGTGTTCGGGGAATGCTATTTGCAACATTTTTTGTTTTTCTTTAATCTACAGAGATTGTATTGTGTGCTGCGGCTTCAAAGTACCATCAAAATTGGCTTCAATAATAAGAATATACCAATGAATATATGTGTGAATTACTGAATTCAACTGTTTACGAAACATTGACGTATGATGTTTGTTTTGTGAATTTACATAGTAATAAGGAACTCAAATGTGGAAAAATATAGGTGGTATTTGGATTTATAAAAGACAACCTTGTCAATGTAACTATGTACTATTTTAGAATTTTTAACGTAATTTTACATTCAGCGCTTATTAATTTCAGAGAAGATAGAATAGATATTTCCAATTAAAATGTCACAATAAGATATTCAAATTTTTATATAATCTACAAAACTGACCCTAAAGAATTAAATAAGCAATAGAAAATCATTTAAAAGACAAAGATGATCACAATATTAATGGCAAAAAAATGTATAGTGAAATGTTAACATTCAATGATTAGTTTATAATATAAAATTTAAAACTCCTTGAGATTCATCACAGTTTATACAGGGTGAATCACCAACGGAACGGAGGTTTACAGCGAAACAGTAAGTTATACAAGTTTTGTCATTTTACTAGTATGCACTCTGAAAAATATTACATTTTAAAGTTATTTGAAAAAGTGAGGCCATCAAAATTATGTTTTTCTTATGGAACACCCCTTTTTATTTTATTCCGTTTTTGATTGCCCGTAAAAAATAAAGTATACTTTCATAAAGTTTCCGTATACCTAAATACAGAGTGTTCTGAGTTATGTCCACTTATCTTAAAATATGAAGTATTAACAAAAGTCATCTTCTAATTCAACAAATCATATCAAATTTACGCTTAGTTGGATATTAGCTGAATGTATTCCATGATTGAATATTAAACATCTATTTACAGAGTGCCCAGAATTGAGGTAACATCATATCATCAATATGCGATAAAGCGCTATATTTTTTTTTTTTTTTTTTTTTTTTTTATTAAACGGTTCAAAAAGAAAAACACGAGTTGAAGGGGATGATGACCTGTATAGGGGGGAAATTTTTATCTTTTTTTTAAAGAAAACTCCAAAAACAAAAAAAAAAAAAAAAAAGAGTTTGGGTTTTCGATTAAAATAATTTTATTTAAAAATAAAAAAAAAGAATTTGAAGAAAAAAAAAAAAAAAAAGAAAAAAAAAAAAAAAAAAAAGACCAAAAACTAATTCATAACATGGGTAACTTTCTTAATATGCAAAATAGGTAATAGGTTAAATTAGAGAAAGTTGGGCAAGAATTACAAGCAAAATGTTAAACTTTTTTCAAATTTGACATATGTCTTCAACTTTTTGAAATTTTGTGAAAAAACTGAAAACAGTCGATTTTTTTAATGTTGTCCTGTTCCACTACTACTTACTTTAGAACTGAACTAAAATGACATCTTATACATATTTTTACGTAGAATTCGATAAAATTACTCAAAATGTCATAACCCTCTTGATTTTCGAGATATAACACAAACTTACAATTTTTTAAATGACAATCATAGTTGGCTGTGATCTTATTAAATAGCTTTTGTTTTTGCGATTTCATTGATATAAGGTTCGATATACTTTACTCTTGTATTTCTATTTAAATGCCCAAAATTGTGTTGTTGATACCATTAAGGAACAAAATGATTTACAAGTTAGTTAAACTTGAAACAAAAATTTATATTGACAATATAATACCACAAGTAGGTACTATTAATGGTTTGTAATTATGTTCTATTTCAATAATGTACAAAAGACATAAAAGTTCATATTAAATGTTCGAAATGGCCCCCGTTAACCAATATGCACATTTGACATCTTCTAACCATCTCTATGCACTTTTTCCAAACTGCGAGGACGAATTCTTCTAATAATCAACCTAATTCTATCTTTTAATTCTTCTACATTATTGGGTTTTTCTTTGTACACCCTGTCTTTAACGGTTCCCCACAAGAAAAAATCGAGAGGTGTGATATCAGGTGTTCTTGCCGGCCAATTAATAGGACCTGAATTACCGATCCAGCTCGGAAAACGTTCGAAAGATATTCAGAAACAGCTCTAAAATTATGAGCAGGAGCACCATCATGTTGGAAATGAGTAAGATTTTGTACCACATTTAATGGCAGTTCATCTAACATGTCTTCCAAGTCATTTTGAAGAAATTCTAAATATCGCCTTCCATTTAAATGGTAATTGTAAAAGAACGGACCAATTATTCTGCTACCGAGGATGCCACACCACACATTTATTGAAAAAATATGTTGATCTCGTCTCTCAACAGTAACATGAGGGTTGTTCTCAGACCAATAGTTATTATTATGTCTATTAAATACACCGTTATTGGTAAATTTTGCCTCGTCAGTAAATAAAATTCTGCGCGAGAAATATGGATCGTTGTCAGTTTCTCTTAAAAACCATCGAGCGTAATTTAATCTTCTCTCTGAGTCGGCTGGATACAAGGTGTTGCCGATATGAAATTTATACGGCTTGAATCGATTTTGTTTTAAAATTAAACGAGCTTTTTCTGTAGAAGTACCACACTCACTTGCAATTTCACGGGTAGATGTTTTTGGTTTATAATTTACATATGCCAAAACTCTTTCTTCGTCTTCTTGATTAAACTTTTGCTTAGCTTTTGGTTTCATAAATGATCCGTATAGTTTTAAATTATTTTCCAGTTTGGAAAAAAGTCTTTTATCTGGTTGTCTTCTTTCCATATATCTTTGCAAATACATTTCACTGGCTTCATTACTATTTCTGTTGCTAGCATAATAACAAAAAAGCATGTCGTTTCTCTCTTCATTTGAATACATTGTTTATTTTGAGAATTTTATGTTTTTAAAATAAATCACCGTGAATAATACAACTTACTTATGTAAATCAAATTATTTAGTTGACGACACAGGCTTTTGTTTCAACAGGTTTTTGTTTGAAGCATTTGTTTCCATAGCCTGCCTGTGTATTATTTTGCAGCTTAATTGTATCAATAAACTACTTTTAGCATTTACAAAAAAAATGTAAGAGTAAAGTATATCGAACCTTATATCAATGAAATCGCAAAAACAAAAGCTATTTAATAAGATCACAGCCAACTATGATTGTCATTTAAAAAATGTAAGTTTGTGTTATATCTCGAAAATCAAGAGGGTTATGACATTTTGAGTAATTTTATCGAATTCTACGTAAAAATATGTATAAGATGTCATTTTTAGTTCAGTTCTAAAGTAAGTAGTAGTGGAACAGGACAACATTAAAAAATCGACTGTTTTCAGTTTTTCACAAAATTTCAAAAGTTGAAGACATATGTCAAATTTGAAAAAGTTTAACATTTTGCTTGTAATTCTGCCCAACTTTCCTAATTTAACCGATTACCTATTTTGCATATTAAGAAAGTTACCCATGTTATGAGATAGATTATGGGCACCCTGTATATCGTCGTAAGAGAAAAAAAAAACTCTATCAAAATAAATCACAGCCAACTATGGTTTCTATTTAAAAAAATATATATTTCATAACTCGTAATCAAATGTAGATATTTAAAATCCGTCAACGCCATTCCAATTCCACTCTCAAAAAAGTGTCTAAGAAGGTATTACTAAGGTTTTTTTTCTAAATTAATAAACAACTAGGATATAGACACTTTTCAAGGTATAAAATCCATCTTTTCGCTGTAACTGAAAACAAAAGACGATAGCCGATTGTAGTTTTGACCAATGAGTTTTTCTTTCAAAAAAGAACAGGAACGAGACACCAACATCCATTTTTTCTCTATCTCTTATGGTTACCGAGATACCCTATACAAACGTCGAAAATAAAATATATGAAATTTTAAACAATAATGTATCCATCCTAAATGAAGGGGTTAGTAATTACAAATCTTTCCAAAAGTTTTCAACTATAGTATTGAACATACTTTATAGAGTATAGAGTGCTTTTTGCAAAGTACAGTTCACATACTGATGTTTCTTTTAATGGAACACCCTGTAACTGACATTTGGAATTTTTAAATTAACTTTGTGAAAAATTGTCTAAACGCATCGAGGACTAATGGCATTTTACGTGATATAAAAAATGGGTGTTCATGAAAATATTAACATAATTCCACATTTTGTTGCTTGCCATATACGGACGTAACCAAAAAAACATGAAAGCAATTGTTTGAATGGTTTAGACAATGTTATGTTTGACCATTGATCACTATTTCTGATCTTCTATTGTCATATTTTATTTTAATAGAATGAACACAACGTTTCAATTGCTATTGAATCTGCAATCGACTTTCAGGTGAAAAACAAACTGAAACACTGTAACTTATATGCTAATACAAAGTTAGTGAAGCGGTGTATAATTCTTGCTTCTGACCATTTCATTTTGTGATGTTTTTTCCCAGGAGTGTTGGGCAATCCCAGATGGGGAAACGTTGTGTTTATTCTGTTAAAATAAAAAATATAGACAATGGAAGTCCAGAATAGCGATATTAATGAAAGCAAATGATTAAAATGTTGAATTCACGAATTAGTAAAAATGCGGTGTTTAATTGAATCTTATAAGCATTGCAAACGAACTAGTATATATTGCAAAATTTGTTGTTAAGATCCTTAATATCGGGCAGTACCATTTTGCTACAACCAAAGTAGGAAGGGCAAAAATAGTGCGTTTATTTCCAAAAAATACGCATCATATGAAAAACTTTTCTATTATTAATTATAGACACAGATGACTTAGGGGTTAGTTTTTGCTTGGTTTAAAACCAAAATAACACTATTGGCGGCGGCGAAGGTTTCTTGGTACATGTCAAATTTGACATGTTCATATTAAAATATTCAAAAAATGGTGTCTTTTTTGTAAAGATGTCATAAATAGTATTGCGAAAAGCGAATTTTAGACCTATGAAATCACGAGTTTCAAGTTCAAATTTTTATTTTTTTTATTTCAATAGAAGTTTAGAAATTTTTGAAACTTTATAAGCTTTCTTCTTCCATTTTATTATCTTCAAAACTTCTTCCTATTGTCCTTTAGCTTACTATTAACTGTTAATATTTCTTTAAATATTTTTTTTAATGTCTCTTAAGTCAATAAACATCACAAGCTGCTATAAATTCTTTATGTGCTTCTTTAACAACACTTAACGACTTCAGTAACTCTCTTCCTTTTGTGTTGCTTCTCCATACTTAAACTACACTTTTGTTTTTCTTTGATTTTTTTCCTATTCTGCTGCCTTACCTATGAATTTTTAATATTACTCAATTCCATTTCTATATTTTCTTCTTTTGAGTTTCATTAACTATCTCTCCATATAAATGTTTCCTTAGTATTATCATCTCCAAATTACATATTTCTTTTTTATTTATTAAAGCATGGTCTCTCTTTCTATGAACAAATGCTGGATTTCCGAATCCGTTCAGTTATTTTACAGTTTAGTACTTTTCTGCGACCCACTACTTACTCCAAAATTGTTCTTTGTCCGTATTTGTGTTTTGCAAACATTCTTAATTTTGATTTTTCATAGAAATTATCCTTACCGTAGAAATTGTTTTACGGGCATAAAATGCTATTTTTATTAATTAAAATTATTCATTTACATCACACAAATACATACAAGACATTTTGCTAAGTTTCAATACAGATAATGTTTCAATTATTTCAACACACAGTGTGCGAAATCCCTATTTTCTAACCAAAATTTTAACACAAGAGTTCAAAGAAGTATTCTCAATTCATCAATATTGAAAAAATTATTTTCTACAGTTTTCGTTGATTAGATGAACATGCAATCATATCGTCATAATCAAGTTTATTGGAAAACTGTCAATGTAAGTCCTCCAGCACTAATAAAAAAGCTTATCGATGCTTAATTTTCCAGCTATTTCAAATGATGTCAACTGCGAGCCAAAGTTTCACTACCGTTCACGATAAGCAAACAATAATCGAATGGTTCTCGATATAAGAAAATGTAAAAGCATGTAACATTTTGAGAGGGCATAGACTAAAAAATATTCACAAACAATAACAATCTACAAAAAGAATAAACATGGGTTTGTTGTACTTCGATAAACCGCATATTCATATCCTTAAATTTTGTACAAATAAAAAAAACAAAATGGCTAAAAAAGAAGGCTTTCAGGTGTATGATTGTGTTTTTATCGAGGAATCATTCATGAGTCAGCAGGTAAAGGTTTACATTTAACCAATGAAAATAAAAACGTATAAGTAAACCCTAGTTGGAATTTGAAAAGATTAGGACAATGCCACTCGGTGCTTGTATGTGAACGGTCATTAGTATAGTGATAATGAAAGTATATTATAATTATTTTTACGCTCATTAGAGTGTCAATTTTTACAAAAAAAACATTCTAATGTCATAGAAACGCGAGGGGTGTTTGCAGTGTCAGCTTATGCTATTGATTACAGTCCGCCGGAAGGGTGAATCACTCAATGAGCTTTATTCCACCCTCTAAACACGATGCGGCAAGTGTTCTGCACTTGCTCTCATCAGAAGAGAAGAGGCTTTTGAATCAAGTACACAGGTGGATTCTGTACTAAAAATGCTCGCAACGGAACACAACCTTTTTTATTTATTGCTGATAGTGCAAGAATATTAGAATACTTCAGAAAATGGTTTAGGTGTGCATAAAAAAATAAGTATATACGAAAAAGGCAATTATTCCGACGACGTTCAGTATGAAATGTAACGTGAAACGTCATGGTTCAAAAAGTAGTAGCAAACTGCGAGTCTGCAATTTTGTATTTTTTCCCTTTATTACTACATTTGCTGTACTCACAGCAATTAAATCAAAAAACTAAAAAATATGATAGTATCAGAAACAAAGAAAACCCATACATTCTAAACTGACATGAATTTTTATCGATTCGTAACTCAGACAAGGAGAAGTTATACGAAAACCAATTATAGAGATGTTTTATTTCAACATATTTTCACCGGTATTTTATTTTAGTTCGACCACCTTTTCCAATAGCGACGACCTCAATCCATTCAAAAATCGTGGTGGCATATACATAGTTCGTTCGCAAAATGATGTGAAGTAATTTTGAACTTAGTAGTATTTTATATAATTAAATACATACCTTTTTAACAACTTTGTCTTATAACTTTTTGTATAATTGATATTGGTGGAGATATTGTTACAACAATTATGCCACGTGATTGTTATAACAGAGTTATAACTCGGTAATTACTTATCGGATCAAAAAATAGTTTAAACAAAAGTTGTGTATAATTAGAATTACAAACAACTTTCATTTGAAGCAAAAATGTTTAAAATAAATATATTCAATAATTTGAAAATCTGTGTAGGTTAATGGCCCTTTTGGCTGGTTACATTATACCCAAACTCTAATCACAGTTCTGCCGGACGTAAGTGAATATATTTATTATTCTGTGGTAGAACTCTTATACAATCGTTAAACAAAAGGTTGTAAAATATTCAAAACTGGATTTGTTTTTGATCGGGAATACCTAATAAAAATTATTTGACCATTGTAATCTTCAGTAAACTCATAATCTTGTTACCGTAAGAACTTTAATGCTTTCAAAAAATATGTTCAATAACTAAATTAAAATTGTGTTTGTTTTTTTTAAAGCGGATTTCCGGTCGTCATTGTTCACTAAAATTGTTCAACAGAACTTCTTACGAATTGATCTTCTTAATTTAGTTACTTACTACCTATTCAGAAAAATCGAACGTGTGTTTTGTTATACAATAACTCGTCATTTTAAAGAAACTTAGAAAGTGTCTCTTTTAATTAAAATGAAAACAGCTACACTCGTATAGGGTATTTAAGAAATCAAAAAAAAAAAAAAAAATTAAAAACAAAACCCTCTCTCGTATCGCAATTAATCTAGTTAATTGAATAGATATTTATTACTTAAAATAGTGACAATGAGATTGAGACTCGATGTAGAAAAATCTGAAAATAAAAAAAAACAAAGATACGGTCAAAATGTTAAATTCATTGAACTTTAAAAATAAAATGTGACGAACGTGAATAGTAGTAACCTCTGGGCAGGATTAAATACAAAAAAACAATTATATCGATACATGAAAGTGTACTTGAACTGTTCAACCTATTCTCTGTCAAATTGTAAATAATGTAGGCAAGCCTGTGGTTAATAATAATTAAAGTAGATATGCTTATTTAATTTGTAGAACCAAGGTGTCCTATTTTTGTTTTCTCAGCTGTACAACAAAAGCACATCTGAAAAGCATACCTAACAATACTTTCAGCAAAAACTAACTTAATTATATTTTGTGATTTGGAGAATTGCATTCTAGATAAATATTTTGTAATAAGATTAAAATTTTAACCCTATTGGAATTAAAACGGATGGTAATAGTTTGATCAAGAAAGTGGTATAGAATCTACTGTGAGTGATTTTTTCTAATCAGACGTTTTATGCCCAAAATCAAGTATTTCCCTTATTCAGCTGAAATTCATAACATTAATATCAAATTTATAATCTGATTTATCATCTTGCGCACCATCAAAATGATAATCAGATTTGAGAAAAGAGACTGTTTACACCCGAGGTATTTTTGTCAATTGTAATATTGTCAATTTGAATGGACTTTTTGTTATACTGCCGTTTTTTCTAATTGACCGTGAGGGTCTTGATAACCAGGCCCGGAAACCAAAGTGGTGATCCTTGGGAACAACATGATTTCCTTGTTGATCATAGAGCACTGTAATGTACTGACTGATCACCTTCCATGTTTTTTGTTTTAAAAACCCATAAAAACACTCACGAAGAAACTCTGTTTTGGCGTTTTATAATAATATATTTTCGAACTTGATTAAAAAGCAAAAATTAGGGTCAACAGTGCAACTATATCTTGTTTAAATAGGGTGCGATTTCTAATTCAAATTGTGACTGTAAAAAACGAAGCACATATTGTGGAGGATTGTCCATTAACAAAGTATAAAGGAGGGTTTTACACATTCATAATTTGACGGATGAAGCTTGACTTACTAATTTGAAAGACATTTGAAGTTAAGCAATATTTTGAATTATCTGCTCTGATTATTTGTTTTTCCATTATTGTGTTTGCTATTTCTTTATCCTACTATTTTTTTCGTCATTGCCGTGACTGGCGCTTGGACCGGTCCATTATATGTCGTCATGCAATGGCTGTGCTGTTATATTTTATGTTCTTATTTACCTTCTATAATATATACACACTTAATCAATTATACATGAATACTAAAGTGGGTGACAGTTGGCATGTTTTTAGGTTTTAGTGGTTTTCCTAAACCTTGAAGTAAATGCTGTGCCACGACGAATACACAATTGCACACAGTTTCGTCACTACACGATTACACTGATCTTCTGGGGCATCATATATTACACAAACATCACAGTACAATAATGAAAAATAATACTGTACCATATGAATAAACAAATAAATAAAATGAACTTTTCAATTTTCAGCAATTGGAAAATTCGATAATCAGTAGAAACGGACATGCTATATTTGAAGAGAATAAAGTCTTAAATGCTGAAGGTTGCCCCGTGAACCGTGGTCATAAATGATACGTAAATATTTTAAGACATTGCAATAGGAAAATTTAGTACCCCGTATATCAGGGAAGCTTTTATAATATAGAGAACCCGATGGCTATTTAGAATGGAGGAAATTATTAGAAGACAACAACCGCAAAGTGAAAAATGTTAAGGTAGATGAAAACAGGGAGACGATTTAGGCTAAACCCTAATTAGGTGATAAAAAGTTAGTAGACAAACAACACTTGTCCGAGAAATGATAAAGTAATGATTCTCGAAAAAATGAAATATACGTTTGGAAATACAAAGATTATTATTATGAATGCCCATAGCATCTCGGCATGCAAAGAGTGATGTCAATGACGCTGCTGCGCAAGCTGCCGTTTTGGAGAATAGGCAGATTCGTGTTAGAGAATTAACAGATCGTTTTGATATCAGTGTGGGAACAATTCATGCTGTATTTATGAGGCTGGATACCGAAATGGTGTGCACAATGGGTACCTCGTCAACTGACTAAAGAACACAAAGCCAACCGCATGGGTCACTGCAGCACTTTCAGCAGTACCGTGAAGAGATTCCTTTTTGGCGGTGACGAAATTTAATGTCACCATTATGAGCCTGAGTCGAAACGTGACAGTGAGGGTGGAACCATCCATCGCCTCCAAGGTACCAGAAATTCAAAACTCAACCTTCCGCTGGCGAGGTTATGCTTACTGATTTGTTGATCACTGTGGGTCATTACTTCTTGAATTTAAAGACCCTCATGCTAGCATCAATACTGTCCAATACAGTGAAAACTTAGATTCGTTTGCGTGCAGCCATAAAAAACAAACGTCTTGGGATGCTTACCGAAAGCGTTATCCTCCTTCACAATAACGCCTGTCCGTACATCGCTAACATCATTACGTCACAGATAGCGCGGATGAGGTGGGAGGTATTTATTACAGTACTCCCCTTAGAGTCCGGATCTGTCGTCCTGTGACTTCCATGTCTTTGGACCATTAACGAAGGTACTCAAGGGTTAGCAATTCCATCCGGATTCATATGTCCAATAGGCAGTTTTAACATGGTTCTGTCAACAAGTAGAGGAGTGGTACGCCACCGGTATACAGCGTTTTGTGAAGCAGTGGGATGCTTGCATGTGTAGTAACGGCAATTTCGTTTAATTTAAATAAACTGTTTATATGTACCACAGCTTGAACGTGTATTTATTGAATCTATCTCGTATTAAGATACTTCAAGAATATACAAGCTTTATTGATATGCTAACTAATATGTATTTGTTGTACACCATTAAGTATTATATCACATTGTTCCTTTTAGATTGAGCAGACTTCATATTGCTTTATAAGAATAGTCCAACTCTGACGGATGCTTTACCATTGTTATCTGAGAAAATTCTTGTGATTTACGAATCAACGGTTTTACATCCCAGTCAAAACATTTTAGACAAAGAAAGTGTCGACCGTATAATTTTCTTAAATAATCTCCTTTTTGATTATTTACTTATAGCTTATGACTAGAAGTATATTAAGAGAGAATTCTTCGCGTTTATTATTGTTGTTCAGAAGGTACAACAATCAAATATTTTACGTATATTCATCATTTTAATTTTACAATTTTAGATCAATACTATTAAGTTTGAAGACGTTTTAAAGAATAGGCCTCAACCCAACCATGTTTAATTTTTTTAAGGAAACAATCGGACGTCTACTGTAACATTTCATTTCGTAGCTAATACTAACAATATTTCGTTGGCAGGTACAGTAAGTGCCGTTGACGCTTTTGTTTATTTGTTAATGACTCATTATGTCTTTTAATATTAAATATGACGATGATTTAGACATATTTTGGCTATTCATTCAAACTTTTTTTTATTATTTTGATTTAAAACAGAAGAAGTTTTATGGTTTTGTAGATGGGCCATGACATACAGTATGTCTTTTATTATCGGTTTTTTGAAAAAAGTTATTCTTGATAAAAAGTTCTGCATGGTTCAAAACTTAATATGTAAACATTAGATATGAATTTTTAAGCCGTATACGAGGTTTTTCAAAATTACGAATTTTGCTCAAGAGTAAAGTACCACTATTTGTTACAATACAGAAGAACGTTATAATGGAAAGTTGTTTTGAATTAAAAGTTATATCCAAATATAAAGTTACGGCCAATTAGCATCAAAATTTAGGATGAATATCCTGCCAAGGATTCCGGAAAGTGGAGGTATGAAAATCCACTTTCACCCCGATTTCAATATGCCGACGTTTCGCTTGGTCTATCCAAACTTTATCAAGGCGTCTTGAAGTTAGGGGCGTAGTTGTCACATCTAACATTAAAATAAAATACCGACAATCATGATTAAAATTAAAAAAAATTAACCATTGATAAGGATTAATGGTGGTCAATAATAAAAACTGTGTGTAAATATATAACAACGAATAAATAAATAAATATTAAAAAGACGCACAGATTTTCATACTCCATTCATTTTTTCTTACCCCACTTTAAGGAATCCTTAGCAGGATATTCATCCAGAACCATTATTTTGGAGGATTTATCTATTCAACTGATAAAAGTTCAGTTTGGTGATTATTTATATTTTACATTGTAAATATTTGCAGTTATAAATTCAATACTGAATTTATCCCTTTTATCCGTTAAAAATATGATTTGTTAATGCTTTTCAACAATCTTGCAATTTAATACGTAATGAATGCATTATTTAATATATTTTAATATATTGTTAAATAGTTACTGCGTTCTTCTTTATCGGTATTTGTGGTTGTGTATTTCAGGAGTTTGGTTTACAAAGAACCACTTGAACTCCACAGGTATATTAGTACTGACTTCCTAAATATAAAATATACGCTGTTTGCCAAGTATTTGTATGCATAAAATACATCAGCTGTGTTTAATGTTATTAAATAAAATCGCACAAGATCTCCAGCTAATTTCAATAAATTTAGTTATTTCTTTTATTCATATACGTTTCGCTTTACTTAAAGCTTCATCAGTATTTGTTACATGCTAGAACAATAAATTAAAAATAACGTTTTACAAAAAATATATAAGGTAACATTAATAATATGTTTAAAATTCTTACAATTATTAATTAATAAGTAATTAAGACTTACCAATATATAAAATATAAATTATATGTATGTATAACAATTGTACAGGGTGGACCGATTTCAGATGGGATTGCAGGGTATTTCGGTAACTATTACTGTTAGAGCAAAACTATTCACGTAGCATTTACTACTGTTATTATTTTTAAATGTAATAATTAGTTTATTTTATGTAACTATTTTTTAATTTTCTCAGATAAAATTCCTATATAGGTAGGGGGATACTAATGTATTTTAAATTTTCTTCTGATTTATGATTTTTAGTGTTGTTATTGGTTTTGTATTTTCTTGATTTTTTATTCCTGAGAGTATTTTTTGATAATGCTGTTGATAAAATGTAAAGGGTATTCATATTTTATTAAAATATTTATTTTCAGTTTTAGGTTATTATTATGAATCTGTAAATTTGACCATTTAATTGCTTTTGTCAAAAAAGACTTGTTATGAAAACTTTTCTATAATAATGAATGATTTAGAAACTAATATTATTAAAAAAAATATTAATAATGTTTCATTTTATACTAGATATATGTTGATGATACTTTAATAACTTCCGATTAAATTACAAAAAATTCAATGAATACCACACAGATTTAAGTGCACAATATGAAAAAAATACTAAGAAATTCATCAATTTTTTTTATACAGTGTGTCCACGGATAGGGTATCCTATAGGTGAAAAATGTTTAAGTATTAGTTTTAGTGAAAAAATGTCATTCTTGATAAAAAGTTTTGCTTGTTCTGAAACCACATAAAATGAAATAAAATTCAAGTTTTATAAAAACCTGTCTCATTTTATAGCCAGTTTTATGAAAACGCAGAATATGAATTGCACTAAGTTCGAAAATAACGTATTAATCTAGTGAGTGACGTTTACGATGTACCAAGTAACTGTCAAATTTTATAAATAATTTTCAAATTGTCATTCTTTAATAAATATTTGACAACAATGTTAACTATTCAAGAATTATAATCACTAATCAATACATAATAATAATGGAAGAAACACTAAGAGTAAACAAAAAACATCTATTAAATACAGGGTGTCCCAAATAAGAGTGACTGATTTTAAACATAAATTTCCAGCTTATTAATTGCTCCAAAGAGATGGGGTTTTCATTAGTTTATCAAAAAGATTTTTTTAGGCTTGGCTGGCATTTCATCTCATCAACACATGGTGTTTTATTAATGTTGGTCAAATTCAAAAGGGAAAATATGTTTTATTTTAAATGGAACACTCTATAATTTTGATCTCATTCGAAAGAGCAATCATTCTCCTTTCCAAAAATGTATAGTTTTCTATCTTTTGTTCAAAGATATTCGAGGTTTCATGTAGTAGTACATTTTTAATTAGTAGTTTTATATGAACGTATTTTGATGCCTAAAATCAACTCATGATATGACCGTTTGACGCATAACAAAATCATTTAAGTCGGTTTCATGTAGTATGCATTTTTAATTACGTAAATAATTGCCAACAAATCTGACAAACAGTTTATTTAGTAAGAAAACATAATAACATAATAACATTATTCAATACAACAAAAAACTTAGAATAAATGCTGTATATGCCTACCCTTTTCGTTTACGCATAACTGTAAGCGAAATTTTAAATTTCAAATGAATTTTCTAACATTTCTTGCAGAATGTTTTCAATAATGTTCCTGATATTATTTTTAGTTCTGCTAAATTGTTAGGCTTAGGATTGTAGTACCTATCCTTCACATATCCCCAGAAGAAAAAATCTGGGACAGTTAATTCAGGAGACCGTGGTGCCTATGAAACCTCGAATATCTTTGTTGTTAATGAAACAAAAGATAGAAAACTATACATTTTTAGAAAGGATAATGATTGCTCTTTCGAATGAGATCATTTTAAAATAAAACATATTTTCCCCTTTAAATTTGACCAACATTAGTAAAACACCCTGTGTTGATGAGATGAAATGCCAGCCAAGCCTAAAAAAATCTTTTTGATAAACTAGTGAAAATCCCATCTCTTTGGAGCAATTAATAAGCTGGGAATTTATGTTTAAAATCAGTCACTCTTATTTGGGACACCCTGTATATCCTCCCCCAGCTTCAAAACATATCTCAATTCTCTTTCTAAATTCTCTGAAAGTATTTCGCAGCATTTCTGGGATAATTTCGTTAACGGCATCAATGATAGCTTGTTTCAAGTTTTCAATATTATGGTTTAAATTATTTGCGTAAACTTTTGTTTTAAGTAACCCCATAAAAAAATCTAAAAAATAGTTAAATCGGGGGATCGGGGCGGAAAAAATATTGGTCCATAACGTCCCATCCATCGCCCAGCCATCCTACAATTAGCAAAGTCGAATGTGACGAACATCCATCATGTTGAAAGTATATTTTACGCCTTTGCTCCAAGAGAAGATCATCTAATTCAGGTATTAAGAAGTTGTCCAGCAAATACCTCCTGATTTAATGTATCTTCCAAAAAATACGGTCGATTATTCGATCCGGTAAAACCGCACACCAAACATTAACTTTTTAGCAAATTGACTATTACAGTTAATCCTGTAGTGAGGGTTTTCATTAGCCCAATATCGACAATTTTGGGAAGAAACGACTCCGTTTGTTGTAAACGTTGCTTCATCAGAAAACAAAATATTATTGTGAAAGAATCGGTCATGCATAAGTTTTTCACGAATCATTGCACAAAAGTCTAACCTTGTGTCATAATCATAATCTTGTAAGGTATGAATAAATTTCGGTTTGAATGGATGAATTTTGTTTTGCTTAAATATTTTCTGTAAGTGACTCTTGCTAAAACCAACCTCCACTGATCTTTTCCGTAGACTCAACTTGGGATTTTCCCTTAACGAATGCATAGCTAGTGCACTAGCTGCATCAACCTCCTCAACGTATGCCTTTTTCAATTTCTTTTTGTCTTCAACAGATCCTGTGTCATCAAACTTCTTTATTAAATTTTTTAATCCACACCGCGTAATGGGTACATCTGGATATTTTTCGTGAAATTGCATACTGGTACGAAACTTCCCCAATACCATAACGCTTAATAAGATATACTCTTTGTTGAATAGTTAACATGTTTGTTAAATATTTATTAAATAATGACAATTTGAAAATTATTTATAAAATTTGAGAGTTACTTGGTACATCGTAAACGTCACTCACTAGATGCGTGCGGTTTTCATAAAACTGGCTATAAAATGAGACGGGTTTTGAAAAACTTGAATTTTATTTCATATAATGTGGTTTCAGAACAAGCAAAACTTTTTTATCAAGAATGACATTTTTCACTAAAACTAATACTTAAACATTTTTCACCTATAGGATACCCTATCCGTGGACACACTGTATATTACAATGTACAGACTAGATGAAAAAATAATTACCTAACTGTACAAGTAGCAATTAAATTATCAAATTTACAGTTTGGTAATAATAACTTAAAGTAATAATAAATATTTTAATAAAAAAATGAATTGCCTTTACATTTTATCAACAAAATTATTAAAAGAAGACTTTCAGAAATAAAAAATACAAAACCAATAACATCTAAAAATAATAAATTAGAAGAAAATTAAAAAAGAGCTGACATAAAAATAAAATAATTACTACATTTAAAAATAAGAAGCACTTTGGTAGTAACATTTTCCTCAATTAAAAACCAAATTGAAAAAATTTAATATACCTACCAAATGAATTGTAAATATTGTAAAGAGGATTATATACCTATTGGTCAAACAAAACAGTATTTTAAATGGCAATTCCGTCATAAAAAGACTAAATCAACACAAACATTCAATTAAAATAGTATAAGAACAACTAACAGCCTTAACAAACATGCAATAACTCATAAATACTACTTTGACTTTGATGCTCCCATTATAAAGACATAAAATACGTAAACACCAATACATTAAATATAAAGAATATAAATATTTTTTTATTATATGTTTTGTAAGTTGTTTATAATCTTGCTTCGCCTTATACGTAAATTTCTAAATGTGACAGTTTATATTTTTGTTCATTGTAAAATTCTTATAGTGTTATTAAATGAGCGATATTTTACAGGATGATTCCTCAGTTATTTTAAGAAAAAAAAGTTCATATAAGGATGGGGTTTGCAAGACGTTCATTTTTTGAGATACAGGGTGCTAAGCGAAGTTTATATTCATTTTAGTTTTTCCTAAATAATTTTTGAAATAATATCAATATTTAAGAAAAATTGATACTGCGGAGTTTTTTTAACAAAGAAATTCAAATTTGAGGTTAGATTGGCTCTTAGTTGTAGGGGCGCTATCTATAGATACTTTTCTCTTTTAGAGAGTCATGACTTTTTTGGGCATGTTTGCATCTTTCCTTACCATCTTTACATAAAAAGATATTCTCTGTTCTCGAGATATTTTGATTTAAAGATATGAATGCATCCAATATTCTTTGAAAACAAAAGTATCAAGCAGGCTAAAAAAAGTGTGCGTTGTCAATGATTTTCATTCATCTCAAAAAATGAAACCTTGTAGACCCATGGTTATTTAAACTTTCTTCCTTAAAAATAACTGAGGAATCCTCCTGTAAAAATATCAGACATTTATTAAATAACACTGTATAATTTATACTTTATTTATTGGTAAAAGTAATAATTACTTATTCATTAATAATTGTATGATTTTCAAACAAATACCTTATATATTTTTGTAAAAAACTATTTTAATTAGTTTGTTGTTCTAGCAGGTAACAAATACTGATGAAGTTTTAAGTAAAGCGAAACGTATATGCATTAAAAAAAACAAAATACATTGAAACTAGCTGGAGATTTTCAAAGATTTTATTTAATAAACTGTTTAATTAAATGTTTTTTATTAATTTATTAATAATCTAAAATTCTCTTCTGTTGTGATTATTTGGTATAGAATTAACGATTTAATTACCCACATTTTTGTCATGTTAGTGTAACCTATCACCGAATTGGCTATACATAGTGTATCATAAATAATTGAAAATATTTTAATCGTGAGCTCAAAACATTAAGATTTAACCCAAAATGAGGCTCCTTACAGAATGTTTTATTTAAAAAATTAAAAAAATATTTGTACCCAGAACCTTAAACGAATTTGACGTATTCTTGTCGTACGTGGCAGAGAGTGTGGTTACTGAACACCCTAATAAATTATGTAAATTCTGCAAACTGCCAGAGACGCACGACCGGGGCAAGTAATTTTTTGAGCCGTTCCAAAATCAACGCCAATGGCGGAATTGCCATTTAACAAAAATTTTCGATTCTCTAATACTTTATTTAAAATAATTAATGCCATAGGACTGAATCCAATACCTACTCAAATGAAACATGAATTAGGTATTAACAAAAAAACATAATGTAATTTATTGAAATGTTTTGAAGCTGATATAAATATGTTTTTTATAATACCTGAAGATTAATTTAGGTTCTGAAAAGCCAAAAGGGCTCTGAACCTACAACACTTTCGCTTTATATAGAATATATTCAAAAGTAATACTTACATACATTTTTTCCCCAAATAAAAGTTGTCGCTAATACAGCGAATTACAAAAAGTACGCATAATATGAAACACTTTTTTATTATTAATTATACCTTAGATTCGCTTGGTTTCAAACAAAAATAACACTCATTGGCGGCAGTGAAGGGTGTTCTTGTACATGTCAAATTTTGACGTATCAATATTAAAATATTCAAAAATACCAGTGTTTTTTGAGAAGATATCAGAAATAATCATTAAGAAAACTTGTTCGAAATGAAATTTTTAGATTATAACCTGAGTTTCAGTTAAATGCTGACAATTTTTTTTCAAATTTCAGAAAAAATTTAGAAATTTTTGATATTCATCACCTTTAAATGTTTTCTTCTAATTATGTTATTTAAATTTTTATAAAATTAAATTGTCAGATTGAAATGAATCTCGGGTTATAGATCTAAAATATCATTTCGAACAACTTTTCTTAATGACTATTTCTGATATCTTTACGGAAAAAACATTCTTTAAGTTTTTTAATAGAACATCGTGTTCAAGATGTTCTGGCGTAGTTTCAGTCTCTACAGAGCCATCTAATTATTTTTTATTCCCGGTCAGTGATGCAAATATTTTAAAGCTGAAAAGCCTATAAGTCATTTTTTCAAACACAATGTCACTTGTTTTATTTTCTTATAAGATAGCATTTTTTCTCCTTTTTGTTCACCTATCTCCAACGAGCTAGTTGCTAGTAGGACCCCTGTATAACTTTGGAACGCATTTTAACGGTATCGGCAAAAATTGCAAATAAAACACAATGTTTGATATCTATCTGTCAAATTTAGAACTAATTGGTACCTCCGATAGTTTATTCATGATGTCAATAAATAATTATAATCCATTTTACTCCATATCTTATAAACAACCGTTTACCGCAGAACTGTACATCGCCCCGATACTAATAAACGTCAAAGAACAAATGGAAAGTATGGGTATGTTGTAAAAAAAGAAGAGATATGCAAAATAAATATTTTTTTAAATATTCTAAAATTTCGAAAATCGAATCAGATTCTATACTATTATATAAAACTCATATGCAAAGTGGTATCGCGCACCTAAGTTCCTTAAGACGAGTTGAAAATTCTCACAAAAGAGAAAATGAAATTGCGTTTTAGAAAAAAGGATTCAACCAAAAGCTATAAACAATAGAATTTCCAACAATTTTTATCCTTCAACTTTTTTTGTATAATTGATATTGGAGGAGATATTGTTACAACAATTAGTGTCACGTGATTTTTATATCTCAGTAATTACTTAGCGGATCACAAAATAGTTTAAACAAAAGTTATGTGTAATTACAAACAACTTTTATTTGAAACAAAAATGTGTAAAATAGATATTTTCTAAATATTTCAAAAATTCGAAAATATGTATAGGTTAACGGCACTTTTAGCTAGAAAGATTATGCCCAAAATCTAATCATATCTGCGGAATTATAAATAAAGCCCATGTACAAAGTTTCATAAAATCGGACTTGTGGTTTTCATGAAATCTTGTTTACAAACGGACGGACAGACGACCGGCCGGCTATCGAACATAATTTTTGTTTGCTTCATTATAACGTACTAACTCTAATTCGTAGAAAAAATAAAAAAGGGTGTTAAATTATCGATTTGGAAACCGTCGCATAACTCCCCATCTTATGATGTGATGGGACGGTTTCCAAACCGAAAATTTTAACACCGTTACCTCAACTTTTTCCCACGAATTAAAGTACATATCATAAAACAAAAAAAATTGTCCGATGGCCGGCCGGCTGTAAACAAAATATCAGGAAAACTCTAAATTAAATTTTTATGAAACGTTGCATATGAGACTTACTCATAATAGCGCAGATCTGATCAGATTTTGGACATAATCAAGGCAAAAGAGCCGTTAATGTAAGTAGATTTTCGAAGTCTTGGAATATTTACAAAAATATATGTTTAACACATTTGCTACAAATGTTTGTAATTTAATTATACACAACTTTTGTTTAAACTATTTTTAACCGATACGTAATTATTGAGTTTACAACCACGTGACACTAATATGTTTTAAGAATATCTTCACCAGCATCAAGTACACATAAAAAGTAGTGAAGAAAAGTTGTTGGACATTTTATTGTTTGAACTATTTATTTCTAAAACGCAATTTTAATTTTCTCTTTCTCAACACGAAGTAGGTGATTTAATCAACTCTTTTACACGTTTGTAGTGTCAGATCGATGTAGAGTTCTTAGTGTAACGCTTGTTTTTACCTAATTATGGTAAGCATTTTAATGATTTGGACAAAAACTCCTTTAAAGGAGAGTTTAACTAAGGTCATGAACTCGAATTATGAATGGTTTTTCATAATAATAAATTTTTTATACAGTAAAGAGCAAAAGTTTGTCGTTCCCCCATTTAACTTTTGTACAGTGACAGCTTCAGTCGGACAACTTGGTATGTTAACGTAAGAGTGAAAATACTATTTTTGACGCAAAAATGACAGCCGAAAATTTGAAAATTTCATTTTAACACCATCGAATTTAAGAACATTTTACATGACGACAAATGTTGTTTTCAAGCCTCTGGAGGCACCAAAAACTCTGTTATTGTTGCTATAGTTTTTGGACTCTGACACTTACGTAATTTCGACCTTAACATAAGTTAAAGGGAAGGCGATGGACTTTGTCCTCATTGTATATTAGTCGGTCTCCCCCTTAGTAGTACTGAATCTATAATTTCCTGTAATGTATACAGTGTGTTCCGTAAATAAGTACTGTGAATTACAGGAATGGTAGATCGTTCCTCACTATATATTAGGTTAGGTTAAATACAGTGCAACAAATCTATTTAGGTACAAATTCTAATTTTTGGGTACAAATTAGTGCTAAATTGTCATTGATTTTTTTCAATTTGCACAAAGTGGGGTGGCAACTTTACCGACTATACTATTATGTACTAGGTTCGTGTCGCGATAGGATGAGAACAGACGCACAATACACGTAAAAAATGAATATGAAATCTAAATACATACACAAAATTAAAGTTCTATAATTTTGCTTATCGTAAAAATCAGTGTTTATCAGTTAAAAAAAACCAAACCAACGGCTCCAGTTTGCTAGGAAGCATGTAGGAAAGCCAGAGTCTTTTTGAAGAAGTGTCTTGTGGTCGAATGAGTCAAAATTTAACATTTTTGGCTCACGATCGGCGTAATTCCGCATTGAGGAACCATGGTGAAGCAGTAAAGTGAAAAATTTGAATGCAACAGTGAAGCAAGGCGTAGGGAGTGTGATGGTATGGAGTTGCATGGCTTGGTCTGGAGTGGGAAATTTTAGATTTATTGAAGGTATAATGACAAAGTAGGTGAATTTAGGTATAAATAAATTTTTAGTAAAACCGTACGTAAGTTTTGAGCGATGATAACAGATCTCTAATTTGAAATTGTTCCCATATTGTCCAATACCTTAAGTTTTGACAAAAAACATAGTAATATAGTTAGCTAAGACATAAGACAATCTCTTATATCTGTCACCTCGGCTTGAAGAAAAAGTTAGCTACCGTAATTGAGAAAAAAGAAAATGCTATTTGATATAGATTCAAGTAAAAAATACCTGCGTGATAAACATTATTTTATGCTTGAAAATTTAGATAGAATTGAATACTCTCCTATTTATAATCTGAACTTTCACAATTAATTTGTATAATCGGAATAATTATTTATAAATTCACTTTTAAACATTCGCTTAAAATTGAATGTATCATTTCGTATAATTATATAACATGTGCGGGAAACTGGTTTTATGGCCAGAATTTTTTTGCAAGATTGTTATTAGATTTGTCTATTGCACCAGGTACGCTAGCGGTTAGCCTTGCATGGTTTTAAAATAATAAGGTGTACGGTGTTGCATTATTTAAATTCTCTCGAACATGGTAACAAGTACTAAGTTTTGTTAAACAAGGTCTTTGTCACGCTACATAGCTTTGCTCAACGTCGATGACATTTTGTAATAAATGGATAAAGAATATGCCAAACGGCCACATGTATCCATTTTGTGAAAGTCCGAATCAATATTTGCAAATGTCACTGGACTTGATAGTGATGGTACCATCCGTAGGTAACAATCTCATCAATTCGGAGACATTGTGAATACAATTGACTACATTTTAATAATCAAGGTTGAGCTTGTTTTATCCGTTCCAATAAATTTTTTAGTATCCTAAATGCTCAGTCAAATTTAAATATTTTGTAACAAACGCTTGCCTATTTCAGTTTTTTGCTTGACCGATGGAACTGAAAAAAATGGGTCACAAATTATCAATAAATTTTGAAAGCTTGACACTTTTGAAGAGTGGAAGGAAGAAGACAAAACGGAAGCTGATTTTATGGCTTGTGAGAAGATAAACAACCGCTTCATTATCTTTAATTAGTTTCTTCCTTACGACCAAAAACAGTTTTTAGTTCAACTCTAATCTTTTTTAAAATTTGAGGGTTTAATACGAGATTTGAAAAAGTGCCTATATTTTCACAAGTCATATTTAATGAAAGTGTTATTCAGCTAAGCAAGGAGAGTTAAAGAACGCTCTTACGTCTTCGTGATGTGATTGTAGACGTTGCAAAAAATGTATTTACTAAAATTGCATCTCTTTTAAACATACACTGTTCTGTTGATTGATACTTGATTGAGAAGAGAAAACACGCATCACCCGAAGCACTGTAAACAAATATTGTGTTAGAATTTATCTTCACGAGTACAAGAGAAAACCGGAACTGAGCCAGATCTCATGGTCATGATCACAGAGTATACCAGCCCCATTGCACTTAACGTTACATTCCGCGCATTTATTTATATTTTCGGCGTTTTTATATCTCGCGCGCCAATGCTTTTGCTTAATAAAATAAGTTAAATAACCGTAAAACAAAATAAAGTAAAATTTTGTATCAATAATGAACTTTGTAAATAAGCAATAACGAAGCAAAAAGATTGGATTTATTAGCCTAAGGATATCCGTTCACTTTCCCTTTATTAGGGAATCGATTTAAATGATGGAATAGCATGGCACTTTCTAGCTGTTTAGCTTCCGGCAACACATTAACCTGGCCATAACCTGTACACTGTACAGTGATCTATTAGAATAATAATCGCAAAAGGTTACTGACATAAAATAATCCCCACGATAAGAAGATCCATATGAAAAAGAACATTACAATAAGACGAAGTTTCCCAGAGATACTTTGAAGTGAGAGATTAAAATAGGTCTTAGTTCAACGCCCTTTTGAAACAGTCTATGAATACGACAGACATTAAAACTCCGTAATTTCTATATGTGTAACGACGTATCACCTGTCGAGTAGAAACTCTCATTGTTATTCAGATATTTCGTGAAGAATCAAAACAAAAAAAAAAAAAGAAAAACCAACATGTCTACATTTACTCTTTTATTATTGAATTAATGTTGTAGAAAGTTAGAATTTAATTAAATTCCAAAAGTGTCGGAAAGCAAATTAAAATTGATTAAGCAATACAATTGTTATTGACATATATTTATTAGCGTAAATCGAGGAATCAACAAAACTTGATAACATGTGTTTTCTGTAGTTTTACTAATATTTTCCATCTACCTTCATTTTAGACAATGGTTCAGGATTATTTCCTAACCTTTCTGACGTTAGATATGACTATCCTTTTGAAGATAATTTTTCTCGATCTTGTCACCAATTTTGATTTTCCATGTCCATGCCCGAGTTTTTTACGTTATTACATTTTGCGCCGAACCCATTGTATTTTTACGCACGAAATGCCAGTTATATTGAAAGAATTCTGCATACCCAACAATTCCATTTAAAATTAATTAAAGTTGGCGATATATATTTTATTCACAAACATGTTTGCGTTTTATTTAATTTTTTTTGTAACGATGAGAAACAAAAAACAATTGAATAATTGCAGACCATGTATAAATGTTGATTTATAAATTCGAAGCAAATTAAAAAGTTTACTTTATCCTCAGGTTACTGAAATGAAAGTTGTTGTTATTTCAAATTTTCAAAAATTTAAAAATACACAGTTGCACGAGTTAATAACATCCATAAATCTAGCTATAAACATACGGGATCCGCCAAAATAAACAGTACCGAAACAGAAAGTGATATGGAGTTGTTTATGTAATATGGATTGTCATATTTGACTTAATTGTCATTAGTTGATATATTAATAGTACGCTGCAGTTAAATTTGATTTAAAAAATGGTTCTAACAACGGAAGAAAAAGTTTTTTGTAGAGCATTATTTTCGTTCATACGGAAATGGTCGCAATGATGGTCCAAGCTTAGAACAGGTGTCAATAAAAAATTTAATAAAGCAGCTCCTAGTAAAAGTGTGATGTTAGCTGTTGTTGAAAAATTTCGTCCCACTGGTAGTGTATTGTGTCAACGTAAAGGTTCTTCAGGTCGTCGAAAAACAGTATGCACTAACGAAAATGAAGGACGTGTTTTTAACCAAGTTGTGCAATCACCTCAAAGAAGTCTTGTAAGAACTGCATGTAAACTCAACATTAGTGAAACGTCTTTACGTCGCATGTTCAAATCAATTGGTGGTTATCCATACCGTATTCAAGTTGGACAACGACTAAATGCTGCGGACAAACGTGCAAGAGAAATTTACTGTGGTCGCATGTTGAGTTTAATTTACGAATATCCCGAATTTTTGAAAAACATATGGTTTTCAGACGAGAGTCACGTTCATCTTAGCGGCTATATTAATCGACAAACAACCAGATTCCTTGGATTTGAACGTCCTGATGTCATTGTAGAGAAACCACTCCACAGTCTTCGAGTTACCGTTTGTGGGCGGTATCTGGTCCTGGAATGATTGGTCCTTATTTCGTTGAAGATGATAATCAGAATCCACTTACTGTCAACCAAGAGCGTTATAGAGAGAAAATTATAATACCTTTTGTGAGAGATCTAAATAACTTTCGCCGTGCACGAAATCTACAGGTTCGCACACAATGGCTTCAACAAGATGGTGCAACGAGCCATACATACTTCGAATATCCTTTTCATTCACCTGATCTGACGCCACCTGACGCATACATTTGGGGCATAATGAAGGAGAAAATATTTCACTCGGAAAATCCGCCGGCGAATATTGCCGAACTACGGGAAAGAATACAAAATATTTTTCGGCAGTTACATCAACCACTTTTATAAATATGTTTATTGACTTACGCTCCACCTCTTCACCACACTACCTGCATGTGTCATCAACTACCAGTCCCATCTTTTTCAAATGATACCTTCAATGTATGTGTCCTGTTAGTATACTACATACTCTCTTCTGCGTAAGTTCCCCTCTTTGATTATAGCTATGAACTTCTCAGAATATTTGAGAACTTGCTCCAGCTTCTGTTCACTTGTTTGCTCCTCAGTAGGTAATAACCTCCTGGTAATCCCCTAAAGCCGTATATAGGAGGTGATCATATAAAGCGTTTTTTCGACCCTGAGTTTTGCTTTCTCATCGCCACCTATGCACTCGTGCCCTGACTCAGACAAGTTCAACTTTATTCTTGTCCGTCCGCTGATTTAGGATCTGATGGCACTCATGAAGCATGTGTGACCTCACGTTATTACTTTATAGTGCTTTTAATACCGCTTGACTGTCCGACATGATGCATATATGCTGTTTTAATCGGTTTTTAGTTAGGAGATGTTCTGCCACCACCTGGATGGCGCATACTTCTGCTTGAAAAATGGTGGTATTTTGCCTCCTTAGAGAGGAGAATAGTGATTTCATTTAACTGAATAATAGAAATATTTAAATTCGTGCGTTTAGTAAAAGGTGCAATACTGTGATTTTATTCGGGTTTATGTTCATACCCTCTTTAAGACACTAATTACGTGTTAGGTTAATAGCATTTGTATTCTCTCTCCAATAATGGTGTCATGCTTGCTCCTCACGTTATGGTTATGTCATCAGCATAACCTTATACCCCTTTCTATTCAGGTCGTTCAGTAGTTAATCCACTACCAGCGACCACATTAGTGGGGAAATGACTTCTCCGTGTGAGCAACCTACCCACTAGATAGCGCTACCAATGCTGGTGGATACCTCTCTATCCATCAACATGTTGTTTATCCATTGGATGATAAAGTCGTGAATCCCTCTGTTATCATATTGAGTTTTTAATTGCAACCTGTTTAAGTTGGCAATGAAGCCATTGTTTGTATTTAAGCTAACGGCACAAAAAACACCGTCGTTTACGTTCATATTTTAGTATTGTAAGCACAATGTAAGTTTTATCACAGTTTATTGTCTAGTATTAACAAATAAAATGTCAATCTATTGAATACATAACACCCTCTTTTCCTGAGAGACTGGGTCATAGAATCATAGGCAGCGTTGTCGAAAGCGCCCTCTATGTGCATAAACACTATCTCCATTGACTCATGTGCTCCCTCTATGGTTTTTACAATGTCATGTACAGCTTGTTTCGTTGATATCTGATGGAAAAATTGGTGTATGAAGAGGTTTAAATGTTAGTACCTCCGTCCGTTCCACTAGATTCTCCACTGTTTTGAGAATAAACGACGATAGACTTATTTGACGGTATGACTTTGGATCATCTAAGGGTTTACACTCCCTTGTGAAGAAATACAATGCATTACTACAATTATGTTAGAGTAAAAAAAATATTTAGCATATCTGTAAGTTCATGTAACATTCATTCAAATTTCTAGAAAATATAGTTACGGTCAGTTTTTCAATCATTGGTTAACTTTAATTTTGGGTTTTACTGTTATGGTGAGAATTGTTACCACTTACTTTAATCGCATCAAAACCACTAATCAATGTACAGGGTGGCCAAATTTCGATGTTTTGATAGAGAATCGCGGAATTTGCAATATATATTTCAAAATGAACCACGCAACCTCGGTCTCTTTTTTTTGAAAATGATCACGGTGGAAAACCAAATTTGACTATTAACTTCATGTTCATTTTGTCAGCTATTTATCAAAATATTCTTACATTCTTAAGGCACTTTTTTGAGAAGAACATGACGAGCTAGAGAATTGTTGTACATTTTTTTTTAAATTGTAGTAATGACAAAAAGTTTACAGAACTCATATTTGGCTATGACATTAACAAAGAGAAGACTTTTTCCATTTCAACCATATTAATATGATGGGTCAAATTTTTTAAATGTGTGCATTGTAGCAAACAGTTGATTGATCCGACACGTTTACAAAAGGGTCTCTTAAAATTTTAGCATCTAATAATAATGTTATCGATCCCTTCCCAATTTGTCCTAAAATTCACAGTCAGCAATTCTGAGACAGTTCTTGTTTAGAGGTAAATTGTTTCCCCCACTTTCCCGGCGAACCTCTCGAGTTCAGTGACTTTACCTAAACATCTTCTTCAACCTCAAAATTAAAATATAATTATTAAATTTCAGTCCCTGATTTGTTTGGTTTTTGCCGTTTTACTATACAGGGTGATTTTTTAAAGCGGTCATTAGAAAATTTTCCATCAGCGATTGTAGAAAAAATCAGAAAAATTAGTTCCGACATTATCGGCGACTAGTAACCAAACCCATTGGAAAAATGGGCCTAATCTAGACAAATCTGAAATTAAAGGTGTGAGGTCACCGCTCCAGGTCAGAGGTCAAAGGTCAGGTCAACTTGGGACCTATCTTAAACATTCCCTTGACATCCTGAACACTTTGATATATAACATGCCTGTGTCGCCGCTCCAGGTCAGAGGTCAAAGATCAGGTCAACTTATGACCCCGCCTAAGATCAGCGCCTGGACCTCCTGAACAATTTGACAAACCGGGCCACGATTTTATGTGTATAGATCCCAAATCTAAGTAAAATGTTTTCAGCATGGCGGTACTTCTAGAAATTCTGGAAATCGATGTCAATTTTGTTAATTTAAATAGCAACCCCACATTTTCAATTTTTTTCACATCCGCAACGCGATTTTGAAGATTTTTTTTTGTTTTTTTTTTCTCTCTCTTTCCTTTAGCTCACTTTAAACGTAATTTTGTTTTTTTTTTCTTCAAAATATGTTAAAATGGAAGAGTACCTTGCTCAAAAAATGTGTAAACTGAACTTCGCCCATAAATACCTATTATATTACGTGTGACCAGTAAAGTCAGCATCATATGGGATTTTTAGTAAGTGTTTTCGAAATTTTTATTTCGGCATCAGTTTCTGCATCGATTGAAATAAAAATTTACGAAAAAAATTGTACCCGCGTGATTCGCACTATTTGCCAAATTTAGATTTTTTCCAAAAAATTACAAAAGTGGGTTATTTCTCAGAATATCGAAAAAAGTTATAATAAAAGTCGTTTCAAGTGAAATTTTGAGCCAGTATGCAAAATTCCAGCTTCTTTGTCAATTTTGATTCTTTCACTATTTTTGGAAATTCTATCTAAAATCTAATCTAAAAAAATCCAACTTTTCTCTGTAACTCAAAAACAAAGACCGATAACAAATTTTTGATTTCAGGTTGTTCTCAAAAAAGAGATCAAGGATTGTTGGTTCATTTTTCATAACTATTATAGTTAATAAATTTCCCTATTAAAACATCAAATTTTGACCATCCTGTACATACTTTCAGACTAAAAATATAGGTGGTTCCTTCACAAATAATTACATTATGGGCATAATGAGTCAAGTGAAAAAAAGTTAGGAAAAACTGACATTAAACAATAAATTAGGCAGGACTTTACCTTAGTTGCATGGATTTTTTTGAGGTTACTAATGTCGAACGAAAGGGAATCAATCGTCTCCTGAGTTCAATATTTTTCGGAAACAAACGCTTAAAAGTATTGAGCGTTTCAATATCTAGTATTAAGTATATGGATTTTATTTTAAAAAAAAGTTTGTTTTTGAAATTGTTATTATGAATGTAATTTTTAAAGACATAAATTACTGTAACCTACCAACCAACACCGTTTACTCCTGATCACATGAAAACAACTTAAATTGATTAAAAACAAATTTACGTGAAAAAAGTTAGTTTTGAAATCATTAGATATTCAAACCCCTATAACTTTTTAATGGTTCGTTTCCGAAAAGAATCAAGCACAGTGTTGAACTCAAGAGACGTTTCCCTTTCGATCGATATATAGTAAAATGCATGCACCTACGGGTCAAAAATTATCCTTGATTATATTAAAATTGGACCAAATTATTGTCATTACAAGCAGTGTTTCCAACAACGAATGTTGAAAAATAAGTCATTAAAAAATGACTACACCTTTGGTCTGCTTAATCTAAACTCTTGAAAAAAAACATAATGCATTAGCAAAAAAGACTCGACTATTTCAATTATCGGATAAACTATACATTATGAAACAAAACTTTTCAATAGTTCCAGAATTTGAAGCAAAATTGAATAAAATAAATAAATCTATTCTGGAGAAAAACTTTTCTACGTATTAGGTCAAAAAAAGTTTCGTAATTTTTAAAAGAAATAATTTATGTAACACCAACCCTAACACAAAATAAACTGAAGGAATTGGTTTATTCTATTTATCAATGTGTATTCATTTGATTTATGTGTAACTACAAATTTGATAAATCGCGAGCGTCATAATAAATCGAAAAAACACGCCCGCAGTAAAGTCTCACAACATAAACTAAAGTTATTGCGAAAATATGTTCCCATTTATCACTTTATACTTCATCGGCAAATTAAATTTTCTAGGATGTTGTCTACGCTCAGAATATATGAATTATCACATGTATACACTTGAAAGAACAACAAGAATAACTATCACGAATCGTTTTCAAAATAGGTCGAATAAAAACCATAAAAATAAAACATAAACAAAGGAATAGAAAATTTAATAATGTAATGAGAAATCGAGAAATGCGATAGACGGTTTATAAATAAAAGTACTATGTGTACTACTTGAATATAATGGAAACAGAAACATTACATCCAAAGTAAAATTAACATAAATATAATACAATTATAACTAAAACGAATGAAGAAAACGTAATTATTTTAAAGAAAAGATCTATACAAATTTATTATTTCGGAATATACAATAAGAAAATCTAATTATTGTTCTTAATGAAAAAATATGAAAGTGAGTTTCAAAAATAAGGAAATAAATTTACAAAAGTTTGCGAACGCTTCTTTTCTCAAAAATCCATTGAAAAATTTCTAAGGTTTGGCAACAATTAATTTGAAATATATTCAAAAATGATTACCTACAAAGATGTAAATCGCGAGTAATTTATTTCCGCTTTCTCTTACACCATCAAAATAATTTCTCAATGTAGTCATATTAGCGTATAGTAAATTGCAGGCCAAATAGGTACAATTTGTTACCAGTGCAATCGCGAAACATACGTCTTCGATCATTAACAGCGTATACGTCACGCGCTGAGGAAATAACAAATTAAACTGTTCTTAAAAAGATTTGAAAACAATTACGCTTAAAAAGAAATCGAATAATTAAGATATATTTTTTTAATAACACGAAAAATTGATAAATAATTGGATACAAAGGTGAAATATCGTGAAATGCATCAACTCCATATGACTGTAACAAACGCCCATTTAACTGCGTGGGAGTTGCGCCCACATATAAAATTAGCGAAATTACAAGATGACTACCATTAGTATAATAACACAAGGCAAATGCTTACTATACACAAATCATTCCTAATTTTGTAACTGAATTAAATTAATTGCCAGTTTTAGACAGCGACTTGCTCTATGTAAATGTCACTACATTAAAAAATAATCAATTAAGTAAAAAAATTGCTTGCGCTACTGGGAAAACAAAGAAAAGAAGATAGATAATAAGATGGAAATCAGTAAACAGCTGCAAACTGAATACAAAATAATCATGAAACATGCTGAAAGTTAAAACCAACATGTCTCAAAATCTAAAGCGAAGGACGAAAAAAATTCCCGTTTAAGGTGTGTAATATTAAACAACCAGGGGCGAGTTAATTACAATAAGCTTTTAAGACTAAATCGATATTCACTATGCACGCTATCCGTGATGTAAGAACGTATCGATAGTTTTGCTTGAATGATCTTCGACCAGAAAAAAAAAGAAAATATTTTATCGGACGTTTATTGTAGTTTTTAGGACAACATTAACAAAAAAGCAAATACACAAAATAAAAAGTAGCAGTAAAACGAAAGCTAAAGACACCATAAAATAATTATTTAATTAAGATTACCTTCAAAAATAACATACCGCTATAATTAGTGGATAATACAATACTAGTTCAATATGAAGTAATTATGTAAAAATACAAAAAATCTGTTCGTAAGGGGCGGTTTTCCTAATGTATTATATTTCCACATGCTATTTTTGACCCACACCAGATAAATTTTATTTAACAATAGCGATAATTAGTAATTACATAAATACCATAAAAACCCAACCTATTGTGTATGCAAACCAACAGTGCACACACGCAATACGATCTAACGAATTAAAAATTAAATAAACATTTGATGAGAGTGTTGTAGTCTCTAATAAATACCATTTATCAGTATAATACATAACCGATAATAGTACTTACCTACTACAGTTTATTATAGGCCGACAGTTACTGCAAAAAATGTTTGATGTCAAAATGCTTTAATGGAGATAGCAAAAAAAAGCAATTACTAGTGACAAAGAAGTTCCAGTAAAAATTTAATTTCGAATGATTTATCGTGAGTCCAGAGTACAGAGCCAAGAATAGATTTGCTAGTTAATAATTCCGATCAATCGATAATAAAAACTAATAGTTCATCTTCGTAAAAAGCGATTATAGCGCGACAATCATGAGCGAGACTTTTAAACAGTTAAAAGCTTTGTCCGTAAAAAAAGGTATATATGAACCTCCCTTTTCGAATATAAAAGCTCATAATAAAAGTAAACCAAAAAACGTAAACCAAACTAGTGTAAAAGAAAGTGAAAACATTGCCATTCGTATTGTGAAAAGTTCAAAAATCCATTTTAGGATTTTATTAGATTTTTTTTATAGTTCTGCGAGTTTTTCTTTGGTAATTGACGAAGAACCTCCTTTGCATTCCACGTGTTCTCGTGATTTTTACTGCCACAAAAATTGTTAATAGAATTAATTGTGAACCACTTTACGATAAATATGTATAATAAAAAAATTGTTTTTGCGGTACGACTCCAAATTTTTATCTATTTGTTGGTTTCAGAAAGGAAATTGTCTACAATCATTGGGAGCTTTCAGTCGCCCCTCTATGCCTATTTGGCTTTTAATTTATTGACAAATACGTACAAATTAGTACACATATTATAATAAAAGAGTGTAGTTTTTGGCTTCCTCCCTAATGGAGGTGGAGTGTATAGAGCGCATTCGCCAATAGTTAACGATGTTCAAAATAAACAATTAACAATAAACAAGTGTTATTATACCTATGAGATGAGGCAAAGGTGAATCACACCGTCACCTACAACACTTGGCACTCCTCCTGTAAACACTCACTGAAGGACGGTGTACATCCTGTTCAAGATGTTGTAGGAAACGGCAACTGCATAAAAAATAAACTAATACTTTTAACTTCCCGGCATACGAAACTCCAAACAGGGTGTCGCGCGTGAATGCACTTTACACAGACGCTATCGACGCCACCGACGCTACGCGTGCGCTTATATAGTTTCTTCCCCTAAATACGTGACGCAAGGGTGAGGGTGAATATTATTTCTTCCTTGTAGGCGGTATTTCACGTTGGGGTGCACTACAGGTACATACAACGTAAAAATACTGATAAATATCGAACGAGGGGTGAAAGTACCACAGGTTAATTTTATCAGTTTTAGCTTTTTGTTATTTTAAATCTAAAATAAAGTTCGATTCTGTCTTTTACAGTTTGAAATACAAGACAAAAATAAAAATGCGATAACAGAAGCAGTAAAAATCCCTTTTCAATTTTTAAAATCGTAGAGGGCGTTTGATCCCTTATGGTTCTAAAGCAAATGATGTAGGCACCGCAAATAAAAACGTCGAGTCGCATATCAAAGCTTCATCTTGATGCATTCCAGAGATATTGAGTTTCATGTAAAGAAATATTAAAAGCCAAGAGTTAATATTTTCTTGATGTCAAATATACGATGATAATCAGGCACACTTTTATGTTACAAAAAAAGGAAACAATTTTCAAAACTGGTTTTATTTCCTCTTAATTAGGCCGCCTCTAAGTCGCAATTCTGTTATAATCATCGTTCTCTGCTGAGTTAATCAATAACCGACAAATAACATACAAAAAAATGTTACTTCCAACGGATGCTAATATACACAGACTTCGAAAATTCAAAATGGTTTGAGTACCTCCTACGTAAGTGCCGTTTAAAAGTTTATAATGACGAGGTAAAAGTGCATTTTTACATTCAATAGAATAGAACAAAGGAGTTCTAGTAGTAATCGTTTAATGTTTTCGAGTGACATATTCAGATATGTATGAAGTATGGATACACATGAATTTTACATCGTTGTTCGTTGACGTTATATTTTATTATTAATTTATTGTGTTAAACAATTGGAAACTCTTTAAGAATACGAGCATACGTGTTAATGGTTCAATGTGTGTCTCAATTAAACACAAAAGGTCAATTTTGTGACATTGTTAATACATGATTGGCATTTATACTCAATATAAAACTTATTCTCGTACATTTAGATATACACACATACATACAACTTACACGATTTCTTCAGGTGCAGTTGAATTAATTAGGTCTCCGCAAATCAGTCGATTCAATGAGTCAGTATTAGTAATTGTTTTGCATTAAATTAGAGCTGTCTGTATTCTATTGTGTATTGGCCAAATAATTCTTCGGAAACGTTCCTTATTCGCGTATTAAATAATTCTGTTAAGTACAAAAGTCTATGCACATACGAGAAGCATGTTATCCGAACTATCACACTACGTGAAAAACGATTTGATACAACGATGATTCATCGAAAACAAAGAATGAAAGAATTAATCCAATGCTGATTTCGCTAACTTCGTACTAAAGGGACCTCGGTTTTACGAACAATGAAAGTAAACGATTTAAAATTCTAAATTTAAATTTAGATTTAAAGTAACTTTGTTGACAGATGTACAAGCATTGCAATATAAGTCGATCGTTCGATTATTATAGATAACTGGGTAGAAAGTTCGCAGAGATTGTACAATAGTAAACAAACACCAAGAATCACTCGACAGCTGTTTCGTCTTTCAGCGACTCTTCAGGAGTAAGAGAACTCGAGTGTAAGTTCACTATTCTACGAAAGCGTGCTGTCGACTATATTTCCTACAAGAGAGCACATCACACACGAGCAATAATATTGCAACATCAGTGTCGTATCGTGCTATCGTAACACGGTCGAAAATGCACTTGCATTCAAGCAACTTTGTCGACAGATGTGTAAGCAGTCACACAGTCGATCCTTTGATTATTGCACAATATACAGGTCATTGATGGTCGATGGTAGGTTAGAGGTTTATTCAAAAACAAATTACATTGAGGCGAAATAATTACTATCGCATAAAGTTTTGATGAATTATTTATTCTTCATGGAGATGTGATATATTGTAGACAAGAACATGTAGAAATTAATGAAATGTATCCTGATTTGCAGATTATTGCGAATGCAGGAAAGCTTTATCAATTATAGTTCTAAAGCTATAAGGCATAAACTGTCTTTCGTTCATTAGCTGCAAATCAGGAATACATTTCATTGAATTTCCTACATGTTCTTGCAACAATTTTGTCACACTGTCCATGAAGAATAAATAGATTCATCAAAACTTGATGCGAGTAATTATTTCGCCTCATTGTAATTTGTTTTTGAATAAGTATTAACAGTAAATCATCCCCACCCAATCTCAAAACTTCGACGTCTGTCAAACACAGTGAATAATTGAGCAATTGTCAAATCACATGGCGTTCCATGGCTAACTAATGCAAATTACGCGAAGACATTGTAATTTTTAATCATTATTGCGATTATTTCAAAAGTTGACGAGTTAGCTATACCACTATGCTATATCAACTTAAAGGCATTTTAATTGTCTATCAGAATTTCAAGTAATATACAGGGTGTTTCATTTGAAAAAATAAAGTTTTGATTTTTGTATGTCACGTCAAAATCATTAATTTTAAACCGCCCTGTATAAGATAAAATAAATTTATTTAGGTAGCTGTTAAATACAAGGCTTTTGCAAACTGCATCTAAAATTTCAGCCTTATATGGGTTCAAATAGCAGCTAAATTTAAATTTTGGTGGGATCATATTTTGAAAAAAAAAAAAAATAACCTAAAATAATTATTATCTCGAAAACCGGTGTAGATAGGTATAGAGAACTATTTAAACAAAAATTATCAGTAAGAAATTGTAATTCTAAAATTGAATAATATATAGGGTGTTTCATTTAAAATTAACAAGTTGTTACTACTTTTGGGTAGAAGCGGCAACACCGCCAAAATGAAAATATTTTAGAAAGATAGATCGTGTCTATTTATGGCAATAGCCAAATTTTCAGATTACTCCTATGCCCCGTTTTCCATAGACGTCTAACCTACCATCGACCATCAATGACCCTGTATGTGTACTTTTGGTATGATAGGGGTTGCTGAATGTCACAAGTGGGGCACCGTCCACTACAAGGTTTAATCGGTGAGGTCTTCCAACCAAAGTCAATTCAGTCTTCTAACCTCAGACTGCCAGAGGTAGAGATTGGCAATGATTTCGTTAGTGTGGTTTAGTGTACGATTTTGATAACGCACGATTTTTTGATCGACATTTGGGATGAACGGAAAGGGTGTAAGAGAGTGCATTGGCTAGTGAACGCAGTGTTTTTGATTCGAACGACTGTAGTACCTTCGTGTTCAATGGCTTACAGCAACTCCATAGATCTATTCCGTAATACCAAACGGGTATTAGAATGAATTTGTATAATAATAATTTACTTTCTAGCTGGGATTTGATCCGATCAACTTAGTACATGTGTACATGTCTTTATGTAGAGCTGCTGTTTCATAGCTTTTATGTGGGTTTTCAAAGTGAATCTCTGGTCAAGGTGAAGTCCCAGATACTTCGCCTCAGTTTTATCTGGAGGTAGGTTGATTATATATATATATGGTGACTAGGGGTCATGTAGAGCGTTTTAGTAAAAGTGATTTGCTTTGATTTACTGCTGTTATCTTTGATGCGACACCTATTGATCCAGCTTTCAAGAAGGTGAACATGCGAGTGGAGCCTTTGAAATGCCCGATTTGGGTCGGTATCAGATTATTATTTGCAGTGTCATCTGCAAAGATGGCAATTAAGGGTGTTCTCTGTGATGAGGATATCTTCTGTATTTACTAGTCTATGACATTGTTAGATGGTTGAATTTCTTCGCAAAAGCCAAACTGGGATGTATAGGTATTAGTTGTTCTGTGGGAGTTATATCTTTGATTCTATGTAGAAGCAGCCGGTCAGCAGAGGTAATAAGCTTGCTTGATCTGTAAGATGCGATTTCATGTAGAGGTTTACCAGGCTTAGCAATTGTCTACTATATTATCTATTATATATTGTTGTAATGAGCACTATCGCTTTTTTAGGAAGGCGTTTTAATATATTTCCTACTATGAGGTCGTATCCGGGTGGTTTGCGTTCACTAATTAATTTTATCTCTCTGTATACTTCAACTGGCGAAACTGGCTTCAAGGGTAGTAATAGCTGCTCAGGTTTCCTCGATTTCGATATTAAAGTTGTTGTTATTAGATTGGAATGGTGTGAAAACTTGACCCATATATTCGCAGGTGTTTGTTTCATCTTCATTTGAGCGGTCCCAGATTCCGTCAGGTTTTTTTAAAGGTGGTATAGACTTCTTGAGCTTTTTGTTGCTTTCCACATGGTGTGGTCTTCTGGTGGGAGTGTGGAAATGAAATAATTGAATGTTGCGTTTTTGTTATATACGATAGTCTTGTGAAGTCGGTGAGTTAGATTATTTAATGTAGTCCTATGTCGAGGATTTCTGCTTCTTTGCCATGTAGCACGGGCCCTCAAAGGTTTCATCAGTATCACTTACGTATGTTGTTTTTGATGTATTGTTGAAAATGTTCCCAGTTTGTTTTAGCAGTACAAAGTCTTGCGGATAGAATTTTCCAAATAATAGTGCGTTATTATTATGGGGAGTGGTCAGAGTTTAAGTCAAAGTTACTTCAACTTTGTTGTACAAATCAGAGATGCCCTTGGTAACGACGAAATCCAGCAGATCAGGAATTTTCAGGTCTGTTGGCCAGTAGGTTGATGAGCCGATTGACAAAAACTTAGATTATTATTACTTTCGGAAATAAGTAAAATATCAATTTTGTTAGAGTTTACAAATAGGGTTGCGTCGCGAATGCGGGTTTAAGCCCGTTTGAATTCCATGCTGCAATTGTTAAAGGGTTAGCCATTATTGCCTTAATTTAGTAATGAATAATGACTGTAGTGACCATGTTTAATATCATGCTATTCTGGTTTAAGAATTATGAAAACATTTTTTAAATTCGTCTAGGAAGACGGTGAGTTGATCTGCCATTTCATGGTTATTGTTATTTTTTTTGTGCGAATTTCCAGTTGAAGAATTGTAGAGAGGATTATACACAGGTTGTATTGCATAAGGCCAGTGGCGGGGACGTCTTTGGTTTTTCCTGCAATTTTTAGTGTCATGGAATCTTCCAGATTTGACACATTAATAGCGTTTGGTGCAGTATGCCTACTTTGAATCACGTTTCTAATTGCAACAATCAAAGTGGGTTATTGTATCCCCTTCAAATTTTTTCCTGCTAATTTATAAAACAAATATAGTTTAAATCCCAAAATCGAAAAAATAGTATTAAATAGTCAGAATTACTTTTTGGTCGCACACAAACATTTGCAGGCCCTCTTTAGTCGAGCTTTTAAATTTTGTTCTCGTGCAGCAAAGTCTGGTTGTGGTACTTGTTTTTCAATATACTACTTATTTCTTGCATAACTTCATACTTTTGCCAGAACTCCTCTGGTATTTCATACAAAAAACTAGTTATTGTACACATTACCTAGATAAGGTATGTATGACAACATATTTTATACATTGCCTAAATGGTGCCGAATAAAATCAGTATACCTTCTATACAATGACTGAGTTATATGCCTTGCCTGTAACCTATGTTCTATGAAAATGGGCTTAAAAGTATTTGAATGACCAATTTTGAGGGTTAAATGAAAACATACCGTATGTTTCGCTCTCCCTAATGCGGTAGTCTACTTTAAGGCCATATAATTATGCTTCCCGAGCAACCTTTTGACTTCATCTTTTAGTAGGTACATGTTACAAAACAACACTTCTAAGGTGTCAGCTCAAATTTTAAAGCTTAACGGAAATGATTCTTATGAAAGAAGATTTACTCACTTCAGTGATTAAAATTTATATTCCTCGACCACTTAAAAATTCCCAATTATTAAGAAAACTAGGAACCTTGTTATTTTGTTTAGACATGTTAAAAACTTTCACAGCAGATGATTTGACATTCACACACATACACCAAGTTTATTCCTTGAGACCGCTGGACCATACTAAACATGAAACAATAGGATAATTACTAAGAAAGTTATTTAATACCCTAACATGAAGACTAATGATCAAAAATTGCGCAGTGAAATTATTACAGTTTTGGTACTGTCAATTAATAACAAAATAACGTAAAAGTGGGCAGATGCTCCAGAATGCGGGGTGATGAAAATATGGTACAATACCTATAATAAAAAGAAGAAGAAAAACTGCGTAGTGAAATATGCATTTTTGATAATATCGACACTTAAAGCAGCAGAACCCAATAGCAGAAAATTTACTCTATTTAATATCAAGTAATTTGCTTTCCCTTGCAGTCAAAACTTCAAATACATTAAATTTTTAGAAATAGGTAAATGATTAGAATCTTCTTATTTAGGTCATAACCTCATCTGCTTGTGCAACACTTATTTAGTTATATAGAGAAATAATGCTTAGACCGAAATAAAATTTTTAGTTTAATAAAATAATAAACATTACCATTATCATTAGAACACAAAAATTTGCGAGAGAAAACAAATTCGAGGTAAAGTGTATAGTACAAAAGTAGAAGTAAAATGCGAACTTACAGTTTTCTAATTTAGTCATGTAAATTTTGACAAAACAATAGCAGTTGTAAGTCCTTTGCTACAAACTAGAGATACCGCTAAGGACAAACCCGTACCTTCCAACTTACTTACGTATGGCGTCGCTCGTGGTGCCAAGTTTCGCACTTCAGCACATCGTCCGCCGATTAAGTCCATCGGCTTACCGCCGTTGAACCAGTCCCGTATGTTGCGTCTTGTACACGAAAGTTTTTGAATTTTTTTGTATTCAAGCGAAAAATTCATTAATACATTTTATAAAGAAGTATGACCGATCTGTAGGAACCGGATAGGAATTATATTGTAGGTATGGGACAGAAAATAAACTAAGGTATGTCCGGTGACAAAAATAAAGCCCAGTCCCGACAAATTTCTTGTAAAAAAGCATAAAATTTGGGTATTGCAAAATACTGTTTCTTTGTTATTCTAAAGCATTTTTATAATCCGATTATTAAGATAAAGAATGTTTTATCTTGATGCAGACAACATTCTGAATGTAACCGTAGAATAATAACACATAGAAAATGTTTTAATACGGGTCAAGTAAATCAAACATTTCTGACAATGTTATTTTGTTGTATTTTGAAAACCTTGGGATATAACAATCCTTACAAAATTACTTAACACCTATTATTTATATTTAAGAAATCAAGTCGGTAAAACGAATTTTCTAATGTCAATAATGCAATGTCAACAAACATGTAAAACCTACATGATTAGTATTTCATTTTATTTATTATTATTCTATTAAACATCTTTATTAAATTGTGTCCAAAATTTATAATAGTTTTACATATTTATTATTTCACTGTACCGTAATAGAATGTATTTACATGAAAAAACATGTAAACACTACTATCTTTAAAACCACTAATAAAATCTTGAGAAAGTATGGTATTTAAAGTTTTATACAACAACCAAGTTTGATTAGAATGAGCAAAATCGATTAAGCGAAAACTTTAGAGAATGTGTTTTTATGATATTTTTAATAGTATTCTTTATCCTTTATTCGATGTAAAAGAAATGCAGTGTTCAACCCAACATAGTATACTTAAAGAAACTCGTAAAACTAGTCCGCGTTTTAAGATAGTTTAAATTTAATTTAAAAGTTAAGAAGAGATGGGCAGTTGAGGCCGGCGGTCTGCATGTCAACACGATCTTAAAAACCTCTGGTCCGATTTCAATGAAATGGTATGTAGTCGTAAAAGCATGTGGAACAAATAAAACAAATAGTAAGAAAAAAACAAACAGAATAGTGGAACGACGAACTAAACAGCAACCAAAATTGAGAAGCACAAATGGTGCGAGTATCTAAGTGATAGGAAGTATAATTCATATACAGAAGAAACGAGAAAACGGACAGACATGATAAAAAAAACAAAAGAAAAAAAATTGACGAAATTTGGGGATAAGATAGAAAGAAATAGTAAGGAAAATTTTCAAAACCTGTTTTATAAAACATCAAAGACAATGAGGAAAGGTAAAACAATACAGAAATTAAAAATAAAAAGGATGCAGTAATAACAGAAGTAAACAAAAGAAAGAAAGAGATGAACAAGGACATGACAACACAGAAGAAGGAATAAAAATAGAATAGGCAAAAAAACCTTCACCGCCGCCAATGAGTGTTATTTTGGTTTTAAACCAAGCTAAAATTAACCCTTAAGACATATCTAAGGTATAATTAGGCTCAAGTTCGATTTAGAAAGAACCACGGATTTTGATGAAAAGTATCTAGATAGACTGGAAATTGTCTCCTGAATCTGAATCTGTAAATTCTTAGCAAATGAGTAAAAAAAAGTCATGACTATTATAACGCGTAATGTTATTTCTATGAATTTTTAAAAAATTATTTAAAGACGAGATATGTATGCGCATGCGCAAAAGCAATAGTGCGCATTCGTGAAAAGGTAAAAACAAGAGTAGCGTCCATATTGGTGTCAGTTTGTGTTTGTTATTCGGTAATGACGGCTGCTTTTTTCCCTCTGAAAGGTAATGTATTTTAAATCTTAATCAAGTTCAACTTAATAATTGTGTTTAAATTATTTAGATGACTGATTACATACAGCTTTGGAATTGCCGTCGCCTCCTTGTCACGAAAGCCGCAGCACGATTTTTCGCGCAGGAGGTCGGCTTGCTTCCAACAAATAGGCTTTGTGCGATCCACAGAAAGGATAAAATGGTTGATAGGTTACAGTTATTAAATATTTTCTCTTTAATTTAAAAAGTTTACATGTTTTCATGTGATCGGGAGTAAACGGTGTTGGTTGGTATGTTTACAGTTATTACGGTTATATCTTTAAAAAATTACATGATCTCATGTGACTCGAGGGTAAACGGTATTGGTTGGTAGGTTACAGTTATTAAAATTTTCCCTTAAATTTACATGTTTTCATGTGAGAGTGGCGTTAACGGTGTTGATTGGTATGTTACAGTTATTAAATATTTTCTCTTTAATTTAAAGAATTTACATGTTTTCATGTGATCGGGGGTAAACGGTGTTGGTTGGTAGGTAACAGTTATTACAGTTCTCTTTTTAAAAAATTACATGATCTCATGTGATCGAGGGTAAAACGGTATTAGTTGGTGGTCTGCATTAAATTTTTTCCCTTTAAAAAATTCTACATGTTTTCATGTGAGAGTGGAGTTAACGGTGTTGATTGGTAGGTCACGAGTTATTACAGTTCTCTCTTCTAAAAAAATTACATGATCGCATGTGATCGGGGGTAAACAGTATTGGTTGGTAGGTTACAGTTATTACAGTTATCTCTTCCTAAAAATTACATGATCTCATGTGATCGAGGGTAAACGGTATTAGTTGGTAGGTTACAGTTATTAAATTTTTCCCCTTTAAAACATTTACACGTTTTCATGGGAGAGTGGCGTTAACGGTGTTGATTGGTAGGTTACAGTTATTACAGTTCTCTCTTTAAAAAATTACATGATCTCATGTGATCGAGGGTAAACGGTATTGGTTGGTAGGTTACAGTTATTAAATTTTTCCCATTTAAAAAATTTACATGTTTTCATGTGAGAGTGGCGTTAACGGTGTTGATTTGGGTTACAGTTATTACAGTTCTCTCTTTAAAAAAATTACATGATCTCATGTGATCGAGGGTAAACGGTATTGGTTGGTAGGTTACAGTTATTAAATTTTCCCCCTTTAAAAAATTTATTTCAATAACTTTTATTAAAATGGTCGTAACTTCTTTTTACTCAATTGCTAAGAAAACTGATTACAGATTTGGATTCAGGAGATAATTTCAGTCGATCTATATAATTTTCGAGAAAATTCATAGTTCTTCCTAAATCGAACTTAGACCTATAATTAATCATAAAAAACTATTTGATATGTAGCGAGATATGTAGTTTTACTCTAGAATATTTTACAAAATAAGTCTAACAAGTTGTTAATAACAGCGTATGTTCATTGTTCATATTATTGAATTATACTCATATTTCTGAAATAAAAAGAGTTTACTCTCTAAAGAGTTCTACCTTTCAATGAAAGTCTCGTCAAACTAATTCAGGTGTTTCCGATGTGAGTCTTGACGAACAAAGAGACAGACAGACAAAATTTAAAAGGCATTTGTTTGAGTTTAATATCTTTCTAATGAGTATAAGATTTAAAAAACCTTATACCAAAATTACAGGAGTTTGAGATGAAAGCAGTACGTAATTTCTTTATAATACCGAATTTTTTCGAAAAATTTTAGAAAATTACTCTTTCTCCACTTTTGGTCTCCAATAGTATATTGTTACACGAGTTTTACAAGACGTATTTTGTCGCTACGCTCCTCGCGCTTCAAAGAAATAAGTGCGACAAATTGTCTTGTAAAACAAGTATAACTATACTATTTTTCTATTTCGCTTCAAATAATATTTACTACTCCTATCTGGGCAAAAATTGCTGTGCATGGAAATTTAATTTTTACGGTTGGCAATACTAACTGAAATTTTTCAAAGTTTAAAGTTAGGCGGCTACTAAAATTTTGTACTGAATTGGTTAAAATTAATTATAAATAACTATTTAAATTAAAATTATGGATGCAAATGACTTTCGTGTACCCCGCCAGAACTAAAAGAAGCAGCGATAAGTGCGATTGACCACTTACTACCGGAAAAATCTAAAACTAAATATATCAAAGAATATAAAAGTTTTTTCTAAATGGTGTGAAGAAAATAAAGTCGGTTCAACAACCGAAAACGTGTATAAATCAAAAAAGGCATCGACAATGTGGTCGAGTTATTCGATGCTGAAGGCAGCATGTCTTTCCATTTACAAAAACATTGACATTTCAAAAAACTTAAAATTAATAGCATTTTTAAAAAGGCAGAATCAAAACTATCATCCCAAAAAATCACGCATTCTTGAGGTCTGAAGAAATTAACCGATTCATTAATGAAGCTGATGACAAGATTTTCTTGGCAATGAAGGTATATTTCAGTTTATAAAATTTTGTTTGTACCTAAAACAAAAACAAATGTAACCAGAGTATTTCTAATCACAGAAGTACCTTTGATTAATATCATTAAAAATACATTAAACTGCGACCTTCCCATGCTTCCAATAACAGATTTTTTTAAATTATCGTTCCGGTAAATGCACGACATCTCCCATAGCGATTAACAAAATAGGGAAATTCCTAAGAATATCTGCAACATTTTTAAAACTGCCTAGTCCAGAAAAATATACAGGACACTGCTTTCGCCGTTCATCGGCATCATATAGCAAACCAAGGTGGAGACTTACTCACAATAAAGAAGCATGGAGGCTGGAAGTCTTCAGCTGTAGCTGAGGGATATGTGGATGCTTCTTTAAAGAAGAAAATTGACATTGCCAACATGTTTTCTAACACAGAGACGAATCTGGAAGCTTCTACGTCCACTGCGTGTACATCCATACACACGGATCAACTATGATAGTGTGGTGCTTTCTCAAGAATCAAATTCTAAAAACAGTAATAAAATTGAAGTGGAAAGAGTCGATGAAGCAGGTGTTTAGCAAACAATAAAATATTATTGTGTCCGATCAATCCAGCTCCACCGATTTATATTACGGCTAGTGAAAAACGGTGACTCTCAAAATATATACAGTCACTGCATAAGTGAAAAATAAATAGGATGCGTGCATATGGAATTCATTATAAAAGTCACAAATTTATGGATAAGTGCATTCATAGTTGTTCGGATAAATTAGGTTAGGATCTTGATTATTTTTTAACTTTTGTTCTTTGATTGTTACTAAGGCGTGTTAAAGTTTTTTCTGTTCTTGTTCTTTGTTAAGTTTACCTGTTTTTGTTTGTTGTCAAGTTTATAACTACCACTAGCCTAAAAATATAATTTTCGTAAATATTGTTCATTCATTAAAAAGAAAACATACTCACTCTAAAATTATTCCGGCATAATTTTCCTTGAAGAAAGAATTAAAGTAAATAATTAATTCCTTAAAATTTTCATGTGTTTCACAAATGACATAAACAAATAACATTACAGCAATAGAGATCAGTGAACATTACATTTTCAACCATTACCAACCTCAAAAGGAAATCACCAAAGAAGTAACTAACGCTAGTTTAAATTTTGTGTAACTACTTGTTTGCAAAACACGTGTCACAAAATCGTCATTGTATATGCGAAAAAATACTTTTGTTTAAACCGTTTTGTATCCAAAGTATTACCTGGATATGATAATAGGATGACACTTTAGCATATCTTAAATGATATTAATTATACCAAACAAGTCCAAAAAGAACAAAAGTAGTTGTAAATTAAATTATCTACATCTTATGTTTAAACGTTTTTTACTTTTTACATATTGTTTTTCCCTTTAAATGTCTAGCAAAAATAATCTCCTGTGTGTCAAATAGTACCTACTTGTGCGATTACAATAAAATTTGTATTTAGTGTTTTTGTACCAGTAAAAACTTGATTAGATTTTGGGTATAATTTGGATAGTCCAAATGGTAAATTTGAACATTTTTAACAACCCCTTTATTCACAAAAAGCAAAAAAAATTGTCCGATGGTCGTATCAGGAAAACTACCGGGAAGATTTTTATTAGTTTTATTTATAACAGCGCAAATCTGATTAGATTTGGATATCTTCCAATACTTACAAAATAATAATTTTACTCATTTTTTCTTTAAATAAAAGTCGATTTTAATTTAATTATACAAACTTTTATTTAAACTATTTTCTGATCGGATGACACGTGACACGTGAACAATATCTCCACCAATATCAATTATACAAAAAGTTGTTAGAAATTTTATTGTCTACATTTTTTGTTTGAACGATGTGTGCGTGCTAACATCAATTTGTCCGGCTATTACGAATAGCACTTTCTAAGTTCTTTTATTACAATTGTATACCAGTTTGATTGTACACGATCTGACTACTTTCTGAGGTGTTAATGTATGCCGAATATCATATTTCTACATTTTTGTTGAAAATATGAATTGGTGACGTTTACATGTTTTTGAAGAAAATCTTCAAAGAAAGGAAGCAATGTACAAAAAAAATGTGAAATTACAATTTCTATAACTTTTATTCTGTTTTCGCTAACTTAATAAATAGAAGTACTTATTTCTCAAAAGTATAGTTTAAATTGAGAAGCAAGACGAACGCAATAGAATTGTTACATATAAGATATACATACGTAAAAATGTTTGCTTTGTTGGTGAATAATTGGAACAAGTAATAAATTAATGATAAGTTATCTTGACAAATTACAAAAAAAATATTAAAAACTCGGATAAGGAACTAGAAAATTGCTGGGAGTTTGTGCAAATACGCAGAACCTAAGGAAGTCGATGAAAATTAAGAAAAGAACTTGTTATACATATATGTAATAAAAGCATTAGGTACATTGTCCTATTAGTATGTACGTTCCCAACAATGTATATATAATAAAAAAGATTATCAGTGTATGTTGATTTGAACAGTGAACAGAATTATTTTGAATAATTACTACATCAAACAGAATACTCATTATTAAAATACAATGAAAATTTTAGCACGCAAAGCAATAGTAAACGTATTTAGTTGATAGAGGAAAAAAGGTCGTTGCATTTTTTAAATATAAGCGAATCATTATTGTAAGTAAATCAAATTTTAAAAACAAGCGTTTCGCACAGAAGTCCACATCGCCATGAATCTAATAAACGTGTAAGAACGATAGAACTTTTGATGGAAAAAGTGGAAACACCCGATACGTTGTAGAAAAAAAACATTTCAAAAAGTTACCTAATTTATCATTAACGTTAAAAAAATTCGGGAAGATTTTGTCACAATTTAATATATTTAATTTAATCACCCTATGTTCAATTTTAAAAGGTCCATCTCCATTTAAGAAAAAATAGTTACTGTATTCCTTTATGTTCAGTTGTAAAAAAAACTTACTGTATATATAATTAGCCTCTTGTTAGACATTTATTTGAATATTCTTAACGTCAATCATATTAGTAGTAGTTGAATTAGAACGTAAATAATTCAAACGTAACCTGATTATCAAACAAAACCAAATAAATTTTAGTCAATTTCGCTAACAACAAAAGTCTATTACTGTTCTGAACTTCGTGATTGTTTGAAAGTTAAAGATGCGAATATAATCCAGATATAATTTTCACACGGCTCAGTAGTCCGTCAATCCTCTAATTACTAAAACAATTCTATAATGATGAATATTCTGGGGAATTTCAAACGTTCTCAATTTTCACAACTTTAAGTAATTATAGTTTTTGGCAAATTTTAAAATTGATTGCAAGTAAAAGTGCTCTTTTCTCATGAATTTTTTACTATCACGTTGTCTGAGAATCTCTGTTATCACATGATTACTGCAGATATCTAGGCAACATTTAAATAATTCAATATTCGTGTTTAAATAATTAAATTTTCATTTAGGTACATACATACATATTTGAGTTAAATTTGTACACCTTTACAATTAAAGCAAAATTTTTATTCTACTTATTTAAAACATCATTTTCCATCGAAATTGGTTGCATATTTTTATAATGCATTTTACTGTTTAATTTCTAAAGTTCTATTGTACAAGCTCTACATATTTTTTTTAAACAAGCCAACCAAGTACAGTTAAGTAAAGTACATAGTAAAAATTGTTTGTATGTTCATGTATTTATAAACGTCATCTAACTATAAAAAAAGCATGAATAGCACTTATGATAAATAAATACACATCTGGTAGCAAATTAAGAAATAAGATGTCCGGTTTATGGAGGTAATAATACTTAACCCAAAAAAGATAATAGTATAAAAGTTTAAAAACAAATTTAAATGAGATTTTGATATTTCATATTTCATTGTTAAGAGTATTTTCGGATAAGATTTCACAAAGAATATACCCCATGAGAAGTTAGCAGTAACTTTCAGCAAGACATTCCAGCCATACCATATTAAGTTGTATTACAAGTGAGGGAGCTGTTTTACTGTTTTCACAGCTTATGACATATTTTCTCAGTTCTCTTGTAGCATTCGAATGGTATTAAATTTGTACTTCTTTAATTTGTAGGTAAATATATAAAGCAATAACAAATATTGCGAACACATATACCAGCAGTGTTTTTCAATATTTTAACAAAGATGTCGATAAAAATGTTCAATTTTTTAAATGCATTCTAAACTGATTAACAAAAATTGGTATGTGCATATTTGTAGTTTATTTTTAAATAAATAAACAATGCAGAAAACGACATTACCTGCACATACAAACGTAGTTTTCTTAAAATTTGACAAAACATGTGGATACAAATTTTTAATTTTTTAATGCAATGTATTCTACAGTAAATTCTAAACTGATTAACAAAAAATTGGGATGTAATTAACATATTGATCTCGCACAATTGATACAAAATTCCTAATAACTAAAAAGTGAAGAATTTGCTGCCTTACTCTGTCATTGAGGTGACGACACCTATTATTACTTATAAACAGCAGCACGATGCATTTTAACACTGTAGATACTCTCACTGATTTTTGTTGTAGACTTGCATTCGAGCTACCCTACCCACTGATGAGCCTCAAAAAAGGCGAAACACGTGTATGTAAATGCCGTTCAAAATTCTGCAATCATCACTAGCTACTATTTCACTTGGTTGGCAGGAATTCGATATATTGCTTTTTTCGCAATGTTGAAGAGTTCACAGCCTGCATTTTACATACTACAGATTACTACAAATTATTGCATTAGATGTTTCTCATTTATGTTTTTCTAGAATAAACTATTAACTCTGGACGCAATTTGAACCTTAATGTCAACAAAATCGCATTTTATTTGGAATCGTTACATCTATTCAGCATTTCTTTAACAACCATAGATTCTCAATAGAGTGAGATCTAGTGCATTTCCGACCCAATCTAGAACAATTCTTGAAATATCTCAACATATACTAAGTGACATAGAAAGAAGAACACCCAGTAATAATGAATATTTTGTAATTTTTTTGGGAATATATTTGTTTATATTAAGATAAAAACGATCAGTTTTTCAGCCATATTGCCCTAGCGGTTGTTTTGTTAACCTCATTCAAAAACACTTACGATTATGTAGCCCTAAAACAATGAATTAAGCATTTGTAAGTACAGTTGTCATTTAAGCGATTTAAATTGCATTTCAAAGAGCTTCTTTAATTCAATCACAATGCCTCCAGTGCGAAGACGCCATAATTTTCGGCAATTAAGCGAGTTTGATAGGGGTAGAATTGTGGGATTGCGTGAGGCTGGTTTGTCTATGAGAGATATAGCCGCTAGAACGCAACGGAGTTTAAACACTGTGGCAGTCTGTGTTCGGGCATGGAACCAAGAGGGCCGTACACGAAGAGCGAGAGGTACAGGACGTCGTCGAAGAACCACAGAACGCGAAGATCGCCGTCTTAGACTATTGGCTTTACGGGACCGCTTCTCTTCTTACACGGGCGATTGCGGACCAGTGGTTTGAAAAACATGGAAGACCGATTGGGATGCGAACCGTTTATAGACGGATAAGAACCTTTGGGTTCTTTTCATACCGTCCCCTTTTGTGCTACCACTGACTCCAGAGCATCGACGTTATCGTCTAGCGTGGTGTAGAGAACGGGCAAATTGGGACCAAGAATGGAATTCAATTGTCTTTAGTGATGAATCCAGATTCTGTTTGGGTATGACATGACGGTCGTGCAAGGGTGAGAAGACGGCGCGGTGAAAGACAAGATCCCCAATTTTCTGTGAATAGGCATGTGCACCACACAGTTGGAGTTATGGTATGGGGGGCTATTGCTATTGGAAGTAGGTCACCTTTGGTCTTCATTAGAGGTAACATGATGCTGCGCGAGTGGCGTAGACCCCAATATTGCACCTTATGTTCAGACCATCCCCAACAACGCACATTCCAACAAGACACGCACGACCTCATGTTGCTAGGGTTTCTTTGGCTCATTTTGAGGCCAATCAAATTGCTGGGATATTATGGGAAGAAGAATACTCAATTTACCTCACCCTGCACAAACTCTAGCGGCTTTGCAGCATCAGTTACAGATAGCATGGGATGAGATACCTCAAGAAGAAATCGATCACCTCATTAGAAGTATGCCCAGACGTGTTAATGAGTGCACAAGACATCGTGGTGGGCAACACATTATTAAGTTTTTGAAGAAGTTAACAGTTTAATTTTTATCAAATTGTGATCGTTTACTAATCTAATTCGTATACACTAGTATGCCAAAAATTGTTCAAATAAATTCATTATTACTGGGTGTTCTTCTTTCTATGTCACTTAGTATATTTTGGACTATTTTGTATGGAGTTAATTAAAATACAAGGTTTATACTAATAAACCCAACGATTTGTAAAGAATAACCTAAGGGATTCAGAGAATTTCACCAAAAGTCAAGAGAATTTACAAACGGGCGTGCTTTATTGTCAAGAAGTGAACGGTGCTCAGTTTGAATATTTAATAAGTAACTACATACGTTCCGTTTTCGCTTCACACGGAACTCCTGTTTTGTGATTCATTGTAGTTTTAGTTAATAATATAATAATTAATTTCTTTTAATAAACTAATAGATATCATTAACTTTTTCATTTTTTTAAATACTTTTTGTTTTATATCTCGGTTGGTATTGAACAAAAAATATCGCACCCCATTCTTTGGTACCCGTAATAAAATGCGTTATTCAAAACTAAAAATACTATTCAAACAGTAAGTTTTAAGCGACACCTAGTGTCGACTTCTGCATTAAGCTTTGTGAACTTACGAAGCGTAAGAAGAGTCCTAAAAGGACGAAAAACAGCTGTCAGGTGATTTCTCGGTGTTTGCTTGTACAACCTCTTGCGAATTTACAGCAGGCGATTCGAGATTTTAATTTTTGCTAACACTTAGTTGGCTATAATTATCGTAGGATCGACGTATGTAACTGGTTTTATTTATCTGTCGACAAAGTTGCTTAACTGAAATAAAATATAAGATGTTTCGCCCACAAATGTTTATATCGAAATTACTTCCGGTTAAACAAAAAGTTGAAAAATTTTTTAAAAATTAAAAACATATACGTGGTTTACTGTAAGGCTCTACGTTCCAAATTTCATTTCGATTAACTCTAACAATTCCAAAGGTATTTACTTATTGTCACACATTTGGCCATCACTGTATATCGATTACAGTTCAATTCAATTTTTGTAAAAAAAAAATGTTTCGTCGAGAAGGAGATTTTGTTGCCATCTTCGCAGAACAAGAAATCGAAGTCGAATCAAAGGAATTATTTCGAAAATGAAAAAACAACTGTTCTAGATTGGCCCAGAAATTTATCCGATCTAAACTCCATTGAGAGTCTAGACTGAACAACATCAACTGTATTGCAAAAGAAACAAAGATAGAAGCGATTGTTCAGGTTTGATGTCGGGATGAGAAGACCTGTACAACTAGAAGTCCATGCCAGAACGAGTACAGGCTGTTATTAAAGCTAAATTGTGATTGGCATTAAAAGTAACTTTGTGGACAGATTTGTTAGCTTGTTAGGATCGACTATGAACTACTAACTTTGTCTGTCACCAGTTGCTTTTAATGTAAATTAGATGGAACGTGTTGCCACACGAGTCGATCGGCCTAGGTGTCGAACACTTATTATTCCTAAATTCTGATATATTCCTGTGAATTAGTGTAATGGGAGAGGGTAATTTATATAAAAAGCTTTTACCGCGCCCGCACTACAAAGTGCCGTGAACACTCTCAACTGTTTGAAAACAGAAAGAAATATTGAAATTTTAGGGGTTATAAATTATTCAGGTATTGCAATGACCTGAACATGAAATAAATATTTGTCAATGTGGTTGCCATTTAGATTGGTCATAAGGGTTGTCAAACAAAATGCGTTGTTATTGAGGATCCTGTGTAAATTGGCGTCCTTAGTTGCGACAAACTCAACCCAAACTCCAACCATAGTTTTTGCAGGAAGAACTGTTTGATACAAATCACTGAAACAGGAAAATATTAGTTATAGATTACC
>JALBCR010001277.1:0-231314 GCA_030710515.1 Abscondita cerata
TCAAGTACTTCGTTCCCGGTTACGTGTACTCTTATTATTGAAAACACATATTCATCATTTGTGTAAATTTTAACTTCGAAATGCCGCATCTTCGCCTCCGATAATTTTTTTGAATTAAGGAATCAATTAATAGGACAATGCGTAGCATGCGCGGCAAATTTGACTTTTGACAAGCGTTATTAAAAAGGCTTACGACATACGTTCTAATTCCAAAAATTTGAACCAACAAAAATAGATTTTAAATTGCGTTCAATTAATCGAGTTATTTTTGTTTTTAATCTGTTAGTAGCGACAGGGTGTCGCTAATTTAATGACGTATTTTTGTTGGCGTTGATAAAATTTGTTTCATGAGCGTTGTGACTGCTTAAGAATTAAATTTTATTAGCACGTTAGTTGTGGCAAAAGGATGTAATGTGCAATTGCGCGCAGTTAACAATTAACCACGTAAAGAAGATTTTTAACTGATTATAACAAGAACGGTTATTGATACGGTTTTAATTATTTTGATTTAATCTACGCCTTGACCTAAAAACTTAAGATTAACCCTTTAAACAATCAAAAAGGAGCTACAATGCATTTTGTTTTCGATAGTGCTGATGGTGACCAACCTTTAGATAGGAGAACACGTTCTAAAGTTAACTCGTATGGAGGTACTAAACTACAACACTGTTTTTGTAAAGTCAAAGTGCAATTTTTGTCTTTTATTCCTATCACAGCAGTGAGTGAAACTGACAGAAGTGTACATGACATGTAGTTTCATCCCTAGGCTGTATGGAAACATTCAGAATATCAGCGATTCCATGCTGGAATGTCTTTTTCTTTTATGTTAAGAGTTAAAATGCAAGCTCAACAATTTAATTTTTTCCTATTCATCCATGCTCCACCTTTGACACCATTCTTACAAGTCTTCTAGATACCGCTAGAAGGACAACAGATCATGGCTATCAAAATACATCCTTCATCACATTTGAGCAAAGTTCTTGTAATCAAAGCATGTGACATTGACCAAAGCTCCCAGCATTGCTGGGTTAAATTATGTAACAGTGAGGTTTGCTAGTTTTTTATCTTATGATGTCTTTTATGGACGCAATTAGAAGCAGACTGTAAATATATATGCTCCATAATCTTGCATTGCCATGCTTGATTTTTTATGACAAACGAAGAACAAAACGTGCTTAAAAGGCATTTTTATGAAGCTGATAAGAACTAGATTGGAATAGTGTTAGAGAACAAAATCTTCCAAATTTTAACACCCTCAAAAGCTTTAGACATTATGGAGCTGAAAATACCAACTGCACAGTATTGTTAAATGACTACTTTTCATGAACAAATATATACAGGTGAAAAAGATCAGAAGACAATTTAAAAATGTTTTTTTATCGGTTGACCACTTTTCCATGCCATGAGTGCTTGCCTATATCTACAAAGATATGGCCAACTAGAGAAAAAAAGTAGATCCCGAAGAATTCAGTAACTTGAACTAGAGCACACAAACAGCTATCTGTAAAAGCCATAAATTTTACAACGTTTTAATGATTAGGCTAGATATAAACCAAATGTCATCCTCAATAGCCTGGGATTCAGTAATAGAAATGTGTTTCTTCAAAAAAGCGGCAGTAGTTTCCATCAAGGTCATTTGATAATGAGGACTGCCAATGGCTTCTCAATTTGTACTGTTTTACCATACCGACATGTGATACAATCCCTGCTCCTTTCTGAAAGGACAAAACAAAGTGAGGCGCAAACTTGAATAAGAATCCCTACTTCATGACGAAGCTATGGTTTTCTTTGACTTAGTGGCATTAACTTCTATGATCTACAATATCAACTGTTTGTAAAGAATGCAAGAAGTGCTAATGTAGAATTTGTTTGCTTGCTCCTAACCGGGAAGAGTCAGCCCAATTTTACTCCTACCGCACCCCCACAATCAAAGTGGTTGCGACAAACAAAGACTGACCCCACTGGGTGAGGTTGGAAGTAAACTAGATTGCTTCCCTTAGAAAGATTCTGCTTTACAAACGCTAATGAAAATGTGTCTTGCCGATCTAAAAAAATTGTGTAAAGGGTTGCTCTTGCGTCAAAATGAGTCTCAAATGCTCAGCTCTAAAAGTGTTCTGTGAGGGGTAAAAATCGATCGATCGAAAACCATTGGACAATCAACTTCAACGACGATTTGAAAGACGATAACAATCCACAAACTTCTAGGAGAAACCTGACTTTTTACTAAAAACGGATTTTATCGTTTTTGTATTTTCCCATTTTTTTGCTTTATTGGGTGCTACTGCCGTTATTGTTAGATCTACTAATTTCATAACTTAAACTCAAATTGTCAAAATTTGGGCCATTAGTCTTTATTTGATCTTAATTTTTTTATAAAATTTTCTTCGATCTAAACACTGTTATTTTGTAATTTAGTTAATAAAATTCAATCAATTGCTTCTAATATTGATAAAGTATTCTGTTACGTCATTAGTTGTTGATAAGTAAAAATTAACTTCTAATAACGTGCGCTTTTTTATTTTGGCGTGTGTTTTTTGCGTGTTATTGACAGTGCCTAGGTTCTAGGCGTTTAGGAACTTTAAGGTTGCGTTCAAAGTTTTGTTTTTATCTTGTTTTAGTTCATTACTGAATGCATATCTATAAGATCTTTTGGATCTTTATTATTTATTTACGTAATATATATTTTTTATTAATAAAAACGGCATTTATCTTGAGAGTAATAATTCATGTATTGATGTAATTGTAAAGTGTAATTAAACAAAACGAGTTTTCAGTCCATTGACCAATACAAATTTAAAAAATTTTGTGTATTTTTTTTAGTTCTTTTTTACTGAACTACCGGATCATTTGTGTGGTGCATTTAACCGTTGTTGAATTCAATCAACGATTTAACGTAATCACATATTACCACAAACCCTACCGTAACAGTCTGTGTTGGTTATTTTTTTAATATTTATTTTCTTTTATTGCTCATACTTTTAGATTACAAAACTGCTTATAGATAACAAAAATTTAAATAGTGTTTTACCATCTATAGGTTCCCAAACTATATAAATTTTTACAAAAAGGGCTTTATTTTTGTTCCCAGGTACGCTATATATTTTTAAATTGGTTTATTATTGCGAAACAATTTGGACCTTTATATCATAAACTAATATCGGATAAAAGTTTTGCTGTACTCTCCTATTTGTTTGTTTTTGCACTCTGTTTGATTATTGTTTAAATGACCTTAGAAGTAAGATGAGCGAGAATGTAACAACATTTATTAGTACTTTGAAAAAAAATTTTTAGGTAAATACAATTAGTCTACAAAATAATATCAAAAAGATAAACAACAAAAAACAAATTTCATCTTTTGTTTCCTTTCTTTGTGATCAACTAAAAAAAAAGGTTTTTGAGTACATTAAGGGTTCAGGTACTTTATATGGTTACGTTAGTAACATTTTTGTAGTCTCACTATTACAACTTTGAATTTAAAAAATCAAATTTTCGTCAAGTTTACTTTGTTATTGTTATTTAAAAAATTAAGCAAAAATTTTTCAGAAAACTAATTTGATATTAATTTTTTCGTTAGTGATTAATTCAAGATTTTCAAGCTGTTACTAATCGGTATAGGACTTAAATTACCTTAAATAATTGTATTCAATAATTTTCTTAGGTATGTATTACAATTATTTTAGAGAATTAGTAATCAAAGAATTAAATTTATTTTTAAATTTTAATAAAAATTCAATATATTTTTTAGAAACATGATTAAAGAATCCGGTTTTTGCTATAAAAAAGTAATTAATTTCCACGTAAATAATCAATAATAAAAAATAAAATTTAATTTGAAATGACATTTAACATTGTAAAATGTTTGAAAGGAAATTGTTTTACTTTAAATTAAAATTGAAAATAAATTGTTAAAATAGAGGACAGTTATGCACGTGTTGTGTAGTATTAATTTAAATTAGTTTTTTGGGTTTGTCGATTTAATGCAAATACAATAAAATACTTTATCCTAATTAATTTTGATCTAGTCGTTTTACAAAAATTATATCTCTACAGTTTAACAAGTTTGTTTCTGTGTCTTGAGTTCCTAGTTGCTTTAGAGTATTTACTACTCGTTTTGCGACGTGGCTACCTTTTTATTACTTATTTTGCAGTATAAAATCCTCAAGTTAATTACTAACAAATACACCCACGATCAATCTTTGACTACGGAGATGCGGGCCAAGTTTTCAACAGTGCACTTTAACTTCATGCTTTAATACCTATAATCATCATCTATAAAAAAATTATTTCAATTTTATTGCTATATTCAAGTTTTAATCAAATGAATAAATATGTTTAAACAATTAAGTTTTGCTAAAAACATTAATTAATTTTTCATAATGCTATGTGCACATATTTTTCATGTCTCTCTCCGAAATTAAAAAAGTACTTCCAGACGTCGTAGAGCCTTGCCTTGAAACCAACGGAAAAAATCCGAAACTAGAAATATCTATTCAGGGAGGGACCAGGGGCGTCTCCGTCCGCCATAAGTCTAGCATTATTAAATTCGTGCATTAAAGTTTGAATGAAAGCAAATTGTTTTTATTAATATTAAAAAAGTCAAAATAGAAGACAGTTATAGACGTATTGTGTCCACAACTGATTGAAATTTGATCACCGAAAAATTTATTCTTGTAAAATATAATTCGTTTCTTTTTTAATTATTCTTTTACAATTAATTAAGATCACAAAAAATCATACCTAAAAGAAATGTAGTTTATTGTAATAGAACCAACCTCTAATCTATAGGGTCATTTCTTGGGCATGTAATATTTGTTTTGCCATAAAGGAAGCCTGTACATTTTTGTTCCAATACTATCTTGCCTTTTCTGCTAAGATTCAAGTTCGATGTTTCTGAATTTGGTCTTGGTACCATCCTTATTCAAAAAACTTAATGGAAGTGGAAAGGTAATTGGTTACTTTAGTAACTTACATAAAGCAAGTAAAACTGATCAATTACGGAAAAGAAACTTCTGGCTTTTTATGGTACATTAAAAGTACGTCTTTAAGTTGATAGGTTTTTTACAGAGATGACAAATCACTACTAGCTTGTTAAAGGAAAAGCACAAAAAGAAATACGGTTATTAGTTTGGTTTCTGTAAACAAATTTTTATCGCTATTAGGTATTATGTTACCTACTAATAATTGTTGGTATCTTTTCGTCTCTAAACAATCTTCGTCTTTATTAGTTGACTAAGATTCTCTATTATCGAGTTAAGTGTGTCAGGCAAACTTAGCAAGTTACATTTTCTGTTACATTATGTGTTCTTTTAACCATTGCTTTCTCCAAAAAAGTAATTCTGAATGATAAAGTTTTTCCATGAGCAGAATACTCAAACACTACTTCTTCTTACTGCTTAATATTATCTTAAACTAATCCCACTGAACATACAAACAAACTGAGCAAAAGTGAGATGCTTGATTTACCCCACAATACGCGATGTACTACGTTTTCGCATTGTTTTGTTTGCGTAAATCATATGGTGGATAGAAACGCTTTTTATCGTATTTTTCTAAACATCATGTTAAGTATGCGTTGGGTGACAAAGTTTCTATCTCCTCACCTCCTTGCAAAACTTTTGCAAAGTTTGAGTGGACCAGTATTGCTTTAAAAAAAATTTTCTCTCTTTAGATTTATGAAGTAGAAAATGCGTTAAGAACCAGGTATATTTCTTCGGCGATGTAAAAACACAAATTAAATGTGCTTTTTAGGTTTGCCCAATCATTCTTTTTTCCTTTTCTTAGTTATTTTATTTTGTAGGTGGATGCATCATCTTAATCTTGTTAATTTTTTGCTCTGATACTATTTTGCTTTTTAGTAACTTAAACTGTTATTTCTTAATTTTGGTTCTCAGTGCCGTCCTCATTAACAACTAGACAGAAGAGAAAAGTGAAATTGATTACTTTAGTAATTTATATTAGTAACTTACCAATGCCCGAACGAAACTATTCAACTGAAAGAAAGTAAGTTCAGGCCCTTTTATAGTCAATTAAAGAACTACAACCTGCAGTTGTCCAAAGAGTCCCCTTTCAAACTAATAAAGAGATCATCATTTGTTAGATCTGATTTAGTAAACTTCCTGGTGAATTTTTTTACTTGTTAATCACTACGCTGACCACAGTAAGCTTTCTTCATAATTTATCGTAAAGACCAAACAACATGTTGATCATCAGTCGTATTTTCTCCGAAAAGTATTTCATATTAGTTAAGTAATACGCTCCCCACTAATGATCGTTTGTAAAATAGGATGCTTCTTTGACAATTTAATTTGCAATTTAAACAATTTTAGTTGTAACGGTTGCAGTTCACAAATAATAATAGATAAAAATAAAGTGACGGCTCTAGCGATGCAACCTTAAAAAGAAAAACACAATAATATTAGGCTTCAAGTAGCGCACCAAATGCTTGGAAGATCCGTATTTGTAAGCGTTAACACAACAGTGTCCGGCTGAGTCGGTGAGATGGGGAAGGTCCTTGGGAAACTAAAAGAAATAACTGCTGCGTAACGAGGCGCCACCTGCTGGGTAACGGAAGAGAAACAAAACCGATCAACAGGAATTCACTAAGTTTTACTTACAAGTCTAACACACTACAACAAACACCAATCAAAGAGAGACAAAAGACATAAAAATAGCACATACAATTTAAAATATTAGGAGTATCTAGGAGAAATTGATAGAGTCTGTCGCATTAAACTTGCGTGCATTAGCAATAACCCGCGTTAAATATGTCGCAATTCAGTTAAGTTTTTCGTTTATTAACACCAAAATAAAAGTAGGTACCAATTTAAGATTGGTGAGTAAGGAAACTCGACGTACACATGTCACGTAGACGCGGTGACTTATAAACTAATAGTACACTCGTTCTAATACGGAATGTAGCTCCCGCCAATCCAAAAAGGCTTTTGTTTTAGCTTACCCCGCGATACCAATAACGCCCCTAACTCTGAAGGAGTTAGTGCCAATAATAACAAACGTGGGTAGATAGAGACTACCCCTAATAACAATTTTCTTAAACGCTAAAGGTATAACCGTTTGATGTCGCGTGTACTTAAGTTTCGAACCCATGCAAATATGAATTGGTTCCTTAAAACGATAACTTAGAAGATATCGTTGTACGTAGTTCTGATAAGGAAAGTCCTTGCTAACGACAGCCAGTTGACAGCTACTCGAATACCCGTATGATTTCGTTGGGAAGAAATAGAAGACCCAGCTCTGGGAGTGAATGGTTGCCTTTGTGAAAGTAGGCGCACCGCGTCCGTACCCCCAACCGCTGATGGATGATCGGCCGAATATCTTCGAGGTTGACGACAGCGAGATCGTAGGCACGTTTTGTGTCACAAAAAGGTTTCTAATGGCTCGTTCAGCGCCCCCAGGAATGATTCACACAGTCAATTATAAGTAGAATATGAGGTCAGACACGTGCTAAAACTTACGTTGTAATTAGCATGTAATACAAATACTAAATTAGACCAAAGAACTAGCAAAGAAACCACTTACGTAAATTGGCCGGATTTATATTTTCACACTAATTTATCGTGCAATTATTGAAGCCACATTGAAATTTATATGTAGTTTTGTGCTTTGTACAGCACGCCAACCGCCCAAGAGGAAGAAAAGTTTTCAAAATGTCGGCTCGTCGTTTCGATTAAAACTCACTAATACAAAAATTTCTTTTATAGCACCGTAAATTTAATTCTCGTCGCCACGCGCAACTCGAATATTTTAGACCGTAACATAGTCTTTATTAGTTAACAGTAATATCCCATTTCATAGAGTTAAAGCAGTTCTTACTAAATGCAACACCTTAATGATAGCAGTCCTTTCAAAGCAGCGGAAAAAATTATTTGTAATTGTCACAATCTACCAATGTTGAAACATTGTGAGAGGTACTAAACAAGGGTTTAAATTAGGCTACGCTTTTAATGGCAGAAGTTCTCCCTGCAAAATCTAATCGTACGTGGCAAGTTATGTATTGTGACATTGTGGATTATTTACCATGTTCTACCAAAAATAATTGCTTTATATTACTTGATTTTTTTGTTTCTTTCTTCCTCGGTACTTCCTGACTTGCAAATTTGGTCTAGTTTTTAAATAATGATTTTTAAACTATGTGATATATTTTGTTGTTTTTACTCTAGCAGTTGAGTTTCGGTGTGCGACGTTATTGATTTGTATCTCCTTGTTTTGAGACATGTGACATTGTGTTGATTTGAGGTTGGTAAACCTCAGTATCTTTCAATTATTATTTTTTTTAATCATTTGGTTTGGAAAACTATATTATCTTTTTTGTCAAAACTTTGTTATATTTCTTAGCGTAATTTGAGTTTTGACTTTATCCTCCTTCTAAGCTTTACTTAGTTGTAAAAAAAGAATCTATAACAATATTTTTATTAAAACTACTTTGGTAGGATAATATAGTTTGAATACATTTTCAAACAGTTCTGTTTAGAGAGAAGAAAAATTTTTCCTATTTTGATGTCCGTGCAGAAGTTGTTTTATGATTTAAAATATTTTTTGACTTTCTTTGCAATTATTCACGTTTTTGACCGTATCTAATTTTTTCAGGTTTTTTGTTCTAAAATTTTAAGTTTACGGTTTATTTATAATTCACCGTTAGAGTTTAATTTACCGCCATACCTTAAATATTAGTAATAAATAAATAGTAATTTTTACTTCTTTGCGTATTGCTATTTGGACAACTTAGGTATGGTTTTACATTCAAATAATTAGTTTTTGGAAGTAAATCTGTCAGAGACATGTGAAGAATTTGAAATGCGACTGAAAAAAAGGCGATTTAAAGAACTATTTATTTAGAAAGCTAAGTTTTATTTTTATATTCAAACGTTATATCAATTAAGAAACCAAAGTATAAACTAACCAAATATTAATTTAAGATTAAATTTAGTGTAACGTAAGGCGTTACTTACAACTATGTTTGATGATTAAGAACTTATTAGTTATCTACAATGTTTTTTGTTATTTAACTAATGCGTTTGTGTGTTTCTGTAGATTAAACAGTTTGGTTTTTTTAATTGACTTTTCTTCGAAGTAGCGCGTTTAATTGCTTTAATTGACCTACTGATAGCATCTGTCGAACTACCACGATCTTTCGAATAATTGTGCTACAGGGTGTAGGTTAATTAAACAAAGTAACTGATTTCTTTAACTTGGAGAACGGGTAAAAATAAAAGTAACAATTTTTGGCGCCCTACTTGGGGCTCGATTTTGTTACTTTCAATAATGGTATTTTTTTGTGCTTTTTTACGACACTTTACAAAATTAAAAACGCTAAAATTAAAATTTATTGTAATTTATATACTATACTATATGAATGGGAAAATGGAAAACTTACGTTTATGAATTTGTTGACAAATTAACTTATTTAAAACTTTGTAATTTTATTTTTTCTGAATAATACAAAATTATTTAAGACACGTCCGTAGTTTTATACTGGTGTAAGCGAATTTCGTTCAAAATATTCTCTCATACAGGTAAGCAATACTTATTGCGTATGTTTTTTTTTTCACCTTTCAGTAAAATAAAATTGTTGAAATTAAACTAATGCGCATTTTGACGTAACCTAAATATTTTCACCAGCAGCGGCAATAAAATAAAAAATTTTAAATTGTAAAAAAAAATCGTTTTAGAGAATCTAGTACAATAAACAAGAAAAATATACATCTTTGTTCGGCGAGATGACAAATTTAACGTCGGGCAATTCATCAACCCCAAAAACATTCTTATTTATCTTGTTCTTATAACTGTTAGCCAAGACAGGCGAAGTGATGTAGTTGCCACCCTCGATGCCATCACAGCGTCGCTCTGAAAACGCAGCCATCGAACCATTAACATAAAAATAAAAATTCTTCTATATTTAACACAATAAAATATCGATAGAAAATTGCCAAATTTAAAAGAAGGATATTACATTTTATGCTTCCTAAGCGACACTTTTTCCTCTTTTAGTTTTCCATGTTTTCCAACAAATATCTATGTTAAATAAAGTCAACGACGGCTTTATCAAAACTGTCAAAGAAGTGTGACAGTTTATCACGTAAAGTAAACAAATATTTTTTCGAAGTCGCATAGGTTGTTGTTATAAGCAGTTTTTCATTTTCTACGACCAAAGCAATCAAAAATTAAGAAAAAGAAAAATTGTTATTTCAAGAACAAAACTTAAATCGTACCCTGAGCGATTTGCGAAGACCGATAACAGAGACATTTCCCAATAGATTATAACATGTTTTCCGAAGGAAAAAAGTGAATGACAATAGTGGAGGAGTTGAATCCTCTGGAGGAAAATCTTGTCTTGGTCGATTGACTCTTCTGTACTGATGATCCCCAGAGGCTGCAACTTACGGTGATTGTTTATAACATTGCGTATTCCTAAGTGTGACTATGACCTCATTCTTCAACTTTGCATTAAAACATTCCATGACAAGATAAGTGAAAATCTCGTGGAAAGCGGTCTTTCCTTTTTTCGCAATTTTTTTTCACGCGCATTAACATCTAGAGAAAAGCACGGACGTGTCGTAATTCTATACGCATACAAAGTTTTTTGCGTTTGATTTCTTCGGTCATATTACGAAGAATGCAAGATATAAGATTTTGAAAGATCCATGAGATTGGCATCGGGACGTCGTATAAGAAATGCAATTTGTTCGAAAAAATAAAGTTTGGTCGACGGTCGTCGTCATATTCCATGTCCGAGATTTATTCAAGCACATGTTTTAGCTCATAATGTTTGATATATTAGAAATCCCTTCCTTTTAACCCGTGTTTATTTTCGAATCTTTTGCGAAAATATTTGATTCTATGCGAAAATTTAATTACGCTATCTGTAAAATTTCTTGCCATGAAAATATGTTTACAAAGGCGTGTGCGATTTCAAATATGTCCGTATTTTATTACGGTTTTGCAAAATAAATACAAATGATATCTTTCCTCCGGCTTACCTACAAAAAAGAATAACTTTATCCGAACAAATATCGTTTTACATATAAAATGAACAACGACCGAACTTTAGTATAAACATATTTCAATTACCTCCTAGACATTACCGAGATATTTATCGCACAAAAACTATTTTTGTGGGCAGCATTTAATTTTCATCAATAAAGAGGATAATTTTCATTTTTACTTGAACTGGCAAGGGTTAATATTAAATTAAATGTTTTATAATGAAATATTCTAATAAACTCGTTGCCAGTTCAATTAATGTTTATATAACAAACGAGTGTATTAATAAGGCCGATTAACAATTGAGATATTTTAACGCGTGAGCGAAGCGTTTCCGTCTTTAAAAATTTGTACATAGAGGTATAAACTAATTTTAAACAACTTTTTCTTAGGCATTTTCAATAATCTCTGTCATCTAACCTCATTTTTATATAATCAAAAAATTTTTAAATTTGCTGCCATGACAGTGGTCACATGACATTTTATTCAAGTATAGCTTTTTTGTCATTAATATGCTTTGAATATCATTTGCCAAAAGAAATTTTCGGATATCTCAATTACAAAAATGTTTCTCATTTTGTTGCAAACTCTTTGCCGGTCACTGTATAACACAACCTAAATTTTTTTGTGAGCTTTGTTTTTGATCATTCTTTGCCATTTTGTCTTTTTGTCACTATTTGTCAGCAGTATTTTATATAAGTTCATTAAGTTGATGGAGAATTGAGATATTTATTTCCAATTGTTCCGTCGAAATAGTTTTCATCACAGCAAAACAAGGTGTATTTATTTTTTGTGAGAACGGATTAGTGCTTAATCAAAGTAATGATGCACCTACAAAAACTGTACCAGAAGTGGTTGACAATGTTTAATAAATTATGCACAAAACCCAAATACATCTCTAGGTTGCTTGTAAACAAGTTAAACTTTTGATAATGACATAGACTAACAAAGAACATATTACAACCGCTTTTCAACATGCATTTACCAACCGGTTCTCCAAACTACTGGCCAACCGACGTAAACAACAATACAGATTTATTAGATTTTTATATAGCCTTGGAAATTTTTTGTAGACGTCACTCCTAGTTTCGACCTATCTTTGGACTACAGCCTTGTGTTAGCTCTCATTAGCGCTACAGTTATCTAGAAGGAGCCCAAACTACTACTCTGTAATGAACAAACTGACTGGGACAAACTTAAACTACACGTACACCGAAGTATAAATATTGGACTAATATTTAAAAACATTGTAAGAAATAGAGATCGCAGTTAATTACTTTATAACAATACAAGATGCAGCCTGGACTGCTACACCATTAAGTACCCAGAGAATAGAACATTTTAAGGTTTGTAGAAATATAAGTGGGAATTAATAAAGAAAAATGAAATCAAGGTCAATCTGGCAACATACACACAACATTAATGATAAAACCACATACAGTCAACTTATTAAAAACTTAGAAAGAAGAATGAAACATTCTATAACTGTAACAAACAACCTATCCAAAAAAGATCATAGAATATGGGAAAGCCATCAAAGGATTTAAAGACCTCAACAACAAGTTTTAAACACCTTTACGCAAAAATTATGGCTCCTGAGCAAGATAAGACAAAAACCAACACCGGGCAGTCGTATTCACATCCCGCTCTCGTAAAATTGACAATTTTCTCGAAGCTCTACTACAACTATCACCCCCTATAAAAAAATTTACAATTGGTGAATTACAAAATAAAATGACATTGTTGAATAATAAGAAAGCGCCAGTCTATGATCTGGTTAGAAGTCTCGTACTCAAGCAATTACCACGAAAAAAGAGTCCAAATTATCCTAATACTAAACCCTGGCAAGCCACCAAATAAAGTACAGTCTTATGGCCAAATTAATTTTTTGTCGGTGGTGTCAAAATTCGAATTAACAAAATTAGTTTGCTCAAGGAACGGATTCTAAATCATCGGTTTGGATTTCGCAAAGGACACTCGACCATACAACACCGGGTAACTACTATTATTCAACAATCATTTCATGGTAAAATATTGTTCTGCAGTATTTAAATGTCCGGCAAGCTATTGACCGTGTTTAGCAACAATAGACTACTATTTAAAATTAAGCACATCCTTTCGCATCCATATTATCTCTTATTAAAATCGTATCTAACTAATCGACACTTTCAAACTAAAGTTGACCATAACTATTTACAATTGTATCCAATCACGGCTGGTGTTCTCCCAAGGAAGTTTGTTGGGACCATTATTTTATCTGATTTTTACTGCAGATATACCGATGACACCAACTATAACGTTAAGGACATTTGTAAGCGACACTGCAATTCTCGCATGATCCAGAAATCACAACTAATATCTTCCAAGAGGCACTAAATGCGATACTCCACTTTGACGCCAACGAAAATATGTGTGACATAATCACACTACAAGCCACCATACTCGGCTAATAGAACATGCTAATAACGAGATTACACCGCCAACAGAATAAAGAAATTATTTACACCACCTCTCGATCCTTAAAATGGAGGTAACGAGACTGCATCGTTGGATGCACCTCTCTTCAAATTTTTTTTAAACTTCACTTCCAAAAATAATTAAAACAATAATACAATTTAAAAAAAACAAATCGGACTGGGACTTGAACTCTTGTACGTAATTGCTATATTTTAACGATAATGCGCTTAAACATCTGATCCACGCCGGATGTCAACAAACCACAATTTTTTTAAATATTTTTAATATATTTGGTTAAATTTTAAAACTTATTACGTAAAACGTATTCTAATACATATTGTAATGTGTTCCTAATACTGGAAATATCCTAAAAACACTTTAAGAACAATTAAATCGGACTTTACAAATTTCTCATGTTAAACAAAAAGTATTTTAACTTTTGGTTGGTTAAATTTTGAACAAAAAGACTGACTCTTCGGCATTTATTATTTAATAGAAGCTTGTAAATAACTATGTGAAATAGTGAGTTTTAAAGAAAAATTGTATTCCACTTACGATCTGTGAGAGAATAAAATCCGTCCGGGGGTGTCAATATCGGTTTTTAAAAGGCGCCACCTAGTAGTACCTTTATAGATAGATTTGAAATCAAATGCGAAAAAGTTTGAAAGTTGGCTTTTATTTAAAATTTAAAACTAATAGTCAAACCTTTTCAAATTCCAGACACTACAAGTCAGTTTTGAACAAAATCTTAAACTAGATATTTATGAGCGTCTTTACGCAGTTTGTTTGTTTGAAGTGTGACATTATCCTTTATTTTAAAATAGTAGGTACATGCTTCTAGAACAGAAAAACTTTAAAACAGAGTTCTTTAAAATATAAAGCTCTAAATAATCATTTGAGTAAAACAAAAAACAAGTTAAGTCAGAAAAACTTACAAAAAGTGCCCAGTAATATGATAAAATCAAAACTACAACGTTTTAGAAAATAAATGCCAATAATTAAAGGTTGAACTAGAGGGCGAGGAACAAAGAAAAAAACTGCTCCGTTTAAAGAGAAATAAGAACTTTTATAAATTAGGAAGTGTGGCAAAATTTTAAGTTATAGTAAGCTTTAAAAATTTTATTGTCTTTGATTTTCAGTTTCTATTTTATTTTATTTGATAGGTTTTAAAATAAACAATTTAACTTTTTTGTTTTTTTGATTGAAGTGAGACATTCCCTTGATTTTAAAATATACCTAACATGTTTCCAAAACTGAGAACTTTGAAACAGAACTACTTCAAAAATGTATACATCTAACTATAAAAAGAACCATTTGAGTAAAAGAAAAAAAATGGAATGTTAACGTATTTAGTATCAATTTTGTGACTTAAATGGTATATAATTTTTAATATCGTGAAATAATAACGTTCAATTTATTCAAACTGATATTCCTTTATTTGTTTTCATTTTGTTAATTTTATTTATTAAACCAGGTTTAAGTTTTGTTCTGTGACTCTAACATTGTTCTGAAATCGCATTTTGTCTACTATATTATAATTGCGTCTGTCTTCGTGTTCATCCTGTAAATAATATTTAATAACTTCTGGGTAAAACGCACGTGTTTATAATATTTGTTCATAGTCACTGACTGCACACTTACTTATAATAAGTTTTTTACCTTTATAAATCGGTTTATTTTTAACGTCTTTTAAAAGTATGATGTTAAATGTTTTCCACCTTGAGATTTGATAATATCTTGCAGAGAACACAAAAGGCACATTTGATTTTCTAAGTCAGTTTCTCCTTTATAATTTGGGCACACAAATTTTATTGAGTACTGGCATCTTAATCTTACGAAGATATTAGCAATTATTTAAATAATATTAAAGCCACATATATTTATACAATAAAATAAAAAATCGGGTTAAGAAAACAATAATAATTTTTCATAATTTTATTTTTATTTCAATTTTACATTATTTAGAGCTTTATTAATCTCATACATATTAATTTCATGACATAATTTCTTTAATCATTTTATATATAACTTTAATCTTAACCTATAACTTTTTTTTTAACTGTTCTTTCTCTTTGTTCATTCTTCAACAAACTCAATGTTTGTTGTTGGACCAACAGCTCCTTTACTAACAAGGTAAATAGTTTTTTTCGATAATTGTATTTGTTTGTTAATTCTGTTGATGTCTTCAACCGAAAACTTGGAAATAAATCGTTGCGGAAGGGGTGTCTTAAAATTCCCACATTCCACAAGCACACCAAATTTACTGTCAATTTTACTAAAAGATTTTATTTTAATTTTTCTCCCCTATCGGTAGGCTGCTTGCACTTACATAAGGCAGTAAATGAGTTGACGAGTTTAAGTCAGCGAAAATGCCATTTCAAACTTAACAAAAATTATTATTTAACAAATTGATATCAATATGAAACTAATATTATACCTTTTAAAATACTACATTTATATCAAGCCAATCTCCCCACTTAGCAGCCCGTTCCTCTAATCATACCTGACATTACGCTGCCGCTTCTAGACCAAACAAATTAGAACAACAGAATTTTTGACGTTTCCTCGATCTTCCCCGAAACATATGATGCCGATTTTAGACCACACGATCTGCCCCACGATCGGCCCCGATCTTTCCCCGAAACCATGATGCCCATTCTAGACCACTTCCAATGTGGTCCAGGATCAGCATCATATAACTACTAAGATAACCTAAAAAAAGTATTAGATGTAAAGCAAATCGTAAGAATGAAACCTACTCATAAATAAAATTTTTATACTATAAGCGTCAAGCGTTTTTCAATAATGTTACGAAAATCAAAAGCGGTAGTTTACATTTTAATTAATTTTATACACACATAAGCAAAATTAACGATACACTCACCAATTGTGACGTAACGTAATCATCTAATTTGCGCAATCTTCAAACTTTGAAGTAATCTAATTTATGTGTTGCAATTTTTCTATAAATGCACTCACGATAAGTTTCTTAATTATTTGCGTAACAATAAACTAACACCTACGACATTCTGAGGATTAATTCCGTTTACACGTTGATTGTGGGTTTTGACAAGCAAATTCATCCATAAAGTTTTGTGTTCCAGTAAATGCGTAAGTCCACAACCCGTATCATTGAATTAATATTTTGATTCAAGCGATATCATTTTGAATCACAAATTATAATATTTAAAATGACGTTAGGATCCATAATTGTTGTTTTGGTTTTTTAATATATATAAAATAACAACTTTTGCAATTACCAATATTTGGTAATTATTGGTAATTGCAAGAAGTTATTATTATATACCTAAATTATAAATTTGTAATTACTGGCACTTAGTTCCTTACTAACGTTAAGTTAAGACATATATATATATATATATATATATATATATATATATATATATATATATATTATACTTAATGCTTTATTAATTTTTTAATTAACGTTACTTAATTACAGACTTCAAGTTCTTATAACTACAACATTTATTAACGTAAAATTGTTTAAACGAGATATTTAAATCGCCGTCTTTCGCATTTAAAAACTTAGTTTATATTATAATCACTTTCTCAAGATATACGGCTTTAATGGCTCATCAAGATCTGAACGAAGAAACAGACTTAATCAAAATTTACAAACTAAAGTCTTTAATAAAAGAAAAATGCAATTTTTCTTATATTCACGGGCCAATCTCAATTAAATTTATTAAACAAAACCAATGCATTTCAACTGTAAAAACATAAAAAGTTTAACCTAAAAACTATGGTAACAATAATGAAATTTTGTTTTAATCAAACTCACTTAATTTAAGTTTAAAAATAACATTTTTTGAATTTATTATTAAAACAAATTTAATTTTTAAATCTTATTTTTTAAAATTTTATTTGTACTATAAGACATTAATTATAACTTGCAAAATCTTAAATATTTGAACCATTCTAATTTTGTTGTAATTTTCTGTAAATGCACTCGCAATAAGTTTTTTAAATATTTTTAATTAAACTAACACCTTTGAAGTCTGAGGATTAATTGCTTTTATTCCGTTTACACGTTGATTGTGGTTTTGATAAATTCAATTTATTAGTAAATTTTTGTATTGAAGTAAATTGTAAGTAAGTCTAAAGTATGTTGTTGAATTAAAATTTTGATTCTCGTTGCGTAGTTTAAAGGCAATATTTAAGCAGTCGTTTATTTGCATTTAAAAACTTAGTTTATATTATAATCACTTTCTCAAGATATACGGCTTTAATGGCTCATCAAGATCTGAACGAAACAGACTTAATCAAAATTTACAAACTAAAAGTCTTTAATAAAAGAAAAAATGCAATTTTTCTTATATTCACGGGCCAATCTCAATTAAATTTATTAAACAAAACCAATGCATTTCAACTGTAAAAACATAAAAAGTTTAACCCAAAACTATGGTAACAATAATGAAATTTTGTTTTAATCAAACTCACTTAATTTAAGTTTAAAAATAACATTTTTGAATTTATTATTAAAACAAATTTAATTTTTAAATCTTATTTTTTAAAATTTTATTTGTACTATAAGACATTAATTATAACTTGCAAAATCTTAAATATTTGAACCATTCTAATTTTTGTTGTAATTTTCTGTAAATGCACTCGCAATAAGTTTTTTAAATATTTTTAATTAAACTAACACCTTTGAAGTCTGAGGATTAATTGCTTTTATTCCGTTTACACGTTGATTGTGGTTTTTGATAAATTCAATTTATTAGTAAATTTTTGTATTGAAGTAAATTGTAAGTAAGTCTAAAGTATGTTGTTGAATTAAAATTTTGATTCTCGTTGCGTAGTTTAAAGGCAATATTTAAGCAGTCGTTTATTTGCATTTAAAAACTTAGTTTATATTATAACCATTTCTACAAAATATTCGGTTACAATGGTTCATCTTCTCTAGAGCTTTATTGCTCATTTGTTGAAACATCGCTACCTATATTAGGGGAGTTTGGCCTTACACTTCCATGCTGGCCAGACGTGTTGGAAGTTGCTCTAATATGTTTTTAATGATTACGAAATGTGCTAATATGGTAACCATAACCGACTACGTAATAACGTGTTCTCCGAAGCCCGGTTGGTGTAGACCTTCTAAATTGGCTCAAAAAAGTTTTTCACTTTACCACTAGGTTATACTCACTATGGTTCATTGTACACTCTTTAATACATTAACTTTTGCTACAAAAATCTGAACGAGACTAACCTAATCAAAAATTTACAAATCAGGAGTGTTATTCCTTTCTAATTTTTAACAGAAAGAAAAATACGTATTTATCTATTATATCACCTTAAAGAGACGTTGGTGATCCACCATTGTCATTAAATGTAGATTTTGCGAGATTTAACATATTTTCTTGTTACTCCACTGTACTAGGGTTTTAAGTCAGGCATTTCTTTATTTTATAAAAAAAAACATAATATGAAGCTATAATATGAAGTGCAGAAAAAATTACTTTATCAGTAAATTACTTTGTAATTTTAATGAAACTATATTAATAATTTTAGAAAAGATATGCTATTCTGAATGCACCACAATTTTTTAATTGTATAACATAACCTAACTTCATTGTTTCTACTTTTTTGTGAGCTTGTCTTTTCGTCTTTTATATAGCTATTTGACAACAGTATTTTGATTAAGGTCACTAAGTTGATGGAGAATTGAGGTACTAAATTCCAATTGTTGCGTCAAAATACAATAGTTTTCATCACAGCAAAACAAAGTATACATTTTTGTGAGAACGGATTGGTGCTTGCCGAACCAGAAATGATTGACAATGTTTGATAAATGATACAAGAAACCTAAGTACATCTCTACGTTGCCTGTAAACAAGTGGAACTTTTGATAATGACTTAAAGACATCATACCAAACAAAGATATTCATTCATATCGCTACTGTGTATTCCAGCTTAATATTCTTTAAGGATGAAGCTTGATTTCACCTTAATGTTATTTCATCACAACATGCTCATAAAAAACATTTTCTTAAAGTGGTTCCACTACACCTCTAAAAGGTATTTTTTCATTGGCATACTCAGAAAACGAACGTTTCTTTTCTACAAATATTGAGGATTATTTATTTTTCCTTACTAGCGAGAAAAATAATGTCGTGTTACAAAAATGCCTCTTTAAAAAAATGTAAGAATGTGTTATTAGAACTATATGCGCCTAGTAGTATTGTTTAATTTAATATCTAATATTTCGACTCTTAAAATTGCTACCCTACATTTGTTGGTTAGAATTACGCGGCTGCGCTATGACAGATTGAGACCACATCGATACTACAGAATACTGTAGCTAGACTAATGGGACCCACCTATTATCAACTTTTGCTTTTACGTTCGAAAATGTGACGAAATTCTGTAACAATAAGTTAAGTGTACAATATTACTTCTTTCATTAGGTTGTTTTTTTTGGGGAATGTCGTGGAAAAATGTTGTGTCTAACACATGAGGAAAGCCTTTTTCCACTCCAACTTTAATACCCACATGCTACGCTCGTGAGGCGACTCGAGCTTGAGTGGGAAAAAGAACCGCTTTCCTCACTTGTTAGACAAGTAACTATTTTAGGAGTCGGAATGTTTGTCGGGCCATTTTTTTATAGTTTTTATTTTCTCTTACAACCCTGTTGGAAGAATTTAACTTTTGAACAATGAGTAAACAATATTGAAAAACTGTGTGAGCCAATAGATTGTAAAATAGATGAACTAAACATCGTTAAATGCTATTAAGTGTTATCATCGGAATCTTGTATACAGTACAAAAGTATCTCAAAGTTTGTGTGAACAAATTACAACTGTAAATAAATGTTGATTCATTATTATTAAAATTTGCTTTGCTACAAGTTATGACAGATAAAATGGTATACACGTGTATGCTTAGTTGCCTATACTCAAATGGTTCATTAATAGAAAATCGTTTATTAATAGGGGTCCTTAATGAACGATTTTGTTTACGTTAATGTAAGTCATAAATGCACGGTCGACGGAAAAAAAATAAACAAACAATTATGTAATCAATAATATTTAAATAAGGGGTAAGAAATTAAAACCAATAGGCACTTCACGCAATAATTAATACGATTACACCAATAAAAACCCGCGCAGGAATTATGTCGTCACAAAAATATTGAGAATAACATTTATTAAGAAACTAAATTTACCGTAATTTTTAACGTCAATAAGCGTAACAACAGGTGAATACATCCAAAATTTGTGGTAATGTTTCTTCTAAAGACTTTATTTTTAGTTTTATCAATTTAATAATTTGGAGCTTTGCTTTTTTTATAAATAATAACGTTCCATACAATAAATAATTGTAACCGATTTTTTTTATTTGGTTTTAAACTTAATTTATCTCAGAAATGTTAAACAATAGCTAGAAACGTTTACGCTAAATAAACTACAAACAACCTTAACAAATAATTATAAACGGGTTGTTCTGTGGAAATTCACTTGACATAGCTAACCACATTTGACAGAATTCATTTAAAATTTTTGTGATATTCGCGTTTGATTAAAATCCTCCTGAAAAGAAAATTCACTTCGAACATTACGTATTTTTTTACGGAAACTGTCACATTAACCAAAGTGATATTTCAAAAACTTTTTAACAAAACTACATTGTGTTAGTTAAAATTTAATGAAAAGTTTTAATAAAACCACTAAAATTAATTTCAGTTGTGCAAGTTTTAAATTTAATTTAATTTAAATGTATGTAGTTGCATTAATTGTGTTATTATGATGTTTGAATTTGATTTGCCTAGTTAATTTACAGTTTTTCTTTAGTCGTTTTTAAATGTAATTAAAGTTCTTGCATGGGTTTTAGTGCTTTATATTAGTTTTGTGGATTGACATCAAGAATAAATCGTTATAGAAGCGTTTGCCTATAATACAGTCCATTCAATTTTATTTGTATCAGAGACGCTTAGATTCAATATTTCAAATTAATAAATTTAAGATAGTTTATTAAAATACTCTGGTGCAAATAAAACGTGAATAGAGTGTAGGTAATTATTTTTAAACAATGTGTGAATTGCGATTGGTTGTTGAACTGATAGCCCCGCCTCTTACTAGAAATTTATATTGACCGATTATAAGAAACTACTAACATGTTGAATTACATTAACTGCTTAAATTAATGTTGTCTTTGACTGCTTAACAATGCTGTTGATTAAACGTAATTCCTTAAGCAAAGGTAAAGATTTTAAAATATAGTTAATTTATACTTTTCAACATAAAATATTTAAACTGTTTGACTACATTAGTAAATTATTCTGCATGACATGGTAAAAGCGTTTAAGTACTGACGTTTGTTGCCAACTTTTACGCACATATTATCAGGTAAAGTCATCATTTAATTTATGTTTCGTATGTGAGCTTATTTGACGCAAATGTAACAGCAGTACAAACATTTTGTAGTAAACCGTAATAACTAATATTTGGACAAAGCTAATGTTGTTTAAGTAGCAAGAGCTTTGACAAACAAATGTGTTACCGCTACTTGTTTATAACTTTAACACAATTGATTATTTTCATGTATACAAAGAAGGAGACCTATATAAATGAATTTAATAATCCTCAATTACTTTGAAAACATAAATACCTACGCCATTTTTAAACATGCAGTTTAATTTATAACCTAATGTCCAACGATTTTGATCCTGCAAATGTTGTACTATAAATAAATACTAATTCAAAATTTAAATAATGGGATAATTTAACAGGTGCTACAATTATCGTTAAAACATCTCCTGTAATGTTGTGAGAAGAACAAATAACGTGGATTTATTGGGATATCAATATTAAAAGTTAAAAATTGTTCAAAATCACAATCGGGATTTAAGTGATAAATAGCAGTGACTCTTACAGTCACAAAACATCTTTTCTAAAAAGTCACAACTTTTGATCGCTCTTTAAGCTTTCTGATTTTCTAATTTTATGTTTCATCTTCTATTTCTAATTCGTGCTTTAGTTTTTTTTGTATTCTCTATAATGTGCTTTATAATTTTTTCTAAAGCTCTCCTTTGAAATTTTCTGATCCTAATTAATAATTCGTATTTGTTTTTTGGAATGTGCCCTTACGTTGTGACATGCATTATTTGACAATATCTGTCTTTTTGTTAATTTCAGTTCCGTTCAGTAAAAATTCCTAACTTTTTGGTCTCATTGTGTTGCCATTACTTGTAATTATAGAGCAAGGTTTAGTTTGCATAATACGACCGAATTTTTTTTTTGAAATGATTCTTACTAAAAAGAACATAAACATGTCTCAGCTACACAAAGATTATGGGTGAATAAGGAGGTTAGGTGCTCAAAGAACTCAATTTAATACGTAGCTCAAAAAGAAAGCGTGGTCCGAATCAAATGTGCTGTGAATTAACCTGGTCATATCAAAGCTCCAACCTCCGTTTACCAGAAATCCGTCCAAGTAGGGTACTTATTCGACTTAATCAAATTTGAAATGTTGTTATCAAGCGCAAGCAAGACAGAAACGAATATGAATTAAAACGGATTTTGAGCTTGTAAAAGTTAACATAATTTATTAAAAGAAAAAGAAATCATCGCATTTTGGAACATAGTTAATAAATTTTTATTCGCCACCTTCGATAAACAATTGTCCTTGGCCGTTACAACAGAAATGTAACAAAATTGGCCTTAGACGTCCCAGACAACATAAAACAAATAAAATCATAGATAATAAAATACAAACGACAAAGTACAACATTTATTACGATATTAAAACTAATTTACTTTTTTGCAAAGTAATAAAATTTAATTACGCGAATAGTTCAATGACAAAGTATAAATACTTGTAGAGCGAAGCTGCTGGTAAACGAAGACCGGGAGGCTACCACTACAATTCAGTTGGCAAAGATGATGTGAAGGTAATCCTAAATAAGACCAAAATTTGAAACAGAAACCTTGATATAAATTTTGTCGTGCAATATAAAAAGATATATTTTTTATAGTTCGTCTAAAAAGACGTGTCGTCTCAAATACAATTACCAATTACCACACTGGTTTTTTTATCACAAAAAACATAAATCAAATTTATGCTGATAAAAGCGGAAAAAGTTCTTTAGAAAATCGCTTTTAATAGCAAAGAGCTGAGTCATCAAACGTTAATCCCAGTTGTATTAAAGATACATTATATTCTGAAACGAAAATCGTACAATAATCGCATAGCAAAGTAGGGTAACTGACTAACAAACTTAATTTTTAGCAGAATATTGTATTAAAACTTTCCAACGCGCTAATCTGCTTGTACGCACATCTTAGCTGTAGGAAGACTTGTTGACTAGTAAATAGCTAGTAAAATAAAGGAATTAAGACATTAATATCTCGTCTGAAATAACGAGTAATAAAAATCAACAGAATCAATCAATATTTAAGTAAATTGCTAAGCAAGTGGCATTAATAACTTAAATAAACCAGTAAAAACAAAAATTTTCAAGCGAAAGCAAGCATCGTTCTAATCAAACTAAAACGTAATTTGACGACCGAAATCACAAATTAAACCTGCCAAAGCAATATTTCTAAACGAACGCAATCTCATTTAATCAAAATAAATTGTAGAATATCGTAAAGGTTACTATAAACTGTCAACAAAAATGTATACAAAAAATCGTACCTACCACAAAAAAGTTTTGATAGCTAAGTTAGTTCACATTTTTCTGTGTTAGATGAATGTTGGATTCACACATTAAATAATTGTATTTTTACTCAATAAAAGATAGCTTAAAAAGGCTTAACCAAAACGTAAGTAAAATAAAAACTACAAGTTTCTATTAGCAACGTATCATCTCTCCTAAAAAGCCAACTACATGGAATGAGATAACCATTAATAATTACAAGGAAATAACTAATAAACAAATATTAATTCGAAAAGCTTTTGTGCTTGTAAAAATTAACGTAATTTATTTAAAGAAGAATAAATCATCGCATTTAGAACACAGCAAAGAATAATAAATGATGATAAACCTAAAATCTAAACAAGGAATGATAATATTTGTCACAGATATTTACAATAACGTAATTTCTAATTAACAAAATCTAAATGACATAAATTTAATACAAAAGTTAATGACTTTTTTATTCTCCACGTTTGATAAACAATTGTCCTTGGCCGTTACAACACAAATTTAAGAAAATTGGCCTTGGACGTCGCAGACAACATAAACAAATAAAATCATAAATAATAAAATAAAAACGACGGAGTACAACATTTATTACGATATTAAAACAAATTTACTTTTTGCAAAGTAATAAAATTTAATTACGCGAATAGTTCAATGACAAAGTATAACATACTTGTAGAGCCAAGCTGGTGGTAAATGAGGACCGGGAGGCTACCATTACAATCCAGTTGGCAAAGATGATGTGAACGTAATCCTGAATGAGGCCAAAATTTGAAACAGAAACCTTGAGATAAATTTTTGTCGTGCAATATTAAAAGAAAAATTTTTTTATAGTTCGTCTAAAAAGACGTGTCGTCTCAAATACAATTACAAATTACCACACTGGTTTTTTTATCACAATAAATCAAATTTATGTTGATAAAAGCGGAAAAGTTCTTTAAAAACCGCTTTTTAATAGCAAAGCAGCTGAGTCATCAAACGTTAATCCCAGTTATATTAAAGATACATTATATTCTGAACGAAAATCGTACAATAATCGCATAGCGAAGTAGGGTAACTGACTAACAAACTTAATTTTTAGCAGAATATTGTATTAAAACTTTCCAACGCATTAATCTGCTTGTATACGCACATCTTAGCTGTAGGAAGACTTGCTGACTAGTAGATGGCTAGTGAAATAAAGGAATTAAGACATTAATATCTCGTCTGAAATAACGAGTAATAAAAAATCAACAGAATTAATCAATATTTCCAAGTAAATTGCCAAGCAAATGGCATTAATAACTTAAATAAACCAGTAAAAACAAAAATTTTCAAGCGAAAGCAACGTTCAATCAAACTAAAACGTAATTTAACGAGCGAAATCACAAATTAAACCTACCAAAGCAATATTTCTAAACGAACGCAATCTCATTTAATTAAAATAAATTGTAAAATACCGAAAAAGGTGACTATGAACTGTCAACAAAAATTTTATACAAAAACCGTACCTACGACAAAAGTTTTGATAGCTAAGTTAGTTCACATTTTTCTGTGTTAGATGAATGTTGGATTCACACACTAAATAATTGTATTTTTTACTCAATAAAAGATACCTTAAAAAAGGCTTAACCAAAACGTAGGTAGAATAAAAACTACAAGTTTCCATTGAGCAACGTATCCCCTCTCCTAAAGAAAGCCGACTACATGGACTGAGAGAACCATTAATAATTACAAGAAAACAACTAATAAACGAATATGAATTAGAAAAGCTTTTGTGCCTGTAAAAATTAACATAATTTATTTAAAGAAGAATAAATAATCGCATTTTGAACATAGCAATAATCAAAAAATAATATCTAATAATAAACCTAAAATCTAAACAAGGAAGGATGGTATTTGTCACAGAAATTTATAATCACGTGGTTTCAAATTAACAAATTTAAATAATCTAAATTTAATACAAAAAGTTAATGACTTCTTATTCGCACACGTTCGATAAATAATTTATCAGATTTCATTTTCGGTCATTAAACGCAAAAGTATTTCGACAATGAAATTAAAACGACTCATTTTCACTCTTTACTAAATGTACAACGTTTATTTCGTTATCAAAGCCGATTTACTTTTTTGGCAAAGTAATTAAATTTAATTACGCGAATAGTTCAATGACATAAAATATAAATACCTGTAAACCAAGCTGCCGGTAAACGAGGACCTGAAGTCTTTCACTACAATTCAGTCGACGAAGAAGAGGAACGTTTTTTGAATGAGACCAAAACTTGAAAACAGAACCTTGAGAAGATTTTTGTCGTGCAATATTTAAAAAAATTCTTTTTATAGTTCGCCTGAAAAGACATATCTTTTCAAATACAATTACCAATTACCATACTTTTTTGTCACAAAAACATTAACCAAATTTATACCAATAAAAACGAAAAAAATTCTTTACAAAACCGTTTTTTAATAGCGTTAATTCCAGCTATATCGAAGATATATTATATTCTAAACGAAACTCGTACAATAATTGCCAAGCGAACTTAAGGTAACTTAATTCAAGCAGAATATCATTTTAAAACTCTTTCCGGCGCATTAACGTGCTGATACGCAAATCTAAGCTCTAGAAGGACTGGTAAATGCATATGCTAAGGGAATCTTTGGTAAGAGGACTACACCTACTGCGCACAAAATTGTAGAGCTAAAAGAAAAAATTGTGGATGAAATGCATTAATTTCTACTAATTTTATTCCAAAACAAGACAAAATATCGCATCTTAAACAACGTGTTGTTACGGTTTAATTTTTTGAATATAAAACGTGTGTTGAGAGCAATACGTCGCGTGTGTCGCGACTAATATTACGACGAAAGTCGTATTTGGCGCGCATTTTGCTAATTTACGATTGGTTGAAAATAAAATCCCAGTTCGTTTCCTAGACGAAAAGCGGACATTCGCTTTTTTCGCACGGGTGGTTTATGCATCTTAATAATGAAATTTACACAAATCATTCATGTCTGTTACAATAAAAATTATTAGTTAAGTTTAAATCTGGCTAAATTTACCCACGTTTTTTGACCTTATGATTTCGCTGTGTGTTATACCTAGATAACTCCTAAGGGTGCTGAAGTGGCTGATTAAGACCTTCCTTGTCAATTAAAAATCACAGTATGGTTTCGAATTAGTTAAGCTGCAGGCAACTGGTAGATACCACGCTTCTAACAGGGGTTGGTTATGCTCCATAACTTTATTGGGAGCCTAACGCCTTTCGTTTTTGCACACCTCCCTAAAAAGGAATCCTAGGGTTACTTAACTTTTCGAACTGTCGATGTCGTCGCTAGCAGAAAACTAAATGCACAGCTAAGTTTTATTATTTAAGTAACTTATTTATTGTTAATGCGTAAAGGTCAAGTATGCCACATTACATGAAACTGGTTGAATTTTGGTTCTTAAGTAAATCTTTTATCCGGTGGTCTTCTCTATAACCGAACGTTTTTAACCAGCTCAATACCAGTTCGGGCGCTTCACTTAAAACGGTTTGACGCAGAAAACAAAAGGCCTTTGTGGTTTGCGGGAGGTACTTACCCTTTGTAATCTTAGTTTAAGTCAGTGTCGTTGTTCATTCAGATAATCCCGCCGTGAGTAAGCCAAGAAGTGATATGTGCACGCAGAGTCTTCCTATTAGCCAATCTTCAATTGGAATGATGACTAATTACTTTGGTGTAACTAAAGCCATTTTAAATCCAGCACATTAATTACAAAAATTACTTATTGATTAAGCGAGGCTCATTGCTTAACGTACGTGAATATATCTGACAGTTTGTCTGTTTTCTCTTTTCCCTTGGGGACTAATTGTTGTGTTTGATCTGGCGTAGTAGATTTTAAATAAAACCGATTAATGGGTTTTATTTTATTATTTTTACCCAGCAGGTGGCGCCTGTGTCAAACAATGCAATTTAATTTCTTAGAACTTTTAAGGACCCCCCCAACTCTTTAATAAAATCAAACGCTTTGTTGTTCTAACTGTTATAAATACTTTATTCTTCACGAACCTAATTGCTTCACACCAATCCATACTTCCTTTTTGCTTTCTTTTTCTGTTTTATTTTTGCTAGAGCCGTCGTTAGTTTGAAACTATATTGTTTGCAAAGCAATCGGTATTAATAACGTACATAAATCACTAAAAGCAAAAATTTTCAAGCAAAAGCGAGAACGTTACATCAAACTGAAACGTAATTTGACGAAGAAGAGTTACAAATTAAACTTGCCAAAGCAATATTTCTAAACGACAGCGTTTTTATGTTAAACAAAATAAATCATTAATATCAATGAAAGTCACCAAGAACTGGCAACAAAGAATTACTAAAATCGTACCTTCGGCAAAAGTTTTGATAGTTAAGTTAGCTGTATATGTTAGATAAATTTTGAATTCTAAAATTACTTTAGATAAATGTAAACATCAATTTTTCTTGCAAAGTTTTAACGGTTGAATCTTTTGAAGCTCATTTGCTTAAGTACAGGTTTAAGCCGGTTAAGAACAGAATTCAATTAAAATTGAAAAGGCCCAAAAATAACTATTGTTTGATTTCCATTGCTGCCAGGGGACTGGATTATCACATGAAGAATTAACCGATGGTAATTGTTTATACTAAAACTGGTTTCATATTGTTTTAGGGGGGAAGGTAGGATTATTTCCCTTCTTCCTCTACCGTTATTGTGTCACAATTCTTCTGTCGTAAGGATTATACACTTTCTTCTGGTTACCTTAATCACAGAGACGGATACTTCCAATACTACCACTCATGTTCTAAACTACCCTGTTCTTTGATTGTAACGACTGATTCGAGTAAAAACTATACTTTGGTAACAACTATCTAATCCATCTTCTTGTCACTGTTGAAAGTTAGAGATTATACAGGGTATCCCAACAAAACTTTTAGTGGCAGAGTATTTGGGTTTGTCAACTTTGGTTTGTACCAATAATTCAATCAAATCTCAACCTATTTCTAAAAACAAATGTCATTGTATTTGAAAATAAAAAGGGGTTTAAAATGATATGCCACAAGTGGGTAGTCTCGCTTGAAATTTTTGGGTTGGGGTTACTAGGTATTAGGGGGATGAACTTGGGGCTTGACTGTCAAAAGGTTCCCCTTAAGAACAAAAAATCAACGTGTCTCGGCGAATTTTGAAATATTTTTTAGTTTTCACGTTATAGGGGGGGTCAAGTTTTCGTTGGGATACCCTGTATATAATTTGTTCATATTTGATTTAAATCTACAAAATCCGAGTTCGTTTTTCGTCAGCTTTTGAAACTTAGCGCCCTTAAAAGTTGGTATTGTGGAGGACCACAGCGGGTTAGCACTTTTTGGCCTTTAACCGTATCAACAGTAAATAGAAATCTTTCCATCTTGATCAAAATCGGGAATACTTTCAAAAAACGCCAAAATGGTGACCCTTGACACCGATTTGATAGGAAAACAGACGTGTTCAACAATAAATCATGCGCCTGCCTGGGCTAACATTTAGGGTTTAAATAAGAACTCATTATGTAACCGTCATTCTCTTGCTGTTTTATACTACTACGTTCACTCTTGAAGACAGCTCTGTCCAGCCAAGAACATGTTAAAACGCAAAAACTTAACCGCCTCAACTGAATTGACTGTAAAAGAATGATTTGCTCAAATGGACTTGAATCAAAATGCATTGCAACAAAAATCAACTTGTTTTTTTTTCGAAAAAATTATTTTCTGTCGGAAGTAGAAATGCAAACCCACAATAGAGAATTACTATGAAGCCAACAAACATTTCAGCTTATAGTTGAAGGAAGACAATTCTTGATCCTTACAAACTACAATCTACAATCGAAGTCTTAGACATAATCTTATTATGTATCCAAGTCAATGATAAGACATCTTACAATTATTAGCTGCTAAACTGATTTACAAAAAAAAAACAATTACAATTTCTGGAAAGTTTTTGGCCCCATAACAAACCGATCCGTGGATTTTATAATGTATAATACATTAAAAGAGTTTTTAATATCATTTTGCCAAATCTACCCCAACGGAGAGTAGATTTGAATAAGTTTATTGACACACCACCGGTCCGGGGAGTATCTGCACTGGCTCTAAAAATTTTATCATAAATTAAAAAAATAAACAAATAACTTCAGTGTAATCATTTTGCTTATTATGCAAGAATAATAGGTCGCACACAGCCTTAAGCAGTTTTGTCAATGTTAAAACAAAACGTCTTCCGAGATGAGGCAGTGCAATTTAGGTACTACTTAATAGTTGCACGCGCTGACCAACTGCTCTACGGAGCGTATTGCGTTGAGTCGGCGTACAACAAAAACACAAGATTTTCAACAAATTTATTTTCCATATGTCCCAGTATGTCAGCGGTGACAGAAATCTGTATATCAGCAATTATAAATTGGCAACTCATCTAAAATGGCAAAAATGTATAGTGTATTGTGTTTCTTTGTGTTTCATTAAATTTTTTTTCTGTTTTTTCTTTCAGTTTATTTATTAATAGCACAACTCTCACAAATCAAGCAGGCTTGTAGAAAAGCTTCAATTTCCAAAATTATTTTTTTTATTCTAAATTAATAAAGATTATATGTCACGTATTATTAGGGTTTGACAGTTTCATTAAAATTTCTGTTTTGGCGATTTCTCTTAATTTGTTATGCCCACTGTTTTTGTATAATAAATCATAAAACCCTACAATTGTTGTGGGTGAATTGAAAGGAAACCTTTTACAAAAACTAATTTAAAATACACAAAATTTCTAAAGCGTATATTTTTGTAATACATAAAAAATTTAATACAGCATTTGAGTCTCATAGAAAACTGAAATGTTGAATTTATTCATAATTTTAAAATTTTTAATTGAACATTATTATTTTTACATAGACACAAAAGTTTTATATTTGCGATTTGACACTACTGAGAACTTCGTTTAAAACAATTTTGTTGTAAAAAAACTAACACCAACGATATGAAACACAAATACAACGCACGATCTAGTATTTTAATTAATTCAATTTAATTTTTATTCATTTAATTTAAATCAAAACATAAAAAAGAAATGTTTCCTCAAATTCAGCTACAAATTCGAACAATTTAATCTAATTCGGAAAATTTACATATATTGAAATTCTCCTTGCAGATAAATTTTCATTTTTATTCCCTCCTGTATCGAAAAATTGGACATAATACGTTTAATCCGCTCATGATTTGGTATTAAGATTAATTGGCAATTTCTAGAGCTTTTTAACAAACGGTATCGTGTAATTGTTTTCCGTGCTTTCGCTGAATTACCCATCATTTTCAAAATCAATCGTTAAATGTTTTAAAGCGTTTAGTTAAATTAAAGAATTTAAAGAATCAATTATTTTACTGAGCGGATTGTTAATCCTATTGCATCTTGTACCTAAACGCATCATTAAACGAAACTTCATATTTATTTGTTTTATATAGTTTAGAAATAAATATGGTTTGTAAAACAATAAAAAATTTGAACAATTTTTTTTATCAAAAGATATTTTTAAGATTCTGATCTCACTTGACACTCACATAATAAAACTTAAATAACTTTGTTGTAAAATAATTGTATTAGGAGATATTAGTACTAACGTGATTTTGGAATTCTAGTTGCAATTTTTTACAAACTTATTCATAATGTAAGTACTTAATTTTACATGAACATTTTTGTAAATGTTCCTTCTACAAATTGCTACATCAAATACAATTAAAATGAAAATGTAGAACGTTTATTTGTCAGTGTTGTTGTAAATAATAAAAATTTTGAGATACCAGCCTCACACGATCCTCGAACATTTTTTTTTGTAATTTTTACAAAAACGGTTAGAGCAGTATTGTTAGCACTTAAAATATTGTTGGTAAGTTTTGTTGTAAATAATAAAACTTGAAAATTTTTTTTGTCAAATAATGTTTTCCTGAGATTCTGAAATTCACATGATTCTCACATAATAAAACTTAAATATCTTTTTATCAAATAATCTCATCAAGAAAAACTGACACTAACGTGATCTTGGAAGCAAACTATTTATAATTCAGCAATTTTGTTTGAATTTTTGTTTGTAATTTTTTTAATTTTTCTGAATCTAGCAATTTGCTTACATCAAACATAAATGTAGACCGTATATTTATCAACGTTGTTCTAATAAATAAAACTTGAATAACTTTGTTGTCAAAATATTTTACATTGAGATCTTGATACCTACGTAATCTAAGGAATTTTGTTTGTAATTGTAATCTTTAGTGCAATATTAAAATAAAAAATTTAACATTTGTCATAGTTATAAATAATAAAATTTAATCAATTTATTGTCAAATAATGATTTCCCCTGAGATTCTGAAACGTACTTGTGTCTCACGCATTGAAACTTTGTTGTCAATTAATTGTATAATGAGATGCTGACACTAACGTAACCTTGGAAAGAACCTTTACTTGATTTTTTAACCTGATTGTATTATCAGATAACATCATACTCTTATTGCAATCTTGAAAACAAAAAAATTTATTATTTTTATTAATAATAAAAATTTGAACAACTTTTTTTGTCAAATCATAATTTTCTAAGATGCTCACAGTCACTTGTGTCTCACAAATGTAACCAAAATACATTTTTTTAAATAATGGTATAACGAGATCTTAAAAACAATTGATTGAAGTTTTTTTACAAAAAAAAATTTGATCTAGCTGTTAATAATGTCGAGAACATTTACTTGAACAACTTCTTTGTCAAATAATATTTTTTGAAGATACTGAAACTCACGTGTGTCTCACAAATTGAAACTTGAATAACTTTGTTGTTAAATAATCTTATTAAGAAATACTGATACTAATGTGATTTTAAATTTGGAATTTATTTGACAAAAGACTTGATCAAACCTATTTATAGTATCGGAACTTTCACTTGAATATACTTATTAACCTTACTGTATTTAATTTCAAAATTTTATAACTTTTTAAATTTCTTACATCAGGTTTTTATTGCAATTTTACAAATAGAAAAACTTGACATTTATTATCGTTATAAATAATAAAAACTTGAACAACTTTTTTTAATAATAATCTTAAGATATTGAAAATCATTGCTCTCACAAATTGAAAGTTAAATAATTGTAAGTTTTAAATAAATTGTTATTAGGAGATACTTTTACTAACGTGATCTTTGAAGCAAGTTTATTGAAATTTATTTTAAAAAAAAAATTTAACAAAGCTGTTAATAATTTAAAAATTTTTTTTATAAAGCCTGTGAACTTTTTGTGTGACGAATGGAATTTTTAAGTATTTATTAAACGTTTTAAATTAACTAAAGTAAGGAACATTATTGTTATCATGAAAGGTAAATATTTCCTCCCATAATTGATCAACTAATTGGATTGTTCTTCCTGAGGGAGGCACCAAAACCCATTAAGACGTTTTTTCAGGCAACGTTTCGGTGCAGCTGAATGTGCACTTCTTCAGGCCTCTGTTTATTAAAAAAGAAAGAATACATTTAACGGTAAGTTTATACATAAACATCATATCCTTAATATATTAAATCAAATTATAGGTGATTGGACTGACTACTTACTTATTATTATATTATTATATTATATACAGTGTGTCCAAAATTCGATGCTCACCATTGGTATTTTGGAAACGGTAAGAGTTACAGGGTCGGTTAAATGGAACAATATGGAGGTATTTATCTTACCTCTTCAGACCTTCTCTTGTTTTTCCAAAGAAATGCGTTGCCTACTAGATATTGCAAAAAAAAGTGAAAATCGGCATTTTCTTTAAACTTGCGTAGAATCCACACTATTTATCCTATCAAAAAATATGTAAATATAAAAGTTGTAGACATTTAGATATTGAATAATATGCGTCATTAAAATATTTTTTGCTTGCATCAGTAGCGAAATATGACCCAAAGTTGCATTTTTTAAATGGAAATGATAATTTATTTTATACAGTTGAATTACTTGATTTTTTTCCTTTCAACGATATAAGGTTCGAGCTATTTATCTTGTGTACTTTAGAAGATATAAAGAAAAATCGTTTTTGAGATCTGTAGATGTATTTTAAAGCACATAACACACTATCCATGATTGCAAATTTTTAAGAAACAAACAACTGCACATCAAATCTGTCAATAATATTGTTGCAGTAGTATCGTGTCAGAACTTGTAGTTGTTGTAGTAAGCTATTCATATTCAAAATTGATGATGCAGTTTTCAAACCATGAAAAAACGGACATGTTTGTTGTCTACATAAGATGCCATCGTAATTCAACTGCGGCAGCAAATGAATATCACAACTTATAACCGAAAGAAGGCAACCTCACAGAACTTTGTGTTTTCCCGACTCGAGCAAAATCTTCGACAAGGTGGATCCTTCACCGCCATTCGTCCTACAACCTATCAAAAAAGACAATGAGGATGCTGAAATAGCTGTTCTAGCCGCTGTTAATGTTGAGCCTTCCGTTTCAGTAAGAAAATTTCGAATGACAGTGGTATGGCAAGAAGTTCAGTACATTATGTTTTAAAAAAAGAAGAAATTTCATCCTTATAAGCCAATGATATGCCATCATATCAAAGAGAATGATTATGCTCGAAGAGTTACATTTTGTAGATGGTACCTGGATGAAGTTACAAACGATAATTCTTTTTTTCTAAAAAATTCTTTGGAGCGATGAAAGTAGATTCACAAACAACGGCATTTACAATCGGCATAATTATCGATTATTGGGAATAATGAAAATCCGAAAATAGTTCGAGAATCGCGTTTCCAAGAACGATTCGGATTTAACGTGTGGTGCGGTAATTTTGGGAAATCGTTTGATAGGTCCATTTATTTATAATCAAACGCTTAATTCGACTAGATATCTTCAACTGCTGCAAGCCGAAGTCAAAGATGCATTGGACGAGCTACCTATTCAAGAAGGAAGAAGTATTTTGTTTCAGCAAGACGGCGCCCGGCCCATAATTCCAGGATCGTCACTGAATACATTTATCACGCAAGATTTGGAAACCGTTGGATTGGAACAAACGGTCCCATACGTTGGCCTGCGCGATCACCCAGATTTGTCCATACTAGATTTTCCTGTGGGGACACATCAAAAATTTAGTATACGTTGTCAATATGAGAACGTTAATGATTTGCAGCAGAGCGTCATGCAGGCCTTTAATTCAGTTAGTGTCCATCAATTAATGAATTGCCGAATAAATATTGAAAAACGCTATACAAAATGTTTAGAAGTCAATGGCCGCACTATTGAGAATCTTTATAGGAAAACTCATTCGTTTTACGATGTTATCCACCCGTTATGTTTTTTGTTATTATTGCTTACAACTTGGTAACATTATAAACCTGCCTCAAAAAATGATTTTCTTTATATCATCTAAAGTACACAAGATAAATAGCTCGAACCTTATATCGTTGAAAAGGAAAAAAAATCAAGTAATTCAACTGTATAAAAATAAATTATCATTTCCATTTAAAAATGCAACTTTGGGTCATATTTCGCTACTGATGCAAGCAAAAAAAAGTATTTTAATGACGCATATTATTCAATATCTAAATGTCTACAACTTTTTATATTTATATTTTTTGATAGGATAAATAGTGTGGATTCTACGCAAGTTTAAAAGAAAATGCCGATTTTCACTTTTTTTGCAATATCTAGTAGGCAACGCATTTCTTTGGAAAAACAAGAGAAGGTCTGAAGTGGTAAGATAAAATACCTCCATATTGTTCTATTTAACCGACCCTGTAACTCTTACCGTTTCCAAAATACCAATGGTGAGCATCGAATTTTGGACACACTGTATATTATATATATTATTAATATACCTAACTTGACTAAAACACCTTATCCCATTACTAAAAACTACTAACGTCCACATAGCTACGCATACAATAACAATACTATTTACAACATTATCTACACACAATTAAAAGACAAGACAAACATTCTTGACAAACACAATGTAGTGTATAAAATAGACTGTCTTGACTGTAATAAATGCTATGTTGGCCAAACGAAACAAAAAACACGTAATAGGATTAAATATCATAAGTCGATTGCAAAAACAAAAAACCAGACTCTGCGTTAGCCGTACACATATTGAGATGGGTCATAATTTTAATTTTGATAATCCTACGATTTTAAATGTAGAAAAGAATTATAAAAAACGTTCTAATAGCTGAAATGATATACATCATCAAACACAATAACAACATTAATTATAACATCGGACACACAAAATTTAAGCAATATTTATAAAATTTAATCACTAAAATAAAATAGAAGAAGGAATTCCCATTATCATATTGTTATCTAGTCATTCATGTTTGTTCGTTTCTACGTATAGAGTGTGTGTTTTATTAGAGATATTTATTTACATTTAATTATTAATTTATTTTGTGTTTGTTTTAATATCTATGTGTTTTTTACACGTAATTCAAGTGGCGGACCATTTGTTTGTTTTAAGTAAGTAGTCGAGTCAATCACCTATAATTTAGATTAATATATTATGGATATGATGTTTATAGTATATAACTTACCGTTAAAATGTATTCCTTTCTTTTTAATAAACAGAGGCCTGAAGAAGTGCACATTCGGTTGCACGAAACGTTGCCTGAAAAAACGCCTTAATGGTTTTTGGTGCCCCTCCTCAAGGAAGAACAATCCAATTATTGTTATCATAAATTTTAATTTTTAACACGAATAGTAAACGTAATAAAATTGTTGATAAAAGTTTAGACCCACCAAGGTTATAGTCTGTTATGGTGGAATTTTGTTTTGTAAAACAGTTTAATAAAGTATATATTTTTTTAACAGTTAACATTTCTAACGCTGAAAATAGTAGTTATTTATGATACAATTGTCTAAAGTAACACTAACTCTAAAATTAAAACACGATCTTTAGGCGAGTGGAATCTTATATATTTTTTAATGTTGCTTGTTGCTTTGTGGTTAAGCATTGTTTTAAACAATAATTGTTTATTGTTGTATTTTTGCTTTTACTTTTTATATACAGTAGGATTTTATGGCTAATCATTGTTATTACTTTTTTTTTTTAACATTTGGTTAAATGGAAAAATAACAATTTTTATTTATTTTAAAAAAAGCTTGAATAAAGTTAATATTTCTATTTTTTCAAATATTGTTGCTATAAATCTAGATTGAAAAAAAAAAACTATATTTATTGTTTTTGAGGTAGAGCACCTAAGGGCTATCAATGAATTTGTCAGGGTTGTTGTATTCGTTTACTACGTTTCGTGAATTCTTTTCGTTCAAACCAGTTGCTGAAGCGTTTCCAGAGGAGTGCCTTGTGCAATGTTTGTACACTGACCATCACCGAAAACTGGATTCATTGAGTTGTAGGTTTTGATGCTACACCCTTAGCTGCACTTGTACGAAACAATCTGTAGAATGTCATCCGGCGCAGAATTTTGGGTTCTAGTAAATGATAGTACAGCTCCAAAATGATGAGAAAAGTTCATTGCTTAATCATTCCTGACATGATGCTAGACTAAAAGAGAGGTACTTGATAACGTTTCTAGTTGGTGGTAGACGAACTAGTGGCTATTTAGCTGATCTCGCTGTTGCTTCTAGAGGCTACTAGCAGAAAGTTTTTTCTCTAGTGGCGCTGATATTCTGGTGGAGTAACGTTTGATATAAGACACATAACCACTACTGCAAAGAAGGAGATATTTTTATGCGTAGGTTCTGTAAGTTTTCTTCTTTTCCATCCATATGGTGTACTAATATGGTGGTCACAATTCCACTTGCTACATGGATAAAAAAATACGTACTTGTGGCAAAAGGAGCAGAAACAGATAGAAATCACTGGATCAAATTTTATTTAAAAAAAACAATCATCACGTAGGCGTCTTCTTGTTTCTGCTTTACTTAGGTAATAGTATACGCTATTTGTATCATTAATACCAAACAAATGCGCTCGTACTGTAACTGTTTACTAACAACTTGTTTTGTGATATGATCACTATGGTAGAAGAGGAGAACGCATTTGTGATTTCTAATTATAATTCAAAGCAACGAGCTTTGTACTGCGACGTTGGTGCTCTAATAGCCGGCATCAAATACAACAATCACATTACTCCCACATACTTCCCACAAACTTAAAGTACGTAAAGCACAGCATCTCAAATGTGGTTGTGGTAGTATTGTTCCACACTACCTATATAACAAGTATTCACCATTAAACAGGATATATTTTCTGTCGCTAAGGTTGACTTCCTGTTAGGGGAGTAAAGAATGAAGACATTGCAAGACTTGGTTTCGTTGGTCATTTTCTGTTTAGTAAAGAGTGATATGGAAAGGGTACGAGTTCAAATTTGAACAGTTTTTTCAGATCTTCTTCAGTTTTTTTAGCAACGTATAAAGACAGTGAGACGATCGTGAATAAATTTTTACCAACAATTTTTAACGGACGAGGAAACGGAAGCAAGGGTCATTACCTTATTCTTCAGTTTAAGTTTTAATTCTTCAAAATTTTTGTTTATCATTTTCTGATGCATCTTAAGTCAGCCTCTGGTGCTAAGTGACAGTTCACATCGCCATGCGTGGATGTGAAGGAATGGAAAGTGTTTAGTCAACCTTTCGCGCAGTTTGCCAATGTCCATGTTGCCTTTTACTACCAGGGTCGGTCTTATGTCCACATGCTGTTTAGATGTTTGTGAGTAAATATCAGCAAACAATTCTATTTTTTTACAAATGCTTTAAAAGCAAACATTCTCAATACTCATATAAGACCAGGTACTCGGTCAAAATTTTGTAGACCGGCGATTGGTGAAGTAATCATTTGTAGCTAACCTGATATTTTTGGGAGAATTTATCCTTTCATGTAGGGTGACCATATATTGGTGATATAGATAAGGTGAACTAGAGACGGGAATGTTACGATTTGGTGATGAGATCCAGGAACTATAATTACTCATGACCCTTCAGGTGTAATAAAAGAAAATGAGATAAAATTTAGAATTTTTGGCATTTTTTAAAATAATTTTTAAGATAGGTATAGATACATGTTTGACTGTCTGGATTGTAGAAAAGTTAACGTTCTACAAACTATAAAGTGCTTTTGTCGCAGGACGTTAGGGAAAAATGTTATTAAGAAAACTTAAGGAATGTCAAAAATTTGCAGTTTTTCTCCTTTCCCCCCCCCCCCCGTGTCGTCTAGGTGCAAATCTTAAGAAAATGTTTTTTTTATCCATACCTGAAGAACATCCCAAAGTTTCCATTAATATCCGACCTTTTTCTATGTAAAACTACCTGTCGACTATTCTGCCATTTTGGTGACAATGATGCCAGCGGAAAACCAACCTCAAACAAAAGAAAATTAACCCAACTACGTTTTTTTTTGTTTGTTTTAGTATTTGTATTTAATGTAACTTTAGGCTGTGTTTTTAATTAAATATTATATGACATGCACATCTGCAGGGTTCCTATGCACTTTGCAATTCGTTCTTAAATATTTAACTTCACACGCATAAAAATATTTATTATTTTCATACAGTGACCGTATTGAGAAAACTTTGACAACGTCTTGTTTATTAAGAAAACCACCAGTCTGATTTTCATAAAACTATGTTTATAATTCCACAGATCTGATTAGATGTTGGGTATAATCTACATAGGCAAAAGGGAACGTTAACCTACACGGATTTTTCAATTTTTAAAATTATTTTGAAAAATTCATTTTACCCATTTTGTTTCAAATAAAAGTTGTTTATAGTTTTTTTTAATTATACACAACTTTTGTTTGGAACTATTTTTGATCGTATTAGTAATTACTGAAATATAACAATCATGTGACATTAATTGTTGTAACAATATCTCCACCAATATCATAATACAAACAAAGTTGAGAGAGAAAAGTTTGTTGTCTATAGCTTTAGTTTGTATCATTTTTTCAAAATTGCAGTTTCATTTTCGTGTTTGAGGGTGAAAATTTTTAACTGGATTGTGTTTTTTTTTTTCCTAAAACGTATCTGATTTTTTCTCCATATCTTATAACAAAATGTCAGGACAAACGTCGTACAGATTTTTATAAAAACTTTTTATATACAGGGTGGGGCACTACTAACGAATTATTCTATAGCATTAAAACGACAAATAACTTGCTTAACTTAAATGGAACATTCTACATTGTTGTATTCTGTTAGAATCAGGAACTAGTTACCTTTCAATCGGTATTAGTGTTGCCAATCCCTAACTCTGATAGTTTTTTGTAAAATTTGATAGTTTAACAATTTACTATGTAGGTACTGGAGTCTAAGATCCGCAATATGAACATTATCTTGCAACTTTCAGTTTTAAATATTTACCTTAAAAATATTTTTTTTTCAGAAAAATAAATAGAAATGTGCTTATGAATAGTATCCCGGGCTCTAAGAGTCATTCCAATTAGCACACCGGTCACAATTTACAATCGTTATTTGGTATATCAAAATTGATTATACTGTAAACATCGACAAAATTTATCTTGTTAACTAAGAATGTAATACAAATTGCTGATAATTTCGAATACCAATGTTTATAGTGTCATCGATTTTGCTGAAACTAATAACGGTTGCTGTTGTTGTGACAGGTGGGCGTGATTCGACTGACTCTTAGAGTCTAGCATAAGTCATAGGCACATTTCTGTTATTTTGTTCTAAAAAAAATTTGTTTAAGGTTTATGCTTTAAAGCTGGATTGGCCTATACATTAAAAATGTTTGCAAGATAATGTATTTTACTGATATCTCACAGGTAACTTAAATTCCAGTAAATTGCAAATTGTTAAACTAGCAAATTTTAAAATATCTTGAAAACTATCAGAGTTAGAGGATTGGTAACCTAATACTAATTGAAAGGTAACTAGTTCCTGATTCTAACAAATTTCAAAAATGTAGGGTGTTCCATTTAAGTTAAGCAAGTTATTTAAGTTTTAAATAGTTAATGTTATGGGGTAGTATTAAAAACACTCTGTACATCATAACATAATAGTAAATATTGCAAAGTTGCCTGTTCTTATTTATCTTAAAGTTATTGGAGGGTCTGTAAATTAGGTAAAATCGATTTATCTCAGAAACGGAAGTAAGTAGGTATAGGGACATGTTAAAGAACATACATTATTTTTATCGTACAATTCAAAAATAAAAAAAAATACAGGGTGATCTATTTAACATAATCCAACTTTGATATGGTACGTGTTTCTAGAGCACCCTGTACAATTTAAAATATTTTTAAAATGTTGTTTCAAATAATCTTGACATATGTATGCTTTAAAATTTCTAACATTATTTGTCGTTTTAATGCTGTAGAATAATTCGTTGGTAGTGCCCCAACCTGTATAATAGTGTAGATCTGATTCAATTTTAGACATAATCTATTAACACCGATAACCTAAATAGATTTTTAAAATTTTAGAATATTTAGAAAAATATTTATTTTTTGTGTTTCTTTAGAATATACTTTTCATTCGTTCTTTGACGTTTATTAGTATCGGGGCGATGTGAAGTTCTGAGTAAACGCTTTTTTTTTTGTTTCTTTCAGTTTTCTAAATAACATACATGACATTATTATCTAAATGTACCAATGACTTCATAAATTCAGTTGTTTCTTATGCCAAAGAAGAATCACTGCAGTTGTATGAAACTGATAGGGTGTTATACGAGTGGTACTCAAACAATTTAATTAATCTACAATTTGTTAAATGAACATAGTGCTACATACCTCAATTGATTTCATCATTTTATTTGTTTTAAATAAAATGAGACTTAATTTAAAATTACTTTAAATTTGCATAATATAGTGACTCATTTTTTGTTATTGATTTTTTTAAAATAGACTAGTGGTCCAATTTGTTAGGAAAGCAACTGCTTTTAGACAGTAACAAATAAAAATAAATGACGCTTACAATGTCACATTTTATTATTTTTATTGAATATATGAGACCATTTATGATGAATACGAAAGAGATTTAAGTTTATGACAATAGCAATCTCTTCGTTTCAAATTGCTCGATTTATTTTTCTCCAACTCGTTTTTTATTCTTATATTTTTTCAAAAAAAAAAAATCGATAAAAATTGAATACGTTTTAAATAAAATTAGAAAGCGGATGTTAAACAAAAGGGAGCCATTCGTCAGATTGAAGTTGAGACCCTCGGCAATTTTTTTACATCGACGTTTTGTAGATTAATCCATCTATTGTCTAAAAGACAGGGGATGCCATTTGATCAACCAAAGTACCTAGTTTAGACAAAAACAATACTATCATCGTCAGCTTTGCCATTCCTTACACATTCACTATAAATTATACGAAAATCTGACAGGCATTCAATATCAAAAGAAAGACACAAAACAATAGGTAGGAAATTCGAGGAAAAGACTTCGTAAGATTTTAATCGAAAAGTAATGGATTAAATTTTTTTTCCAAGTTCGAAGGACCGACACGACGAATAGCAATATCGGTGGATATAAGAAATCGGCTGGAACATATTTGGCGGTAGTTTCTGACGAATGTACATTTTCTCGTCAATTTCTCTGATAGTCCACCAACCCTTGACTCGTAAAAGGATCGAACAAATGTCGCCGTCTCGAGTAAAAACAATTTTTTATCTCGGGGTAAAGTGTGTGCGTTAAAAACTTTCTAAATTACCAGAAGCACCCCCTACCAGCAATTGTGATAAAGAGGAAAGTTGTATTATTTATGCAAATTAGTTGAAATAGCGGCTTTGCAAAACAACAAAGCACGTGCGTTCTTGGTTTTCATTTTATGCGAAAAGTCCTTTGTTTTAATACTTTGTCGCTTTTGTGTTTATTCATCGATTAATGGTGGCTGTCTTTGCTAGTTTCTTAATAAGTTTGTGCAATTATTAACATTTTACCTTTAATTTATAATTCTAGTTTTTTGTATGTTACTCCAGTACACGGTTAATTACAGTTTTAACAGTCACTTTCATGTACATTACGCGCATTCATTTAACAAACATAAAAAATAATCAAATATGTAAAATTTGAATTTAATAAACGCATAGAATTAATTATCCGCCCAACAAATTTCCCTTATTTTAAAAATAAACAGATAAATTGCCTAAATCAATTCGGTGAAAGTCCAAAAAAAGATTTATAAAGACGTATTTGTTTCGCTCCGAAGCATTTAATTTGTAAATCAAATAAAACAAATGTTGAATCAATTCGAAGGAGAAAGCTTTGCAAAGATGCCACATTTGCAAACCTTATATTATTCACTGCTGATTTGACGATGTTCGAAAAAAAATTTATGGAAATTTCTATGCGGAATACCTTTCCGAGTATTACGTTCCACAAAATAGAACGTTTTGTCTTCATTTATTTTACATTCTTTACGTTTAGGCGGGGAATCGAAAGTGCCGATTTAAGTAATTTAATTTTGTTTTTGGGACCGTTTTATCGAAATATGTTTTATTTATTATATGGGGTGAAGTAAATGCTGTTGGTTTAGATTGTACTGTTTTTGTACAAACTAGGCGTAAATTTGTCCTTACAAAGTGAGCGATTTATCAGGTTGATTGCGCGTTTATTTTGGTCTCTGGAAATAAAAAAATTAAAGTTAATTGAGATAAATAAACGAAACTAAATTGTTGCTATCAATTCTGTTTGGAAAAATAACACACTATCATTTAGTTTACAAAAATTTGCAAGATAAATTGCTAAATAGATAATAGCATAAAAAATTAAATTTTGAACCGCACACATGAGCCAGTAGCCTAAATGAGTGGGGAGTGGGCAGAAATATACTAAATTTTATTCTCGTGTAAAAACGTAACGCAAAATAATTAAACCGACTAAGCGTTTGTTCGCTTTTGACATAAACTTTGTTTATTAGGTATATTAAAAATCTACCAAGGTTTATACTCAGGTAACACTACAAAATGTCACTAAAATCTGACATTTTTTAAATTTAATATTATGAACAAGACACGGAAAAGCACTCATGAATCGTTTAGTACATTGGGGTTCATATCAAAACGTTCATACGACAAAACAAATCTCATCGACGAGGGGTAAGTCTAACAAAATGTCTCTCACTTACCGTTACTGAAGATTAAAGGTCCTTAATGCGAGTCATTATTGGGATTTTGTTAGGCGCCACCCAGATCTTTAAGTCAAATGTTCAACAAATGCTTACTAAAAAATCTGGGAAAAACTATAAACACTCAATAAGCACTTCATAAAAAAAAGACACGAATGATGTAAGATTTTATATTTAAATAGAAGAGTATCTACACATATTGATTACACCACGATCGCGTTCTTTAACTTAACGCATTCGCTTTACTTAAAACTAAACGCAAAATATAAAAAAATCCTAATGGCTTGTTTTCACTATCCCCAGTCAATAGAGCAAATAAGTAAATTTTGGCAAAAATAATAACTAGGATACCGCCTGCGCCATGTAATTGTAAAATAGTATAAAGTACCTTGTATTCATGTTTTATACCAAAAATGAATTGTCATTATGTAGTTAATTAACATTTAAATGCAAAGAAACGTGTTTTTTTCTTGATAAAAGTGTTAAACCAATGTTAATGGTGTAAAAAGAAAAGTTATAGAAGATAATAATACAAATAAAATGAGCACCAATTAGACTCGATCCGAAAAAATTGGAAAAGTATAAATATTTAGGTTTTTCTTTTAAAATTCGTAGATCCGTCATTTTTAAGATGTAGGATAAATCTTTGAGGAAATAGGAGGTTATGATCACGTACTTAGTGTGTGCAAAAACTCTGCAATTGTCGGTCAATCAGTTTATGCACAATTGCGATTTAAATTTTTAAAGCAATATATTCAATCGAGTATAAATGCTTGCGTGGTAGTCCGATTGTCAGAAATAAAAAAAATTGTAAAACTGAAGTAGAAAGGAACAATACGAATACTTTTCATTTTTAATTAAATGATATTTAACACGCAAAAATGCATGCAAAGATGACTGAAAATGATTAAATGTGAAAAATGCCGTAGTAGTGGGGTACCCGCCCACTAACGCAATTTGAAAAGATTGCAATTTATATAAGCTCGTTGCGGAAGGGTACTCCCACTACCTTTCCGTTTTCTTGCATTAGGCCATTTTCAGTTATCTTTGCATTTTTGCGTGTTAAATATAATTTTATCAAAAAATGAGAATATACGTTTTGTTTCTTTCTATTTCAACTTTACAATTTTTTTTTAATTTTTGACAATCGGACGACGACGCAAGAATTCACGCCCATTGAATATATTACTTTAAAAAATTTAAATCTTAATTGTCCATAAACTAATTGCTCGACAATTGCAAGGTTTGGCACACACTAAGTAGGTGTTATTACTTCCTATTTCCTGAAAGATTTATCCTACATCTCAAAATTGACGGATTTACAAATTTTAAAGAAAACCTAAATATTTTACTTTTCTAATTTTCTCGAAAGTTATTACGTGATCAAGTCAAGTTGGTGCTTATTTTAGTTGTATGCTTGTCTTCTATAATTTTTTTTACACTATTAACATTGGTTCATTACTTTTCAATCAGAAAAAAAAAGTTGAGAAAAAAAAACGTTTCTTTGCGTTTAAATGTTAATTAACTATATAATGACAATTCATTTTCCGTATAAAACATTAATACAAGGTACTTTATACTATTTACAATTACATGACGTAGGTGGTACCCTACTATTATTTTGTCAAAAATATATTTCAATTTACTGCACTACTAGTGAACGAGGATATACCGAAATTTTCTTACAAACTATTTACAAAATTGAGTAAGATCATGATCGAAATGAGACTGTTTTGTTTAAAACAAAATAAATAATTTAGTATCAAACTGGAAATTTACAAACCCCATCTCAGTTCGTTCATTTTGAATAAGACAACGTTAACAAACAAAAAAAAATGCACGGACGTTTCTGACTTTAATTTTTAGTTATTCGTAACCGCACACAAAAAACACTTAAAACATAATAGTGTTCCAGGATAAACAATCAGTTTACTTACAGTTGGTTTTCTTCTGATGAGCCGAATAATCCGTTTAAGGGTATACACCAAAACTTCCCAAGATTTATGACATTGTTATACTAAATTTATTTAAACAGGAACAGTCTCTTATTATACCAAATGTATCGAAAAAATGCACATTCACGATACTGCATTTCCATATTTAGTTGGCAGGGTAGATGTTATTTAGTCCGCTAGCGTTGTGTCGACCATTAACTCTAATAGAACGGAAAATTTCTCAATTTTGATTTTTATTTTTTTGATTAACAACGTAACTTTAACTCACAGTGTGTAACGTATCGTTTTTAAGTTTTCTGATTTAAATAAACAATTCAAAATTTTTTGTTAGTAGAAACGAAAGCTGTCATTGATTAAAAATTTTGAGAAAAAACTGAATTTGTTAAAAAGAAAAAGTTTGAGATTAAAACCACAGTTGTTGAGTTTTAATTGGCTGAAGTGCAAGTCATCCAAAATTTATGAAGAATTATTTTAAAATCAAAACCTGTTGGATTTGAGTACGCTGAATTGCATTAATGCAGGGAAAATAAAGTAAGTGCTTTGTGTTTTTAATTTTTTCTGACAATTATTCTATTGAAGTTCATTTGACATTTTATGATTTGGATCAATTATGTTAATAATTAGAGAACATACATGTTATTACCGCTCGTGCTGTTCAATCGATTTTTTGTAACCAGTATCTTCTGGAGTAGTAGGGTACCGTTTGTGTTAATGATTTTTAGTTTTAATTCGTTTAATAATGCTCAACATTAAAACTATTGCGTTTGTGAGTTTTCATGCGTACTTAACATAGTTTTGTGTTTATTTTGAAATTGTAAGTTAATATGACTTTATATATTCCGTTTGTCCTGTTTACAATTAGACATTTCAAATTGTAATTTTTTAAATTGTTTATTATCGAATTTAATTTTGTTTATTAGGTTTACTTTGTTACCTTGAAGGTTTTTTTGTTTTACCTGCCTTAAAGGAAACAAATTGGAGCCTATGTTAAATATTATTGATTATGTTTAAAAGGTAAGCAACAAAGCATAAGCAACCCCACAAATATTCCCGCTGTACTTTAGAGTCTTTGCTGAGTTTTATCAGAATATTGGCCGGTACAATTTAAAAAAAGTATATTGCTTATGATTTTTGTTGAAACCGGCAAATCATTTCTCAATAGTTATGTGGACGACGTTTTGCGTACTTCATTAACTGGCGGATGTCTAATTTTAACAACATACGAATATCGACTCACTTAAAATTCTAAAATACACTCTAGGGACGTGCATCCCCATTTCTTTTAAAATTTACATACAGAAAAAGCTTACAAAAAATACGTTTTAGTTTCTCACAAAGATAATCAATCTTCACATATAGTATTTAACCGTGGTTTGTAATCAGAATATTATTTATCTTAGTCAAAACAAATATCTAATTTTTGTTATGAAAACGATAACATTCAATCACTTTTTTTGAAACAAACAGATTTTATTAATTCAGCAAAACCAAACGGTGATGTGAGTACAATAATTCTAAGAAAACCCCGAGTAGTGATCACCGAAATAAGGATTTCTTAAAAGTTTTTAATGAAGATAAGTTATTTATAACACTGATTTGAAAAAAAATCAAATGACAAAGAAATAAATATTCTAACAAACATGGTTCGAAAACAAATGTGCTTCATCAACACAAACGAAATGTAATTAAAATACAATACAACTTACTTAAAACAAATATTTCCATTAAAACAAAATCACCATAGCTTGATGGAAAACAAAAAAAAATCAATAATCTCTATAGAATAACATCGTAGCACTTAAATCAACTTATTTTTCGTAAAAAAAAACCAACGTGCTTTACACAAAAACGTCATTTCAAAAACAAATCAATCATAGTACACGGACTTTATATTAAAGAAAATGTTTCGGTCGCAAAACTCAACCAACGGATATTGAACAAATTGTTCTCCACAACAATAGTCCTCATAAATTAATTTAACATTTGGTTCTTCTAGTTTGAATATTAATAAAATTATAAACTCAATTCGCACCAGGCGAGGAGAAACGGCATTATAGCAAAATTTTAAGATTCTGGAACAAACTTCTATAGACATAATCTACTAACACTTAAACCAAAATTTTTCGAATTAAGTAATAGAAAATTGAATACATTTCTGTTGCAATGAACAACAATGACTTATTAACACACAAACACGCCTTTTATTTAATATAAGTACTAGTAATAATCTTCACAGAAAGAAGGCTGCTGCAATGAAGTCATTAGATACAAGTTTCCTCTCTATTATATTTCTCTTCCGTTTTCCTTACTATTCTGAATGGCTCTGATTAATTCAAAATACTTGATGATTCTATACTTTTAAATTAGATTAGGTTTACTGCAATAAAAAAGTCAAATTCTTAGCTTCAATTAATGTTTTGATATCTAGTTTGCAAATTTCACTTATGCTATTGTGCTATTTGTTTATCAACACAGAAAAATTAACGATTTAACCAAACAAAAGTAACATTCTATTACATCTTCTTTTACTAGTGGTTATGGGAAGTTCCAAAAATAGTTTATCTATGCAAAGGTAGGGACAAACATTGAAAGCAGTAAATTTCAAAATGTTTCTATTACAAATCTAATCAAATTTGTTAAATTAAAGATATAGGGTTATTAAAAAAAATATAGGGAGTTAAGTACTTAGTGTCTTTTTCTGAAATAAATTAATCTGCTGGACGGACCTTGCAAATGACTTGAACACACTTAAAAATGATTTACTGTACATTTAGTACTTTCCATGTAGGACCAAACTTCTCCATAGCTCGCAAAACCGCTGAACATTTTTTTTCTGTAGTAACATAATACTTTTTAAGTTTTTTAAACTACGACCAACAAAACAAATAACTTTTCCTTTTCTTCCAAAGTTTGAGATAAAACTTTTCTGAACTAGTGCGAGAAAAAGCATCGGAAACTAGTATTTAGTCCCTTTTCGTTGAATAATTTAAAAACCAACAAACAAGTCTGCTAGACAAACTTTGTAGTAAGCGCCTTAACTACACTAAACAGTGTAAATTAGTAATTGCTGTGAATATGGCCCGTTGAATGTACTGACAGAACTTTTCTGTGACTTTCAAAACCGCTAAACATTCTTTTTCTTCTCTTCTCGTGTAATATTAGAAAAATTCTGAAACGGTCATTTTGATCGTTTTATAATTGTTTTCAATATTACGTGTTACTAATATTTTTTTTGAGGTTTTATGACTTTTTCTATACATATTAGGTGGAAATTCTTCCAAAATTTAATTCATTTAATTCATTACGTTTTTGAATTTGTGTAGTAAATACCTACAAGACTATTTTTGCAAGATTTGTAGAAAATAACTGTTTATTTACCTACCTTTTATTACTATATGTACCATTTATCCCTTATACTAATAAAAATTATGTTTTATATAAAGTTTGCTCTTGCATCAAATTATAGGTTATATGTGACGTTTCATCATTTGATGGTAATCCTAAGACTATCAACTCGTATTTGTTATAAACCTTGATAAAACCCTACGTATAGGGGGCAAAACGTCGACGTTGACAGCTTATTGAATTTGTTTTTTCATTCATCTCTATCTAGAAGGGCTCGAGAAGAGCAAACTTTATATTAAATTTTGGAGGAATACTCACCTGAAAAATTATGTAATTATTTTGTTATAAATATTACTAGCAAGTTAAAAACAATAGCAGTTAAATTTCATTTTAATAATTTGGAAGTGTAATTGTTGTATGCAAATGCCACAACAAGCAAATTTGACAAACAGATTTTTTAAAAGATTTAAGCACCCTAAATATCGGTAATCAGTGGTTACTGTTAATTTAGTCCATTTGATGCAAGGACAGACTTTTTCTATTACTCACATAACAAAATAATGAATCTTAGATTTTCTTAAGGAACTGACAAACAAGATTTTTCTTTTTTTCCAAAATTGGCAATAAAACTTTTTTTGAAACAGAGCAAGAAATAAATTGTGAACCAGGTGTTCAGTCTTTCTTTGTTGAATAATCTAAAAACCGTATTGTTTTAAGCAAACAAACAAACAAGTTAGTTTGCCAGACAGACTGTGTAACCGATTTAACTACACTAAAGAAAGATGAGTGTTTAGTGTGATTTAGTTCTTCGATGTACTATGGAATTTCTCTACCACTTACAAAACCGCTAAACATTCTTTTTTCTGTAGAGTCAGTTTCTACTTTTAGATCAAAGCAACAAAAGGAATTGGAAACTAGGTATTTAGATCCTTGCCGTTAAATACTCTGGGAGTGATAGTGTTGTAAGCAAATAGGTCAACGAGCAAGTTTGCTGGACAAATATTGTAAGCGATTTAACCACACGTCTCTCTGGGTTATAAACGAAAGCGAGAATATACGCGTGCTAAAATAAGTGTTAAGGATGGTAAATTTTTAAATAGATGTTTGTCGAGAAAACGAACATTTTGTATTGTAAATTACTGTATTACTGTAATTAAATGTACCAAATTTATTTTCAAACGTGCGATTTTTAATGCTATTTCAAGTGGGTATTTTGAATTTTGTTTCATTTATGAATATTTTTTTATAATTTTAATCGCAGTTGTCGACCGTTTAGATTTGGCTGTTCTATTTTCATAAACAGAATTCGTAGAAAATTAAGTCAAACGTTTTTTGATAGTTGTTTTACCTGAAAATGTTTTAATTGCATACGTGGTAGAAAGTCGAATTTTATTCAAATTGCCAAATTTTATGAAACTGTAGTTTTTTGTTTTTTACGTGTTGAATAGAATGCATTAGTTTAATTTTTTAGATTTTATAATGATAGAACCCACATTTTCTTTATTTTTTTTGTCAAAAGTAAATTTCTCTTTTTAATTGAAACTGTTTCTCATTGGTTAATTAAAGGAGTTGAGTACCTATGTAAAGCAATTATTTAAAGTCAATTTGTAATAGAGCATTAAAGTAAGTGTCATTTTTACTAATGATTTGCTATATATTTTAAAATACTCTGTACAGTTATACATTGACATGCTATACATGTTTAAAGCTCTTGGTGAGATCTTTTGATTTTCAAACAAAATATGGAGTGCTCTATTTAAAAAATGTAAATTTATACGGCCATGTTTCTTTGGAACACTATATAATCAAAAATGTTTTTAAAATGTGTAGTCAGTAACTTTGTACTAAATGTGACAAAGAGATCTTTTATCAAATAAGTTACTGTTCGAGCTCAGAAGTTGGTTTCAATCATATTTTTCTACATTTCGGAAAGAATCAGCGTTCTATGATAAGACTTTCTTGACGATTTCGAATTTTTACTTTTATTTGATCTCCAAATCTCTTTCTTTGTATCTTTACAATAATCTATATACTAAAATTCAAAATTTTTTCTGTTTCTTTGTCCTTCTACAGACTTGGCCAATATAGGTGCTAAGCCAAAGCCGAGTATATGATTGAACTTAGAATATAGTATAAGAGGCGAATGGGAAGGTCCGGGAAGCGGAGGTCCACCAGGGTTTTTTTCGAAATACCCTGGTCCTGTCCGAATCGACGAGGGTTTCATCTAGTCTGTACTAAATGTGCTTAATTTTAAAAGTTAGATTTTTCTATTAAATAATTAACTGCTCAATCTCAGAAGTTTGTTCCAATCATATTTTTTCCACATTTCGGAAAGAATCAGCGTTCTATGATAAGACTTTCTTGACGATTTCTAATTTTTACTTTTATTTACTTCTAAATTTTTTCTTTGCATCTTTGCAATAATCTATATATTAAGATTCAAAATTTGTTGGTTTTTGTTTCTTTGTCCTTCTATAGACTCGTCCAATATGGATGGAGAATGGAGCATAAGGGCGAATGAAAGGGTCCGGGAGGCGGGGTTCTACCAAGGTTTTATTTAAACATCCTGGTTCCGTGCGATAAGACGGAGATTTTATCTAGTCTGTACTAAATGTGACCAATTTTAAAATTAATTTTTTATCAAAGAAATTACTGTTCGATCTCAGAAGTTTGTTCAGAATCATATTTTTTCCATATTTCGGAAAGAATCAGCGTTCTATAATAAGACTTTCTTGACGATTTCTAATTTTTTACTTTTATTTAACTTCTAAATTTTTTTCTTTGCATTTTTGCAATAATCTATATATTAAGATTAAAAAATTTGTTGGTTTTTGTTTCTTTGTGCTTCTATATACTCGGCCAATATAGGTGTTAGGCCAAAGCCGAGTCTATTGTTGGACTTAGAATGGAGCATAGGGGACGAATGAGAGGGTCCGGGAGGCGGGGTTCTACCAGGGTTTTTTAAACATCCTGGTTCCGTGCGATAAGACGGGGATTTTATCTAGTCTAAATGTGACCAACTTTAAAATTAATTTTTTATCAAAGAAGTTACTGTTCGATTTTAGAAATTTGTTCGAATCATATATTTTCCACATCTCGGAAAGAATCAGCGTTCTATGATAAGACTTCTTTGACGATTTCAAATCTTTTACTTTTATTTGACCTCTAAATCTCTTTATTTGCATCTTTTTAACAATCTATATACTAAGAATCAAAATTTGTCGGTTTTGTTTGTTTCTTTGTGCTTCTATATACTCGGCCAATATAGGTGTTAGGACAAAGCCGAGTATATGGTTGGACTTAGAATGGAGCATAGGGGGCGAATGAGAGGGTCCGGAGGCGGGGTTCTACCAGGTTTTTTTAAACATCCTGGTTCCGTGCGATAAGACGGGATTTTATCTAGTCTAAATGTGACCAACTTTAAAAATTAATTTTTTATCAAAGAAGTTACTGTTCGATTTTAGAAATTTGTTCGAATCATATATTTTCCACATCTCGGAAAGAATCAGCGTTCTATGATAAGACTTCTTTGACGATTTCAAATCTTTTACTTTTATTTGACCTCTAAATCTCTTTATTTGCATCTTTTTAACAATCTATATACTAAGAATCAAAATTTGTCGGTTTTGTTTGTTTCTTTGTGCTTCTATATACTCGGCCAATATAGGTGTTAGGCCAAAGCCGAGTATATGGTTGTACTTAGAATGGAGCATAGAGGGCGAATGAGAGGGTCCAAAAGGCGGGGTACACCAGGGTTTTTTACATATATTTGTCTTCTCCGATAAGACAGGGGTTTTATCTAGTCTATATACTAAGATTCAAAATTTGTCTGTTTCTTTGTTTCTTTGTTCTTATATAGACTCGGCCAATATAGGAGCTAGGCCAAAGCCTAGTATATGGTTAGATTTAAAATGGAGCATAAAAGGTAAATGGGGGGTCCGGGGGCGGAGTTCTACCAGGTGAGAATTTTTTTCTTTAAATGTTTTGGTCCCGTCCGATACGACGGGGGTTTCATCTAGTATTTATTAAAACTATACAAAATCAAACATGTATTAAAAAACAGAATTGCAGAATTGATTAGAATGTGTATTTTACGAAAGAATTGAATACTACGGAAGTAATAAAAGCACGCGCCAGATTTTAGTCGCCCGAAAATTAAAAACATATTTGAATTTCTTACAAAAATTAATGTTCTATAATTAAAGCTACAATAATTGATTAAATTAAATGTAAACGATTTAATTTTTACTTATTTATTTATTTTCAAGCCAGCTTATGATTGTAGAAATAAAATATTAAACAAATTTTTAGTTTTATTTATATTTTGTCATCAAACAATTACCGAGAAAGAACAGATACTAATAACTAACAACAATTTTAGGAAGTAAACATTTTCTTGTTTAATTTCCGAGAAATGAAGCGTTGCATTCTCTTTTAAACTTGAGGACAACAAGGCCTAAGCGACAATGTGGTAAGATGTAACAGAATACAACAGTAGGGTTAATTGTTTTGATGCAGTAATTACGTAGAAACACATCCTTATGTCTTAATACTTGTTGGGTCCTTCGTAGTCCATTTTCATTTAGCACACCAACATTAATAACTAAACTTAATAGTAAAAGAAAAATAACAATAATTGGTAAATAATTATAAATTGTTTTCTAAAATGAATTAAAAACGATTCAATTACCTTGTTTTTTTAAATTTTTTATTAATAAAACTTCCTTTCGTCGTTCGCAATTCAAATGTAACCCAATTACAATTACAAAAATTAGCAAAGAAAAAAAATTAATATTCATATCGTATTTTGCATTTTTAACAAGTTTTTCGGACTTAATCACGTTTTAAAAATTGCAAATCCTTAAATTAAATGCAAAAGTCCAAAGTTTTTCATTCTAGTTTGGTTTTCGATCCCGTTTCATTTAGTAGTTCTAATATAATTTGAATAACAAAAACGCAGTTAGTAATTGCAACCAAAATTAGTAAAAAAACTTCCTAGCACGCGAGCGTTTAATTGTGATTGTGAGTTGCTTTCCTATACAATTCGACCTTTTTTTTGTTAACGAAATTTATCGCTCGGTACAATAGATCGCCAATCTAAATTTCAATTTTCGGTTCTTTTGTCACCTTTTCCGTTTCGGTGTATCTGATCAATCGTATATAAGATGTTTATGTTTTACGATTGTCTGACGACGGTTCCGTAAAGCTTAATAAACATAAAAAATTTTTGATTCTTATATATTAAATCGGAACATAAAATTTCTTGAAGCTGTTAGCGTAATTTTGTGGTCCAGCCACAACAAAGAAGAGAATCGGACAGAGATAAATTTTATTCGAAAATTGTTGACGTCTGTTTTGGACGTTCCCATCAAAAACACACGCCCGATGGTTGCGCCGTAAAGGCGTAAATTGCTTTTTAATCTTGATGGGATTGAAACAATATGTAAAAGGCAATAATTTGATTTCAGCGATTGCGCTTTACTCTTTTAACTGATGGGGAAAAAATTGGAAGCGCATGATTGACTAGATTACGAATAATTACGTCGGCATTATTGGCAAAAATTAAATAAAATTGCGAAATTTGATTGGCAGTCGGATTCGGTTGCCAGAACTATACAAGAAAACGAAATAGAATATTTAATCAATCTAGTTATTATGTATCATAAATTTTAATGGGATTCAATGTCGTAAAATCGGTTTGCATAATTTAATTTCGCTTCGTACGACGGTGTTTTATTAGATGAAAACACGAAAGGTCGAAATATTAATTGTGAAACACGTATAATACCGAAACTTTTAAAATGGCGTAAAAGATCGGATTTCAAAATTTTCTCCGAAATGGTGTTTTCATCTTATCGAACATGACAGTCGCGTTATGAAAATGGTTTTATTTTACTTTTGGCCAAGTAAAAATATTACGTGATATCCATTTCTGTACAGAAATCTTATGAAAGATAATAGATTAGGAGGTAATAATGGATCTTTGTTTGAAACTTTCTCTCCAACAAATATATCGATTCTTATGCCTTATTGATTCGTATATTAAACTTTGTTAGCGAGAGCATTTATCAACGTTTTTGCTATGTCATCCGGCGCTGATTCATTTCGACGCAATATTTGTGAAAGATTAAATGTATAAATTCAGATAGCTGATTGAGCTTTGGTTTTATGTGAAATTACACTAATATCAATTTTTTATGTCAATAAATAAAAGAAAAAACTACGAATTTTTAAATAAAAGATGCAAATTAATTAATAATAAATTTTAAAAAAAATCATAGTTTAAAATTTTAAGCGCCACAATGTTTTGTGACATTCACCTTGATTTGATATCATTTATGGGATGTCATTACGATTGATTAAACACGTGAAACATAAATCTAAAATAAATTTTAAATATGTGATAGTAGTTTTAAATATAAAGTTAACATTAAGTAATTAGATTTGGATCCAAATTTACAGTACAGTCGGATACATAAATTTTATTTGAAATGAATGAGGTACTTTTTTCCCGTAATATTTAGAAGCAACTCTAATAGATGGATTTCATTGAAAAATAAACTTGTTGTAGTCGTTTTGAGACGTTTTTTTTAAATTTATTTCTACGAATTACTCGTTGTCGACACAAAAATAAATCTTTAACATTTACATTTTAAAAATAATAAACAGAACAGCGACTAGTTTTAGTAAAAACGGCTTGAGTTCCAAACACAGGACAAAATAGGCGCCACCTGTTTTATTATATTAAATATAAATCCTGTCACTACGTCTAAGTGATTATTAACAAAAACAGGAAAACAATGGTAATAAAAAAAGGAACTAGTACAAAGAACAAGATGATACAAATTGAGGATCAACAATGTAATTTTTGGATGTATTTATAGTAAACGTTAAATTTTTTTTTAACAAAACGATTTAAAACTAATCCAATATGTAAATTTCAAAAGGTGTATAAAGAGGATTTATAAGCTTATAAAAATTTCTTTTATCGTTAAACACCAAATCCGAAAAATAAGAACCAATGTGTTTTTAAAAAAATTCGGGTGGTCTATAAGCTGGATTTCAAAAATCCGTCTTAAGGACGAGAACGTCGTCAACAAAATCAATTTTCCTAAAAGCACAATTAATCATCCAAATGACGCGTAGTGTTGATTGGAAAAGAATCCGAGGGTTGCGTTACAGAATATTCCAAAATATTTATTTCCACAGTAACACAAGAAGCATCCAAATTGCTTCTTTTAGACAACACCAGAAATTTATTTTTTACACAAATTTGTATCGCACATACACAACAAAAATACTAACAAAAAAACACCAAAAACTTTACTCGGACACGTGTATCAACAGCGGTGCAGTTTTTGGTGTTTTTCTGTTGGTTAAATAAACGCTGCAGTTGGTGTTTCCTTTGTTGAAACTAACGCTTGTTACCTAGTAACGATTTGATTAATTACAAAATAATTTCAAAAAAAGAACTAAATTCCATAATCTATGAAAGGGGTAAATTAAGAAAATAAGCTCACAATAAGAGCGAAATGCTGCATAAGGTGTTCTTTTGTTGCGTGTGTACTTCTGTACAAGTTATCTTGGCTTTATCGGCAACGTGTGTTACAAGCATTAAAGCTATCGCTTAGATAGCGCTTTGCACTTTAACACACGCATGCCGTTACTGTTAACTGTTGGCATTTTTCTTTATTGATTTTATGTATATCTTAGGGAAAATTGTTTTAAAAAATAGGGTGGATTCAATCGGGTTTCAGGAAATTTACGAATCCAACAGTCTCTGAAAGACACCAATTTTGTTCAGTTTTTGTCATCTGACATTTTAGTTTCGCAAATCAATTAGATTGACATTTTTCGAGTTATTGCGCCGTGCGCGAAAATTGACCCACTCATATTTTGAAATTTTTTGCGAGCAACAATTTTTTATTTTCAACTATCAGAGCGGTCGAAAAAACCTACTTTACAGCCTTGATACATAAACAACTATTGTTTTGTTTGTGCTACTGAGCAAACAATACACTAACATTATTTTGTTTTTATATAGTTTATATTATATTATATTTGGCGGCTAATAAACATTTTATCATTATCATTATCATAATTTAGTAAATTAGAAAATAATAAAAATAGAAATAAGTTAACAATTAGGAAGATGCGTGTCAAACATCAAACAATTCAGCGTAAATCTCTGAGTCGTTTAAGGCTAATTACAAATTGTTTAATAATTATTTGCAAAAAGATAGTTTTAAATTGAAACGCTGAGGGCGCGTAAAATTGTCGTAAAATTTAAATTTTATAAAGCATTTAGGAGAGTTGTGATAAGACAATTGTGGGAGAGTTGTATAATTACAGTAGTAGAGACTACTTTTCTTTACTCTACAGATCAATAAAATAATTAACTTTTTGAAACAAAGATCGGTAGCCATCGACGAATAAAAGTCAGGTTACGTAAAAGCAAATGTAAACATTGATGGTAATCGTTAAAATTTACCTTTAATAATTAAATACGACTGATGCAATGCAAGTGGTATGCGGTATTCGCTCAACCATCTACCAAAATCTAACAGAAAGCGAAGAATCATCCGGGGAACCCTGGAACGTAATTAAAAAAGAAACAACGGAGAGCATAGAAAGAAAACAAAACTTACCGCAAACAAATAAGGTTAAAATTTAAACCAATAATAATAATAACAATAACATCGAAATTCAATTAGTAACGTATCATTTGTATTCACTTTGTTTACAATAAAAATTTAAGCGCAAGATAATTTTTTGCGTTATAAACGTACACGTTTTCATTGTGACAATATCTGGTGCGCAAACTTAATGTAAATTAAATAAAGGCCTTCCTCAAAGTCAGTATCACGAGTGTAAATTTAGTTTGACCTTCTGAACAGAGGCCATTGAACGTTTTGTAAAAGGTTGTGAATGACATGATTTAATATAAAATTAAAAAATGCAGATAATGCAAATAGATGTAACATATTGGCTTATGCAACGTAGGGCCGCGATAGTGGTGAAAGTGAAATATAACAAAATATGCAGAAGAAAAGTTTAAAACAACAAGAACTTGATCTAGAACAAGAGAAGAAATGCAAAAAGAAGAAATAGATGAAAACTCTAAATTTAAGATCAAAAAATTATATAGAAAAATCATACAGGTACTTAGAGACTACTAGTACTATTTACATCCGCACTATAGAAGAATGAATAAGGAAAATAAATAAAAATTGAAAAAAATTGTTACAATACATTAGGTTAATGGCCAATTAAAACATTGCATTATTTTAAGAGCTGTTTAATTGGTTACACACATAATACGTCATAGACAAAAAGTATATCGGTAGCAATACAGAATATCGTGCTTTCTTGGTGATATCCACACGATAATTATAAAATAATTAGCGACACAGCAAACAAGTAATAGACACAACCCAATAGCAGTTGTTATATGAGTGAGACGGTTCTTATTTTTCCTGAGCGTTAAACTTATCCCGCTAGCTACGCACAAAGCGTGTGTGGATTCAAATGTAACAATAAGTAATTAAATTATAAACGCCACCTTGACTTAAAACGTACTTCATCAAAGCAGCCAAGTTTACTTTGATAGTAATACGAACAAACAGGATAAGGAATCGTTGAGCACAAGTCATTGGTCTAGCGACACAAAGTTCTTTGACAATAAACATGTAATTACCTATAGATAAGTTATACATAAAAAATGAAGAAGTTGGAAAAAAAAGGATAAGACACAGAGAGGGTGGAATAGGAAAAGAAGAAATGGAGAGAGCAATAAATAAAGTAAAAAGGGAAAAAGCAGAAGGGACGGATGGAATACAAGGAGAACAATGGAAGTACATCGGAGAAGGAATGAGAGAAAAAGTAAGAGAAGTATTTGCGGAAATAGTTAGAAAAAAATTGGAAAAAGAAATAGAAGAAAAGAATGTAATACCGGATTGGCAAGCAGGATTTAGAAAAGAAAGAGAAACGATAGACAATATATACATATTAAAGCACATAATTAATAAAGAGTTAGCAAAGAAAGGAGGAAAGATGTACGCAATATTTCTAGACATTAAAGCGGCATTTGATAATGTGGAAAGAGGGGGATTATGGAAAAGGATGGAGGAGGTAGGAATAAACAGAAATATAAGAAATGCAATATAGGAAATATACGAAGAAACAAGATGTAAAACAAGGGTAGGAAGGAAGCTAGGTAGAGGATTTAGGACGGAAAAAGTACTAAAACAGGGATGTCCGCTAAGCCCAATCTTATTCTCGATATACATTAGTGATCTTGAGGAGGAAATAGAAAAAAATCAAGTAGGAGGAATAGTAGTAGGAAGGAAAAAAATATGGGTTTTAGCTTATGCGGATGACATTGTGGCAACAGCAAGAAATGAAGAAGAGATGAGAGGAGTAGTTAAATTTATGAAGAAATACCTAGAAAATAAAAACTAGCAGCAAATGTCGGGAAAACAAAAATTATAGAATTTAAAAAAGAAAAAGAAGACGAAAAGAGGTGAAATGGTGGTGGGGGAGAAGGAGGTAGAGAGAGTAGACAAGTATAGATACTTAGGTTACAACATCAGATATGATAACAAAGATGGAGACCATATAAAAGAGATGAAAATGAAAGGAAATAGAATAGTAGGACAAGTATGGGGGTTAGGGAAAAGGATATTTGGTAAAGATATAGAGAAAAGGAAATGGATGTTTGAAAAGTTGGTAAGAAGTGTGGTACTGTATTGAGCGGAGATTTGGGGTTGGAGGGAATTGCAAGAGCTGGAGAAAATACAGGAGAAATACTGGAAGTGGACGTTAGGACTAGAGAAAGAGACACCGGGGTATATAGTGGAAGAAGAGCTAGAAACAAAAAATAAGAATACAAGCAGAAAGAATTGCAGTAAGGTGTGAAGAAAAAATGGGAAGTAGGAAGGAAAATGAAATACTTTATGAAGTTTGGAAAGAGATCCAGGCACAGAAGGTAACATAAGGGGCAGAAGAAAGAAGAAAATACTATGAAAGAGTGGAATACGCAAGAGAAGAGATAAAGAGATTAAGAGAGGGGAGAAAGATGGAAGAGGAAATAATTGCAAGAGATAAAGATACTCAGAAGCAGGAAAGAAGGGCAAAAATAAAGAAAGGAAAATATAACGAGAAATACATGAAAATAATGACAGACCAGACACCAAAGTACATAGCAGAAGGAAAAGGAATGAATGAAATAAGAATTATTGCAAGGTTCAGAATGGGTAATGAAGAAAAGGAAAATAAATATTGGATGAGTGATGAGGAGAGATTATGCAGGTTGTGTGGGGATGAATGGAAAAATATAATACATATAAAAGAGGGATGCAGGGAAACAAGACATGAGGAAAAGGAATGGAAGTTACTACTAGGAGAGAAAGAGGAAGGAAAACAATAGATAAGGAAAATGTTGGAGCGGCAGAAAGGGATGGAGGAGAGGAAAAAAATACTGAAAGTTTAGAAGAGAGGGATGGAAGGTTGAAGAAGGAAACAGGAATTTGTGGAATTATAATTTAATGAAATATTACGTTGTTTTTTGTTTATTTTTGTAAAGGAAAAACTGAATCTTTTGTTATAGAAATTTTTTAAGACAAAATAAATATTGAATTGAATTGAAATAAAGGCCTTCCTCAAAGTCAGTATCACGCGGTGTAAATTTAGTTTGACCTTCTGAACAGAGGCCATTGAACGTTTTGTAAGAGGTTGTGAATGACATGATTTAATGTAGAATTAAAAAATGCAGAAAATGCAAATAGATGTAACATATTGGCTTATGCAACGTAGGGCCGCGATAGTGGTAAAAGTGAAATATAACAAAATATGTAGAAGAAAAATCTTGATCTAGAACAAAAGAAGAAATGCAAAAAGGAAGAAATAGATGAAAACTCAAATTTAAGATCAAAAATTATATAGAAAAATCATACAGGTACTTAGAGACTACTAGTACTATTTACATCCGCACTATAGAAGAATGAATAAGAAAAATAAATAAAAATTGAAGAAAATTGTTACAATACATTAGGTTAATAAGCAATTAAAACATTGCATTATTGTAAGAGCTGTTTAATTGGTTACACACATAATACGTCATAGACAAAAAGTATATCGGTAGTAATACAGAATATCGTGCTTTCTTGGTGATATTCACACGATAATGATAAAATAATTAGCAACACAGCAAACAAGTAATAGACACAACCCAATAGCAGTTGTTATATGAGTGAGACGGATTCTTATTTTTCTTGAGCGTCAAACTTATCCCGCTAGCTACGCACACAGAGCGTGTGTGGATTCAAATGTAACAATAAGTAATTAAATTATAAACGCCACCTTGACTTAAAACGTACTTCATCAAAGCAGCTAAGTTTACTTTGATAGTAATACAAACAAACAGGATAAAAAATCGTTGAGCACAAGTAATGTGGTCTAGCGACACAAAGTTCTTTGACAATAAATATGTAGTTACCTATAGATAAGTTACTTAACTAGGATCTCATACGTGTATCGTTCATTAAGGCGTCTTTTGGAGGGTTCGACATCAATAGTTCCTAGTTATAGTTAAGAAATGGTTTGGTACTGGTAATCGGATTGTTTGCATACATACGCTACAATTGAAATAACTTCAAGGCAAAGCACTGAGGGCAATTTAAGTTGGCGGCACGGTATTGAAGAAAAGCCCTTTCCGGTGTTGAGGCGAGACATTCCAACGCCGTTGATCCTTGCTTTTTTGCTTAATAGAATTTTATTTGGCACTTCCTAACAGCATATTTCACATAACTCTTCCTCGAGTACAAGTAAGGGTCGAGACGTTAATCCCTCTAATTACAGCAGCATAAAGCAGGAACGGTTCTAAAAGACAACCCACATTTTCTGGACGTAATCAAATCTTAGCAGACATTAAGCAAAGTAATCCCAGAAAATACAAACGGACAAAGAAACTGTAATAATTAGAGAAACCGAATAAAGCAAACTCTTCGACACGTGTTGAAATATAGGTCAGTAAGCTCACCTGCAAACGTTCAGTCTAAACAATATTTCGGTTTATTACTCATTACATATCCGGTGTAATTTACGTTTTACAATAGGCAGATGGTTATAAGAACTTCCGATTAATCCATCACTTGTGTTTAGAATTTACTTTCGCAGTTTTTTTTTTACAAAACACGACTGTTTTCGTTGACAGTCACACCAAAAAGGAAAAACGTCACACGCACGTAGTTGGATTTAGACGTTGACCTTGTCTTAGTAAACTCGCGGTGAAAGTAGACAGGGCCGTAATAAGCAAATCTTAACGTTAGAAAAGTAAAAGCTAGTAAAAAATAGCAATATAAAAATTAGAGAATTTGAATACCAACAGAAGAGGAAGAATATAACAAGCAAAGATAATAGAACCTATTAGAAAAAGTACCCAATAATAACTTAAAATAACTATAATAAAGCACATGACCGTCAAATAATGGAAATTAATAAGAATATAATTGGATTGAAATTAAAATTATTAAATAAAAGGATGAATGATGAATGAAAGAAATTATATTTGAATAAAAATTGATTTGAAATCAAAATGTTTTTATAAAACTTTGGAAAGTGGTGTAATAAAATTTGAATACTACTATAGCCTAGTAATTAACTAATGGAAAAATTAAATAACTCGTAATTAAATTTAAAGTAAACATTAATTAAGAACGTAAAAGTTGCAAAGCAATTGAATATGACAGAATGTTGAAAAAAAATATGTTAATTTACAGGATGTCAAATTTTTTTATTTTAATTTTAGTCATAAGTAATACAAACAAAATGGGAATTATTGTTGATATGATTACGTTCTAACTGCCTTTATAACAAAAAATCAAAAAACGAATGCAGAATTTTGGACTGTTTTGTAGTTTTAGGTTTGTTGAACTAACAAAATATGTTAAAATCGTTCAACAAACCGCATTACAAAACCGCTATAAAACTAGTCATTTTCCCAATTTATTTAACAAATTCGAAATAAATTTTATCATTTTATCGAGTCAATTTACTGAAAAACCCCACATTTCGTCCAACACAGTTGGAATCTTCCCAGATATCCATTACTCGAGTTTTTTGCGAAAACAAAAACAAAGAGGTTTTATTAAAACAAAATTTATTTTCATAATACTGCATCAATATACGTTTAAAAGTTCGCCTAATAAAATAAATTTGAAATGAATGATGGTCAACATTTGGAGAGATTTATTTTACAAGACCGAGTCAAAATTAATTACAAGTTTACTCAAATGTTTTACAATAAAATTTCGAACGCTGTCGGTAATTATTTGCAGATTAAGAAGAAAAAAATTAATTTCGCTTTTGTACGTAAGTCTGAAAAGTTTGCGGTAAGCACTGAGAGTTAGTTTTTCGCAAAATTCAGCATGTATCTTAATCAAAGTCGTTCGTTAAGTAGATTAGTGCCAACTGAGAAGTTAAAGAAAATAATTCTGGGGGATTTAAAACGGGGAATGTACAAAGTTTTCATTACTTTGCTAAAGTTGTAAATGCAGCTTTTGCATCAATAAATTAACATACGATGTAAATAAATTCAATTTAATCTTGTAAATAAGGCTGTACCCGAATTGATTTGTCGCTTAAGCCTATTTTCGAAATCGATGTACACAGCTACACAATTAACTAAAGCTTTCGGGGTATATTAATCTGTTATCTACTACAGATTATCATCGACAAAAGCATTAAAGAAGAATTTGTAGTATGCCGTTAATGCAATTTAATTACTTTCTCAATCACAGATTGAAATATTTTGGATACTTCCTTCGCCCGGGGTTTACTTCTTCACATGCCGAGACGAAGAAGCAGCACTTCTTGCCAAAATCGATAGTTTGAGGTAATTCTGTCAAAACCAATACGACCTAATTGTATTTTCTGATATTGCGTGACAGTTGTAACGAACATCCATGAAAATTTTGATTTATGTAAGAGCTTTTACAACTGCATTAAAATTTATGACGGTTTAAAAATTCCATTAGCGTTTAAATATGAATATTTCTAATTTTTTTTAACGTTAAGTAACAAAAGTTCAATTTGGAGTAAAATTTATCGTCGGGGGTAATAAATCTTATCCATTCGAACTTTTTAAAAAGACTTTCGAGCATTGTGCTTTATCACTTCACTTTGCTTTACATAAAAGAGTAAAGAATTTCTATCTATTAAAGCTCTACTTAATTAACTCGAATTTTTTTGCTTGCTGTTATTTTTTGACGATTCGTTTAAAAAACAATTAAATTAGTTCGTTTTATTACGTTTAACGGACGATTATCGTAAAATAAATTTAAATGGGGAGTTTAAGATGAAATTGTTGAAGGGTTCGATACTCGACTGTTCTGTGGAATTCGAATTCAGTTGTTTTCAGAATTATAATTTTCGTTGTTTACTGCGACGGATTATTGCTTTTTATGTAGTAGGTATTTAGTTTTTGCGTGACAAGGAATTATGTCATTAAAATGTCACTGTTTGGATTGATAATCTGTTCGAAATTGTCAAAAAGTATCGCGTATTAATTAGTTTTATGGTACCTGATATCGTCTCATCCAGCAACAAGTTCTCTAAACAATCGTTAGATTTTAAAGACAAAAGTAAAAATAACAATAATTTAAATAATAATTAAAATTTGTTAACACCAATATCAAACCCATTTCAATACTTTATATTTTTTATGGAATTTACTCAAAGTTTAAACTTTACGGGTGTGGTTGTAAAGTAAAGTATTATGGACTTGAAGCTCATTCGGAAAAGCAAAAATAAAAATGTAATCTGCAGCGACATATTCTTTATCACACGTACAGTAATATTTTGTAAAACTTGTATTTTTTGCTATTTACACATTTTACATACAATTAGTTCTGATAATCCTATTCAAAATAGTTTCTAAATGTAAGCACCCCGTCACTCCTAACACACAACCTTAAATTATAAATAAATCAAATAGTATATTGTAATGCAACAAACGTAACCCAGGCACTTGTAAAAGCAAGATTTGAATAGTCCGCCACTAAACCCCAAGCGAACTTGGCTGATTAAAAAGCGGGAAAATCTAACTAAAGACATCTACGTTGAATCCAGGATAAAGTCCTTAACAACCGATAGAGTGCAGTGATAAATGTAGTAATATCAGTAATGAAATAAAACACAAGCATGGTGATAACGTAAATTATATTGAACGTTAATTTATTTTAAATAATATTGATCAATTTTGACAAGATTGTGTAAATATGTAGAGCCAAAAGGTACTCCTCTGCTTAGGCTGCCTGAAGAAAGAAGGGTAAAGAAAACCTCAGGTTCCGCCTTAACAATTAAACAAACACAACATAACTAAAGAATGTATCGAAATAATTAACATTCATTGTAGGCAATTATTATTTTCAAAACAATTATGATACATAAATCAGGTTAGGGAACCGTTCACCAGTTCATATTTAAACCCGAACAACCACCATTATTAGAATGTATAACACCGTGTGTAACAGGCGAGTTTCACCAGTTGCAAAAGCTCCTACCTGCCTATTCAGTTGAATATTTCAAGTTCGCGTCAATTTTGAGATAGCCATATTGCAGTCTATTTAATCCATGTTAAGTTTTGCAATAAGATACATAAAGATATTAAAATAAATAGAAATAAATGTGAATATGAGCCATATCTCTGACCTTTGTCTCTCACGGAACAGAAAATATTAATTGTTCAACAAAGTTTTTTACACACTGGTATTGCTTCATTCCAAATCATATTTAATCAACAGAGCGCTTTAAAATGTATCTTAAATTAAAAGATCAAAAACAAGCATATTATATCTTTTTAATTGTATAAAAAATTAAACAAAGTAAGCAGTTTCGCCAATCAAAAACCAAATTATTTACAACGTGAAATGGAACGCAGTCTACATCATATAAAACAGATTAAAATACGCCATAACACAGATGTTATACCAATATTATTTGTACAAAAAAAATGCAATCCGAATGTTAGGTCACTATCGCGCTTAAAATAAAAATTGAAAAGAAAAACACCAGACCGCGATAGTTAGTTTTTTAAATATAAGTTACAATTAAAAGCGCGTATCTTTAAATTGTTGAAATTGCGTAATCAAGAAAAAGAATGCAAATGTTAGGTTGGATAGCTTTCTACCCCAATTTACAACGAAACAGAAAGTTACAATACGCAATAATTACAAAAAAATAAACTGAAATTATTAAATTTGGTAAAAACAAAATTCATGAACATTACGCATTTAGTTGCTAAGCTAAGTAAATTACAGGTAGAAATTTTATACAGACCCAAAATAATTCGTAGCGAGAAAAAAAAAAGTCGGAGACCAGATGCCAAAACTTTTCTTCGTATCCCTCGACAAAAAAGCAGCCATTTAACGGGACTTTGTAACGGTGCTAACTGACCGGCGCACATCGACATATAATAAAAAAATTACGGGTAATACTTGAATTTAAATATGGATCTTTCAATATGTTCGACGACAATTTTTATTAGCGTAGCTCACTTCAAACTACTTTTCAGATTTTCGGTTTACTGTGCTCTTGACGCCTGGCTAAACATACTTGCTAATATTTCGTGTTAATATTTGTACGCGTTCGTAACTAGAGTTTTTATTTTCCGTTCAAAAATTGTTGTAAACGGAGATGAGTAACGAATTGATTTGTTCTTCGTTGAGGAGGGGCAAATCAATTACAGAAAACTTACAGGAAAAAATATTTACCTTTTATCGTTAGTACCAAACTTCTTTAGGTAATAACAAGGGTTCTTCTAATTAATCCGCTTAGTCTGTTTATAACATATTTTAAACAACTCGTTAATCCAGCAACGTTTGGTAAACGCGGTTATTATATGTTAATTAGTACTAAACATGTGGCCATATCGCCATATTGGAAATGTTTAGTGTTTTTCTTTGGAAGGTTTTAAACTTTTTTTACTACCAAATTAGGTATTATTTGTGAACGTCAACATCAACGTCTATAATTGTCCAAAAATACTTTTACCGCGGGAGTTAAAATTTGTTTGGAGTAATGCAGTATAAATCTTTAACCTGGGGCTTTATTTGTTACTAATAACTCGAGTCACTGTTCTGAGAAAATTATACGATATTTGAAACATCACTCTAGTTATATGTTGTGAAGATATCTAACCGTTTATATGACGCTGTCACCGATATACGTCAGATAAGTCTGGTTTAAAGTATTTGTTTTTTTTAATTGTACGGCAAAACGCCGTTAATTTTAAAACGCGTTTTTTTGTGTATGCCTGAAATGTCACATTGCAAATTACATTAAGCATTCTTTTTAGTACTATTTTAAACGTTTTGTGTACGCATAATGCTCGAAGTCAGTCAGTTTTATTAGGGCTAAACGATTTGAAAAATTTAATTACTTATAAATCTATTATGTTTTGCTGCGTTTTGTTTCTGATTTTTAAACTTATAGCGTCTATGCTTACTTTAAATCTTACATTGTCATTGTTTTGTTTGATTTGCTTTCTCACGCTCTACTACTTGAAAATAATTACAAAGATCCTGTAGGTGGCCCTCAATGCCACTTTAGAAGTCTTCGATTACATTCTGCATCATATCCCAATGACCCAGTCTACAACATGAAAACTGGGGGTAGGTTACTAAGCGGTTAAACTTGTAACAGTGTGTAATTGTTCTTTGGTGTTATTAATATTGATTGTGATAAAAATTGTGTCTCACTTATCTGTTATTTAAGAAAGTTGAGGTTAATTGGGGGTGTCAAAATCTTACATAAAGTGGCAAAATAGGACATTTTAAGATTGATTCAAAATCAAAGACAAAACTAAAAAGTTTGCTTTTATTAAAATTTTAAATTTAATGATCAAAACCCATTTATAAAACCGGTCAATAGAGTACAAACTTAAACCATCCCAATGAATACAAGATCATAAGTTGAAATTTTAAAATGTGGTAAAATTTTGCATTTTATAAGGCATATTTCTCACTTTTCATATGTCGCCAGATTAAAAAATACAACTTATTTTTGGTTTTTTGCAGGTTTATTACTTGAAAATTAAATGGTGGTGTTTACTAACTATTATTTCCATAAAAATTTTCTATTCGATCAAGTTTCAATACAAAAGAAACTGGGACGTAATTCTGCTTCCTTGACGGGTAAAAATTGTTTACAAAATATTTTTCAAAGTTGCTAATTTTCTAGTATTTACATCATTTAACTTACAACTACTTTACTAATTCGTGTTCCATATGTCGGCGCATACATCACAACACTACGTGATAGTTCTACTACGGAACTAACATTAATTTTTTAAAATTAGAAGCATTTTACCGACTTCTTAATCTTTAATGATTTCAACAACCAATCCCAAATTATCTTCAATCAACAAAGATCTATGCAATTCAACAAAAAAGATGGCAACGAAATTATTTTTAAAAAATAATTATGTAGGAGTTACGATCTTAATTTAGTACGTAATTATTACATTGCGTTATTAATAGTTATTTGTATCACTAAGCCAAAAACTGACTTTTTGCGAGTGCGAGAATGGTCTGAGCATTTGCAAAAACAGTTTTTGCCTACGTGATACACACGATTTTTTGGGCCAACAAGTGGTCAAATTTGTTGATATTTAAATTTTCCAACAATTACTATATGCCAAAATATTTTCGGTTGGTAAGGCCATTTGGCATCTGTCAACACGGTGTTCTTTAGGCATATATTAAAACACGTGTTTTTTAATGTTTGTGTTTAAAAGACGTATATAATATTTCAAAATAAAATGTAAAAAGTATTGCAATGCATTATTTACGCATGAGGTTTGTAGTGATTTCGGAGTCATGAGTGTAATGTAATTTGCCAACATTTAAGTAACTTTTTTCTGGTAGAGCTTAAGAAAAGGGTTTCTGGCCGCTTTTGAGTGATTATGGACTGAAGACCGAAAAATAACTTTGAATACGTAAAAAGACTCTTACCTAACTATTAAGCAAAACGTTTCTCTAGCTTTGTTGAACTAAATTTAGATAATTCCGACAAGAAACCACAATCAATGGACTGTTGGTTTTTCCGCGAATTTTATTTATGAGAACAGAACGAACTAATTTAAAACCTAGAAATTGAGAAATATCCCGTTACAGTAAAACCAAAAAAATAAGCTTATCCCAAAAAAAGGTAACCGCAAGATGACTAAAATGTTTGTCTTACGTACTAAAACAATAAAAATTAAAAAATATTTATAGGGCACTCTTCCAACGTGTATGGAGAGTTACCGGACCTTCTTAGACAAATTTCAGAATGTTCTTCATTACAGTATATGACTACTTGATATTTTTTTGGTTTTACGTCGACAAATATACACTGCGGTGGTTTGCAATTCAGTATTTAACAAAATAAATTCAATTGATTTCTATACTAAACATGAGACTCAATTATTTTTATTTATAATTTTATCTTAGATTCTTGGTTTCTTAAATAAGGTACGTAGTTTGAAGTTTTAAAACAAAATATCAATACAACTAAGATATTATAAATAATTCTTAAATCACACTAACTTTATTTACATTTACTGGCAGTGTAATGGGTGCTACCTTCTGCGACTTTGAACCTATAATCTGAGTTTCATATAAAGTTTTTGTTTGTTAATAACCTGAAAACTTACATTTCATACTCTTCAGATTTACTTTCCTTAATGAAATTTATTAATGCTTTATTTATTAATTACTTCGTAATGCACTTATTTTTATCGCTCGTTAGTTTTATTTTCTAATTTCTACGATATTCAAGCTGACTACAATATGCGGGTTGACTACGATGCGCGGGGCTTAATATGAAGCTGTGTTAATAGACTTTTGGTATAAAACTGTTTGTGAAAAAAGGTTACCAACAATTTTAACACATTTCATTGTTTTATGCACAATCTTAACTTTACATCTTTTATCGTTCCCTGCTCAAAACGTAATATTTCCACTATCACTTTGTCTTAGCACGTAAACTTAATATTGATTTATCCTCATATATTGCAACAACCTTTTCATCACTGCAATAGATACAGCGAATGTAGCCGACTGTTTTTGTTATAATAGCCACTTATACCGAGTGTTCATTTAACAAGTCTCCATCTCGGATTTTGCAAAAGTACTTACTTTACATTACCCTTACTATTTTATATATTTAAGGAGGTACTCTTTGAAGCAGAAGGTAAAAGTTAGCAAAACAATTTTTGTTTCAAGTAGTTCAGCTAATTTTTGTTTAGTTTCTAATTTTTTAGTAAAAATGTTATTCCACGCAATTATTTATTCGCTGGTTTGCTATTGTTTTGTGACAGTTCTGGGATCAAAAAATTTGATATTTACACTAAAAACGGAACTCCGGGTATCTGTTTGTAGTCAGCATATTAAACCACTGAGCTACGATTTTATATTGCTAAAAACATTACCAACTGAATCTTCTATAACCTTACATGCTAAAACGTTATCACCACTGTTGTGATCACTTGATTTCTTCTTCAGTTTCAACAAATCTGCATCTTGTGTTAGTTTTTTTCTTGACATTTTAATTCACACATTGTATCTTCAATAAAAAATATACCACCAAAATTATTTTACTCACAAAAAACAAAAAATTAAAGCGACATAATAGTTTCATTTTAGGAACAAAGCATCAAAATTTGCACTAAGAAGGAAACCTGATGGGGTATCCCTAATTCCCTGGAAGCAAGACAATCAGTAGTTTGAAATGCTACATGCACTGTCACAATCTGCTCATCTCATATAAAACCATCAAAAAGTTTGTAACAATGCGTTCTTATTTTTTTAAACAACACACGGTCAATAAATTAATTTGATTAATTAATTGGTATTATAAAACCGATTTGTTGTGTATTTAACTGTTATTAATTTTGGAAATTTTTTTTGATCCTCCAACAAGTATGATTAATAAATTTTTTGTTTCTTAGAAGAACTTCTATAGGTAGAGGTAAGAGAATAAAACAACGTCTAAAGTTACATTTTGCGGACGTTTTGCCTAACAAGCATGGGTTTTGTTTAAATTCTTGATCTACACGTTCTAATAAATTTAAGCCTTGAGGAAGCCCGTTTGTCGGGCGAAACGTCGGCAAAATTTAACTTTGGACGTTGTTTAATTCTCTTACCTCTACCTAAGAGAAGTCCTTCTATGGAACAAAAAATTTATTAGTTATTAGTTTTGTATATTATTAATTGTAAACCCAAAGCGAAAGATAGCGGGCGGCCCGTTGTACGAAATCCAATAACGCCCTGCTTAAACTTTTGTGCGCACGCAGTCCCCTCGTAAACTATTTGACCCATTTAAGTTATGTCTTATATAAGCGTGAGCTTTTTCGTTCAGTCGGATCCGGACACCTGTTCCGTTTGGTCGTCTCGCTAATACTGAGTAAGTCCGCTTCTCTAACTTAACCACTAAAGATATCGCTTTGGCTATTCTCTCCCCGACCCGCACGTTGCAGAGATACTGTGTCGTGTCCTTAGTTGTCAATAGAATCGAGGCAGATACACATCGTATACGTTAATTACTATATATTACACATCAATATATATAAAATTGTTAAATGTCTGTTTGTCTGTCTGTTAGTTACGCTACTCCTCCGGAACTGCTGGACCGATTTTGACAAACAATACCTCAAAATTCTTAGAACATTCCCACTTAGAGCGTAGGCTATGTTTGAAATCGGTTCCACCGGGGGTACCGGCCCCACCAGGTGGGGCCGTCACAAATATTAAGCAAAGATAGACATGCAATATATCGTTAGAAAGGGTACGACAATGCGACTCAAATGAGATGCTATTTTTCAATTTTTTTAAATTTAAGCATTCTAGAGCCAATTTTTTAGAAAATGGGCATCTCACTAGTTGATTATAAAATTGCACTTCGTGCTGTATCATATCTGAACAATGGCTACTACTCAACTGCTTAATGCATTATGGTTACATCTGCTCGTAACAAGCGCGCTGCATAATAATTAATATACAAGTGATTCATTACATACTGCTTTATGTTTTCTTGACTTTTCATTTCTTCTCTCTCCGTGTCTTGTATTTGGAGTGACGTATTTTCGCACGGTAAGTACTCCGCTAAAACCGTTGAACAGGTTGGCTTAGCGCATTTTCGTGTGTCAACTTGGCCATTCTCACTACCTACCGCATCTCTTACCAAACCGCCGTTCTGCTTATATACCACCACCATTTTTCGTTCTGCTTACATTACCGAAACCCTCACCCCTATATCCGTCAAATCCGCTGACTGGTTTTGGGTTGCATAATTTGTACTTTACTTTCATATATGCTGTTTCTCTGTGAAACTAACAACAACTTGTTTCGTGCTAAATAAATAAACCTTGCATTTAATTGTATTTTCTTTATTTCTCTAAACTGCTTCCCGTAGACCATCAGAACACTGGAATTTTTAACCTCTACTGTAGCTGCCCGACGAATAAACGGAGAGTAAATTTCGTAATTAAATCTGGCGCTTGAGATCCGTCCGTTTTTCTTATTTACAGAAACTAACCGAATTGGGAAGCAAGTGCCACAAATTGTTAAGCAGTAGTAGTCGAAAATTCAGGAAAGAAGTAAAGACCTAATTACAAGAACATTATTAATAGATACATCTTTATACCAGTGACAGCGGACACTTTCGGTTTTTTTCTACCGTATATAAAAGTTTAAAACTCTGTCGTACCTCCAATTCTACATTGAATTATTGTTTTTTAAATTAAACCTGCCGCAATTGAACACATTTGTGTTCCAGCGAGTACAGATGTAAAATTTTTTTACAAACGCCCGAGATACGTTTAGATAATGAATAATAAATTGGTTAAAAACGTCAAATAGAAGACTTTCCTTTTACGACACCTGATAACCAAACCGGTCAAAAATAGCCGATAAGCATAAATTATTCAAAGTAAATTGTTTAGTATTTGTGTAGGTTTTAGAGGATTGTGATCTGAGTTCATCCAACGATTTGGTGAGTGTTTAGTATTTTAACAGTTTGTTTAACGATAGATAATTGAATTTATTTATACTTTGCGTAACGCCATATCCTTTTCGTAATTTATGTGCTTTCAATCACTGAGTATTTATACAGTTTATTAAGAAAATGAGTACAACAGATCTCAACTAAGTAAAAATGTTATGATTAAATATGGATACAAGTTGTTACAGACTTCAAATTTAGCATTGTACACTTATGAAATTTAAAACTTGGACACCACATTTTCTGTAAATAAAAGTTTGACATTGTGAAGCGGGTTTAAGGGTATCATTTACAATTCTAACAGCAGGTAGTCTCAGCAGGGGTTATCTTATAGAAGGACTGTAGAATGAATCATTACACTAAGCACGTTTTAGAAAATAGGTAATTTACGTTGCTTACTTAATTTTTTCTTTAAAGAATATATTTGAAGGTATCGCTAATTAAACACCATAGCTCGATTAATTATCGAATCAAAATTTTGTTTAAGAAATGTTTACAAAATAAAATTAGAAATAATTTTGATTTAAAAACGTCTACAAGCAATAACTTTTAAATTAAATCAAAAAACTAAACATGGTTATTTGGGTTGACTGATTATTACTTATTTTAAATAAATCTAACATCTAATTAAAGTCTACTTATTCACTAAACTATTCATAATATTTAGTCCTTACAAAATGTATATTTTATGACGTTTATTTTTTTCTGTAGTAATTCTTATTGTCAACGTATATATTTAGTTTTTTGACAAGAATTTATTACATAATTATAATTAAGATACCAAGTTATAGTTTAAAATTAAATGAAAACGTTTTTTTTAAATAAAGGTATTACTATATAAATAAATATAAGAAATCAATGGGTGTGACCTCCATTATTATTGATACATTCTTGGAGGCGTCTGCTCATTGACGCTATCAAGGTATCAATGGCTGCAATTAGTGCATTACGGTTTACTGGTATAAAATTTGGCCCTTGTTGTCTTCGGATAACAGCAAGTATTCGAGCCCAAACATTTTCGATAATGTTAAAATCTGGGCTTTTGCTGGCCAGGGTAACAGCTCCAAGTTATTTGCTTGTATCCAGTTGCGCACAACCTGCGAAGTATAGGGTCATCATATCCCGATAGTTAATTATCGAATGTTCCAAGAAAATATGTGTAAATAGTAAATGGAATCTACTAACGTAACGTTAAGTCGTTAATTATAGTTACATAACTCTCCTTTCATAAGATATAGTTCATATTAATATGCTTATTGTAAAGCTTCGTACACACCTGAACAACAAACCGAGGAACAAACAGAACAACGAACCGAACGGCAATCGGAACATTAATTTGGACGGTGCTACGTACGAATTTTAGAACAGATTCGCAAGTCCTGATTGTTCCACGAACGGTTTGCGGCGTTCCCACAAAATTGCCGCGCGAATGCGTTTGCAGGTTTGGACGAATCTAAACAAAACGGCGAACAAACTTATGCGGGAGAATTAAATTATTTATTTTTGTCCTCCCTTTTGTGGGTTTGTTGTGTTTTAGGTAATATTATGGAGTTGACAGAAGAAAATGTTTTAAATTAATCAGTGTTTAAGAATGCAAAAAAAAATGATGTCCCTATTAGCATCATTTGGGCGGGAAATTTCTAAAATAAAAAAAGCGAAGTAAATTATAATTTTTACTCTTCTTTGTGCGTAAAAATTTGGTTGGCACTATCTTCTTGTTTTCCGCAATTTTCTCTTCTCAATAATAAATATATATGAACTGAAAACTACTGAAAATAATTATGGAAACAGCACAAACGTTCCGTTTGTTGTTCGGATTGTGGAAATCATAAAAGATCGTTTGTCGTTCTGTTTGACTTTCGGTTCGTTGTTATGTTTGTTGCTCGGTTTGTTGTTCAGTGTGTGTGTTATATATCAAATTTATGACAACTTAAAAACCAAGAACGTATATGTTATTGCTAAAAAATTATTAAGAAAAAGCGCAATTGCAGTGTAAATATTTATAATTAGATATTTTCGAAAGTTTATAAGTTCTCTATTGTAATCTTAATACTTAAAAGAAAATCCTGTCCATTAGCATTATAAGGAAATGGCTTTTACTTTATGAATAAGTTTCAATAACAATAGAATATCCTTGCTTGTTTAATTTACTTCCTTTGAGTCATATTGCTCTAAGGGTTGTTACATTGGTCATTGGAAGTATGAATTAAATAAACAATTACCTACTGTTTGAGAAGGAGTTGTGTGAACCAATAAATAAAGTAAGAAATGTAAATTCCATTTTAGTTTAAAATTTCAAGTGTTGTGAAAATGCTACTTCATCTCGGGGCTGATTTGAAAGCGCGGATTGTTTCGGAATTCATAATGTATTTTTGTTGTTAAAGGACAACGCCCCTATTCATACTTAGCGGGTTGTGCGCAATTTGATACGAGAAAATAACTTGGAGCTGTTACCCTGGCCAGCAAAAGCCCAGATTTTAACATTATCGAAAATGTTTAGGCTCGAATACTTGCTGTTATCCAAAGACAACAAGGGCCAAATTTTATACCAGTAAACCGTAATGCACTAATTGCAGCCATTGATACCGCATGGGAAACGATTAATATTAATTATATTGATACCTTGATAGCGTCAATGAGCAGACGCCTCCAAGAATGTATCAATAATGGAGGTCACACCATTATTGATTTCTTATATTTATTTATATAGTAATACCTTTATTTAAAAAAAAAAAAAAAGTTTTCATTTAATTTTAAACTATAACTTGGTATCTTAATTATAATTATGTAGTAAATTCTTGTCAAAAAAACTAAATAGATACGTTGACAATAATAATTGAGAATTTAAAAATAAGTAATAATCAGTCAACCCAAATAACCATGTTTAGTTTTTTGATTTAATTTAAAAGTTATTGCTTGTAGACGTTTTTTAAAACAAAATTATTTCTAATTTTATTTTGTAAACATTTCCTAAACAAAATTTTGATTCGATAATTAATCGAGCTATGGTGTTTAATTAGCGATACCTTCAAATATATTCTTTAAAGAAAAAAATTAAGTAAGCAACGTAAATTACCTATTTTCTAAAACGTGCTTAGTGTAATGATTCATTCTACAGTCCTTCTATAAGATAACCCCTGCTGAGACTACCTGCTGTTAGAATTGTAAATGATACCCTTAAGCCCGCTTCACAATGTGCAAACTTTTGTTTACAGAAATTGTGGTGTCAAGTTTTAAATTTCATGAGTGTACTTATGGGTTCCTGCATTGCAAAACCTACTCCTCATCCGGATTCTATGATATATCGTATATCATCTTTTTAGTTTGGATTTAAACGAAGGTAATAGACGTGATGGTTACTACTCATGTAAAGGAAAGTTTAATTTAACAATGAGACTCAAATTATGTAAATACAATACGCACATTAAACTTATTAACAAAAAAACAAGTTACAAAAAAAAATAACACGAAAAAAATATGTTTCTAACTATTATAACAAAAGGCGACGCGTGCATGCTTAAAAAAAAAATATTTTTTACACTACTAGCTGTGAAGTGGACAATTATTGCGCCTCTAGCCAACTGAAAAGTTGAATTTCTCTATTAGTGGTTAATAATTTTTCTATTGTTGACCTAGGTTAATAATGGACAATTTCAAATTTTTGAGAATCTAAAAATAGTTGTTTAACAAAAACGAGTGAAACATAATTTTGTATATCCAGGAGATTATCTTTAACGTATTTGCTGCTTAAAATTACCTAACACGATAAAATTATTTGAATAAAAAAATGCCATTAGTTTAAAATTCGCGCCCTATCTCATAACCGCAAATACATAACCTGAATTTATTTATTTATTAAATATGATGGTAGAATCAGTTTTTCAGGTTTTCCAAAGGAGATTTAACCAGGCGAGTTAAGTTACATCAAGAATTTTAAGTAAATTACAAACATTTTGTTGTAGGTGTTTTGAATGGTTAACAGAATCTGGAAGGTCCGATCTGTTGCATAAAAATGTCGACTCTAAAAACTTAACGAGTATGTGGCGAACACTTGCCATTCCTAAATGAATTACAAGTGTCAATTTTGAAACTCAATATTCAAATGATGCAAGGTATATTGGCGAAGCAATAAATGCCGTTAACATCTCTAACTATACCAAAACTACTCAAGCTTGCAGCTCAAATACTCTTAGGTAAAGGAAATTACGGAGGAACATTCTTAAATTGCAACGTGAAAGAAAGCACTTCAATTGAAGTTAACATCTCCCAACGATTACTTCCCAAAAGCAGAGCACAAATTGTGACAGACCCAAGTGGACTTAAAAATAAACCACTAAGAAGCAGGAGATATACAGAGGAATACAAACAATTTTCACTAAAATTATATTTTACGAGCCCCAAAATGTTAATTTTAAAGTAGGTTTTAAATTTTTGCCAGCTCAAACTGCTACGTGATCATGGTTAGAGTTATATATAAAAGTTAAACAACCCTTGTGCTACATCTTTACAAATACGATATGCAAAGGTGACAAATTGAAGTCGATAGTATTAAACTGCATAGAAAAGCTACAACTACAATGCGGTGCCAATGTTAGGGCAGTAGTAAAATTTTCGAAACCTAATTAAAAGAATAGATGTATCACCGGAAAAACCATACCTTCTCGTAAACGATAAGAAAATCTATTATTTCTTCGATGTCCCCTATTTATTGAAGTCGGTGCAAAATAACTTGATTAAATACGATATAATCTTTAATAACAAAAAGCATCTTGGAAAGACATTAAAAATTTCTACATGTCAGACAAATCTAAACCGCTGCGATTGGCTCCTAAATCAACTAATTTACATATTACTCCGAATAATTTTCAGAAAATGAAGGTGAAATATGCCACACAAATGTTTAGTGAATCAGTTGCAGTTGGTTTATCAACGTATGTAGCTTTTAATGCTTTTGATTTATTTGCATTCCTGTGCTACTTGATTTTTACAAGAAAAATGTTTATTTTTATTTTTGGCTTAAATGGAAAAATAGTATATACACCATGGTTGTGAAGTCCATTATTGCCTACGCACCTTATTTAAAATAAACTGGTGCTAAGGCAATAATGTTAGAACACAACCTTGGTGTATAATATACTATAATTAAAAACTATTTAAATTTGTTTACAATAATCTTTTTATACGTTTTGTTATTTCCAACTACATGACAATTTTCTTCAAACCATTTAGTGTTTATAAGCATTTGTTGCTATTCAGTTTTAATTCTCAGACTCACTTTATTCACACCTATTTACTTTTGATGAAGAACACAATTACCATAATACGTCTTTATTTATCACTACTTGATTATTATTTTAACTTAACCACATGTTAATATGCTCAGTGGATTGTATTCGTTATTTTTACATAATGTTAATCCGTCGGTTATTAATTGATCTCAAAAATGTTCAGTCAAACTTACAGTTTGGTTACTAGAATCGCTAGTCTGTGCGTCGTCGCCGTCGTCGTTGTCCGTTGCAGGGTTCCCGTTGTTATGCATTAAACTTGACATGTGTTTCTTATGTATTTTTTACTGCTGAATTCGAATATGCCCTTACTTTTAGATATCTCTAACAGTTTTTGAGTTATCGTCTTAGTTACGCTTAGCAACGACCTTCGCATCAATTTTTTACCAGTTTAAAAAATGTAGTAGATGAATGTCTACCAAATTTGACATGTTATTTATTTGAAGCACAGTAAAATAAAAACTAAAATTGTTCTTGCGTTTAAAAATCTTCAAATTATTGAAAATGTCAAACAATAGCGATGAATGTAACATCCAATTAACACTGCTCTTATTTTGTAAGAAACAAAAGTTATCACACTGAAGTTGCAAAGTTGTTTTTCTTAACTCTTAACAAGTCAGAACGTAATTTTGTATTGTAATCGTCAAAAAATAGTGTTCCTGATTCGTACAAAAGTGCAAATATCTGTGCTCGTGTTTAGAACCACTCGTGCTTCGCACTCGTATAGCTATCAACATTCGCACGATATTTGCGACTTTTGACACTTATTAGAAAGATAACTATTTCGATGCCGATAAAAAATTACTAACATTTTACAATATCTCAATCGTTTTCAATACATTCGAACCAAACTTACAGTTATTTGGCTGTAAGTTTATTAACAGCTTTTGTTTCTTTTTAACTTTAATTTATAAACTTAATGTTGACCCTTCAACTGCCAAATAGAAAAGTGAGAACCTTTAATCAGTTCATTCTTTTCCAACTTCTATTCGATGTCCTTATCCTTGGTTCTACGTCCGGTTACAAATTGTTTTTCACACCTGCACTGATAAATTTAGTATCTCACAAGTCTGTTAAACGCGAAACAAAAATGGACTTTTGTCACGTACAGCAAGAGTTTAATGCAAATTCGATTTCAACACTTCTTTATCAACGGATGTTACAGTTTATTTGAAAGATAAAGTACTAATTTGTTGTCTAATTTCAAAACAACGTCGGCTAACGAGTGATCGTGGGAGGTTCTTGTAGACACTATAAAAGTTAGAGATGCTTTGAAACTGATTTAAATTAGGTGCTACTTACAATCTTGGTTAATCGTCCTCAACAGTAGGATAACATAACTAGAAGTAAACAAACTGTTAATAAAAGTGATCATCGAATTATATTTAATGCAGTTCGACGTTACCACTTGTGTCGGTTTTCCACATATACAATACATTATACAGGGTGTTTAAAAAAGATGAGACAATTTAAAGAAGACGATTGCTCAGTTCATTTAAAAAAAAAGTTTTTATAAACCTAGGTCCGCAAACGCTTTGTAACCGATCTACAGCGTGTTGAAATTTAATTTAAAAAAAACTGTAAAAATTAGATCTTTCCAAAACGGCTTGAGATATCTAATAAAATTTTAAACGTGTCAATAGCCGTGGAAGACGCATACTTTGCAGTACAACACGATGTTTTAGTCGTTTATAGGAACTTTTTTTGTATAAAATTACCTGGGCAATCACCCCCTTTAATATTGCCGCATTTTTTAAAAACACCCTGTATAATAAAACAATTATAAAATAACGTAATTAGCAAGACAAAATAAGTACAGAGTAAAATTAGCTAATTAACATTCGACGTTATAAACCAGATATTGATAAAAATTAACAATAATAGAAATATGTAGTTAAGATATGAACAAGTACTTTAGACGATTGTTTCTTTATTAGAAACGTGCCCCGAGCAATAAAAATAAAAATTACGGGCAAATTTTCTCAATTGCACTCACACACCACCGCCAGGTAAATAAATCCTAAAATTGATCTTTATATCAGAAATTCCGTTTTACTCCGGGACCCTTTGTAAAACGCAAAATCTCCGCAAACACGTTCCGAAATCTGAACGTGAATGCAAAATATTTGGTCACAAAATAATGTGTACGTACAAAATATGAAAATTTTTAAAGTAGAATATAATTGGATAGACAAATCTTAAAATACTCATTCTTAAAGTAGCGAAGTGAAATGTAGAAAATCGCTGATAGAAAACGGCTTTTCGGCGGTGTCAAATATGAAGGTTATTATAGTCGACCTGTTATCACGATTTTCTGGTGTCGACGGATTAGCATACTATAGTTGCAGGATCCAGACAGAAGTTATACAGGGTGTTTCTAAAAGGTGTGTACATGGCTTTACTAGAGGTTCTCTGGTTCAAAATAGACCGTTTGACACCAATTTACCTATAACCAAAAGTGCACCATAAGAGCGCCAGAGGGTGTCAAATTTTCCAAAAAATTATTGTATATTGGTAATAACTCGAGAACGGTTTGACCGATTTTTATTTTTGCGTTTGTATGCTGGTTGTCTGCTTCTGAAAACGTTTTTCTGGGTAATGTGGACAAATTTCTAATGCCAGGAAAAGTCGCTTTCATACGGGCACTGTCAAACAAATGATAATATTTTAACAACCGTCAGCGATACAAAACCAAAATAATTCTGACAAATAAAATGAACAATTTGAAAACTTTTTTTTCTCTTGTTAAATTGGGCTAATGTTAATAGTTTAATCAGAAAAAAAAATTAGAATCGTATCTATGCGAGGCGCATAGTAGTTAATTGCAAAATAGAAACGTGAGTAATCTTAAAAGTTCCAAAAATGAATGTCACAAATGATAGATTTGATCGCATAGCTTAATAGCAGTCTACTTAAATTTCTAAGCCTATGGATGCCCTTAAAAGATTGATTTAAAATTTTTTCTGATCGAACTAATAACATTAGCGCATTTTAACAAAAAAAAAGTTTTCAAATTGTTCGTTTTATTTGTCAGAATTATTTGGTTTCGTATCGTTGACGGTTGTTAAAATATTATTATTTATTTGACAGTGCCCGTATGTAACTGATTTTTCTGGCATCAGAAATTTGTCTACATTACACAGAAAAACGTCTTCGGAAGCAGAAAACTAACATACGAAAAACGGATCAAAATCCGTCGAACCGTTTTCAAGTTATTCCCAATATACAATATTTTTTTGAAAAGTTTGACGCCCTCTGGCGCTTTAATGGTGCACTTTTGGTTCTAGGTAAACTAGTGTCAAACGGTCTATTTTGAGCCACAGATCCTCTGGTAAAGCAGATGATAGTAACGTTAGTGACAATAAAAATCCGATTTTCTAATCTACAAAAAAAAACGTAATGGCGCTTATTAGGCAAAACGGTTATTCGTTTTATTTACGGTTTTGAAGGATAAAAGTAACATATAGCGGTTATTTTTTTTTATGGGTTATTTTTCTGTAGTTATTTTGAAGCGTAATAAATTGATCTCCCTACAAGAAAGTAATTAACGCAACGTTATTTCCACAAAAACCCTTACTCACAGGCTATAGTTTTTTAGTATAAATGAAGCTTCAAAAACCACCAACTAGAAAATGGCAACTTTAAACAGAGTACTACTAAGAAAATGCAGTTCTTACTATTCCCACTATTTTACATACAAGATAACGTAAAATTAAGTTTAGTAAACTACTGGGAAGAGCTCCCAATAAAACAACTAAACTTCAAACACTTACACCAGTGGCGCCGACAGAAAAGTTTAATAGAAAATTACCGTCATATGGTACTTTTATTTTACACTTACGATTCAAGGTTTGTTTACAAAATCTTTATTGCAACTACATGAAAATATTATTTACGCAAATAAATTTAATTTCCTTTCTTAATTAATTATAGGACGGTTTTTAGAAATCTTAATCCTTAACTATTTTAAATCAACGTTTGATTTGAATAAAATATTTACTATAAATCTAAATAATCAATAATTTTTTATTATTTAAAATAATTCATTCAGCGCATATGTGATAAATGTATTTGTTCTCTTCTACGCTACAGGCTACCATTTTTTCATTACAATTATTTAATCTTGAACGTAAGCACAATATCTTATAAACACCTACGTCATTATTGACTTGAAGTTGCGAAAATTTATTTGTGCAGAAATTTAGATACAACCGAAAACGTATTTGTTTTATCCCGCATCTTCATACATTATTATTGTTATTGTTCTTCGCGACAAATTGCGAAAATTTATAACGAAGTTATGTTACGTTAAGCTACAAAATAATTAGCAATTTTCCATTCACAAGAAACGTTGAAGCGCTTTAAATTCTCTAACACCTCTATTGAATTTATCTGGTTAATAAATCACCAAAAATTTCCATATTTTATACTTGCACGATAACTTTGAAAACTTCTGAATTATTAAAATTTATTTTGTTCTATTTTTTCTCGAATGCGTAGAATTTGGATGGCCACAGAATGTATTTAAATTTTGACATCAAGAATATAAATTAAATTAACGAAAGAGATTGAAATAATTCGATGGAAAAAAAGGCTTAATAGAAAATGTTCGCGTCGTTGCCTTAATTTCGTATTACGCTTTCGGCATTTTTTTAATGCAAAAAAAAACATGCATGTTTAAATAATAATCAATTAAAGATTTCGATAACACACCCCGTCTTTCTCCGGCATTAAAATTTCGTGCATGGATCGTAGAATCAAATGTAGCCTGAAAACTCAGTTGACCCTATAATAACAGTAGGAATCTGGGCAAATTCAATCTCTTATCTGTTGTTTTTTCATCCGGATAGGCGGTACGTTATCGCAACCTGTTTTTTTGGCGAAAATGATGAATGGGAAAAATTGTAACGTCATTTATATGCAATTAACTTGCAGCCTGCAGCTGTGTAATTAACAGCGCTCTAGGATATACCGTTTTAATTGCTGACAAAAGCAAATTATTTGGAATGCAAATCGCAATTTTCAATTGATAATTAGCAAATTGAAATTAGGTTAACGTTAAAAACGTATCGTTTTTACGTATAAAGAAGTGGGCCGGATCATGACGGAAGTATTTTGACGAAGGGATGGAACAAAGGGTGCGTTGAAATGGACAACTTCTCTTGCTCGAGTTGTTTGCCATCAGTTCTGCAGATTGACCTTAATGTTTATTCTTCCGTAAGCTGCTCTGTTTTCGGCCGTCTTTCATGCATTGTCTACATTTTAAAATAAAGGTTTATTTGTTTTACTATCCTAGAAGATTTTCGTCCTTTGGCGAATCTCTTGTTTGTTGTTTCTAATGGATAGGAATTGTTTTTATTTGTATCAGTGTACTTTTAAAAGTTTCCACATTGATTAGTTGTAAATAAAATTTGCTAAAGCATAAATCGGTTTTGACGTTTTAAGATGTTTTGCCTCCAAGTGACGTTATTAACAAAATGGAAACGCGAGCTTTTTATTTTCATAATGTATTTTTATTATTTTATTTAGTAGATTTAGATATTACCCAATTCTTTGAATTAGAAGATGTTGAATAGATTTACATAATTATGCTTTTCGCAAGATTATAATCAGAAATATTAAATTTTTATTTGCGATTGTGTTATAGCTGATGTTTAAGTAATTTTTTTTATTAGGTTGCCAACTTTTCCATTGCCCATTGTCAACTTTCATCTTCTTTTTTTCTAGGTTTTAATAGTTACCTGTTTGGTTGTTTTTGTTGCTTACGGTTGCATACAAAAACAAAATGCTTAATCTAAGAAAAATGCCAAGAGTTAACTGTAACCGCATGTGTGTGTTAAAGTGCAAAGCGCTATCTAAGCGATAGCTTTAATGCTTGTAACACACGTTGCCGATAAAGTCAAGTGTACCTTGTACAGAAGCAGACACGAAACAAAAGAACACCTGATGCAGCATGTCGCTTTTATTGTGAGCTCATCAGAGGTGTATACTTAAGTGCGGTATACGACTGTACAAGACAGCGGTTGGTCTTTTAAGCTCTCGTGGAACAAAGAACATAAGTAAAATGTGTGTCTAATTTATACTATTCACACGTGTCAATGTTTACACGAGATGTCACAAGACACACATTTTACAAAATGCTTAATCTATATATTTATTAAGTTAACAATTTGCTCGCACTAAGTGAACCATGCAAAGGCAGTAGGAAAAAGATCTTTGTTCTCTCACCGATAAACCCTTTTATATCAGCCATTTTTACGCGGAACAACGGTGGAAATATACAACGGGAAGTTTTAATTTTATTTTGTCACTACATATATCCCCTTTTCCTGTAATGGAACTACGATAACAAACAACTAACAATATTAAAGCTTAGAATTTTAGTGGTAGGTGATTACAACAGCATTTATGACAGTAGTTTTTTAATATCATTTTTTACTATTTTAAGTTTGCATGTAAGGTACTCAACTCCTTTGCGGTAGGCAACCAAACGTTTACCAACCAAAAACTTTAAAATTTAATTAGTCATAGGAATGTCTTTTAACCTGACAAATTTGTTGAGAAAATAATCGTTATTTGCGAGCCCGTTATATGTTAACGATTGACAAATGCCGTAATTTGTGTGCTAATCAAAGATCACATGTAGCAATATTAAAATTTATCAATTAAGTATTTTTTCTCATATTTAATTGCACGGTAAAACCGTTTTTAATTGTAAAACGTCTTTTGTGCATGTGGTACCGTTATCACAATTTCAAATTACCTTTTAAGAGACCATGTTACGGTTCAAATTTCTCGAACTAGAACGTATGTCGTAAACCTTTTTAATAACGTTTGTCGGGAGTACCACGTTACGACGAAAGTTGAATTTGCCGCGCATGCTACGATTTCCCATTGGTGGATTCTTTAAATTACAAAAAATTATCGTGACGATAAGTTGATATTTTTCTACCTTTTTCTTGTACATGGGTGTTTGGCGTGCATTTCAAAGTTAAAATTTTACACAAATTATTAAAGTGTGTTTTAATAATAAGTCGAATTGGTGTTTAAATTTAAATCCGACCGCATTTACCGTAAGTACAAATTGTTTTCTTTCCTTTTGTGATTGTATAATTTTCTAATTACGACGTATGCTTTAGCACGTGCGTTAATATCATACTTTCACCGGGTTTTACACCTGGATAACTCTTGGGAATGCTGGAATAGCTATTTAAGAACCTTTCGCTACATAACTGATCGAGTACCACGGTTTCGCATTTAATTAAGCTGCCAACAGCTGGTAAACTCCACAGACCTACCGACTCGTTTATGCTGCACAATTGTTACTTTGAGGGAACCTATTTGTCATCCGTTCTTTACTGCTAAACCTCCCTACAAAAATCCTAGGATCACTTACCTTCTGAAACTGTCAAATACTGTCGCTAGCAAAAACGTTTATTCTCCAAACTGCATACTACAAGAACATAGCAAAGTTTTAATGTTTAATTATCCTACTCAATATCAATGCGTATGAAGCTTACGTACACGTGACATTAAACGGTTTAAATGTCTAGCATTTAAGTAAATGTTTATTCGGGGTAGACTCTACCAACGACGTTGGTTTGTTTTTAACCAGCTCTCTAAGTGCTTAAGCGTTTTACATAGAGTAGGTAAATCTAAAACAAAAGGCTTTTGGGTTGGCGGGAGATACTTACCTTTTATTCCGACTTTAAGTTAGTATTAAGTCACAGTGCGTAAGTGAAGTGTGTACGTCAAGTTTTCTTAGTAACCAATCCTCAATTTGAACGCTAACTTTAAATTTGGGGTGTAACTACAAAGCTCTTCTGAATTCTACACATTAATCGCAAGCTTTAATTATTGTTGTGGCTAACGCACGTACTCATAACGACAGTCTCTCTATTGCTGTCACATTATTTTAGTAGTTTTAACATTTGTTTGTTATATTAAATTGTCTATTTGTCTCTCTGATTTGTGTTGGTTTTAGCGTATTAAACCTTTAGTAAAACTTATTGAATTCCTGTTAGACGGTTTTATTTCTTTCTATTACCCAGCAGGTGGCGCTTCGTTAGGCAGCAGTCTATTTCTTTTCAGTTCCTTAAGGACCTTTCCAACTCACCGATTAAGCCGCACACTGCTGTGCTAAAGACTAGAAATACTAGATTCTCTACGAATTTAGTCCGTTATTTTAAGCCAAATAGTATTGTTCTTCTCTCTAGGTTGTATCGCTAGAACCGTTGCTTTCTTTTATTATTATTTGTGAACTACAACCGTTACAACCAGTTATTAGTGTGCTTACCATTGTAACAGTCTTTTTAGAGACTTCTGAGAGAATGGTCTTTAATTTTCTTAAAAAATGAGATTTACCGAAATGAGATATAAAACCATCTGACAAATTTTTACCTTTCATATTGAATAAATGTTGTTTAGAGATACTGTAAAACCCTGCCCAAGAAATCGTACTAATTCTCGCGTGGTGTTATTTACGGTGATCAAACTCTTCTTAGACTGATCGGGTTTAAGATGGAATTCACCCTGTTGCTACGCTTTCCAAGGTAACCAACACGTCAACTGTGCCAGGTTCTACGGAAGGTAGTGATTGATCAGGACTTTTGGACAATGATGTTTTTTTTTTAACCTTACATTTTTTATATTGTATATTAATCATTTTAATATTTAATAGTTATTTAAATTGTGTGCAAAAAATAATTTAACGCACAAGAATTGTATTAAATTTTTAGCCGACAATTTTAAATGGTAAAAAATTAACAAATATTTTGCTATCAATTGTCAATATTGGTCGTAAAGTAAACTGTAATATACAATACATATTTATTTATTTATTCGTATGGTAGTGGATTGGTTCGTCTTGGCAAAGCATTTACTTCAAGGTTTAGAAAAACCATTAAAAACCTAATCATTGCTAACTCCTTACCCATCTTTTAGTGTTCACATGTAATAATGTTAATTAAATGTGTAAACATTATAGAAGGTAAATAAGAACATAAAATATAACTTAGCACAGCCATTGCATGACGACATATAATGGACCGGTCAAGCGCCAGTCACGACAATGACGAAAAAAATAGTAGGTTAAAGAAATAAGCAAAACAAAATAATGGAAAAACGGATAATCAAGACAAGAATACAAAACATTGCTGAACTTCAGATGTTCTTTAAATTCGTAAGCCATAATATTGCTCCATCCGTTAAATTATGAATGTTTGAAAATCCTCCTTTAAACTTACGTTAATTAACAATCCTCTACAATATGTAAATAAAAAAAAACGTCAAAACGTACGTCAATATCGTTAAGGAGTTTTTTTCGTGTGTGTTTTCAGGCGTTTTTAATACAAATATTAAATATGGAAGGTGATCAGTACCTTACAGTACTCCATGGTCAACAAAGAAAAACATGTTGTTCCTGAGAATCACCACTTTGGTTTCCCGACCTGGTCATCAAAACCCTTCCGGATAATTACAAAAAAATGTATAACACAATTTCACAAAACACAATCACACACTAATAATGTTGAAGGGGTTAAGTAAGAATTAGATTTCTTGTTTAATCTTTGTTTCAGGAATAGGGTCGATACTTTACAATACATATGACGGCGCTAATAATTTACATGAAACTAAAAATATTTCAAATCACATTATTTGTTATCATTTAATAGTAAAAATGTTGTGTAATTGTTGATTTAGTGAACATATATTTGTTCTATCAAAAGATTTTTATTGACAAATTGTTACGGTTTATTTGTAAACAAACTCCAAAATTATAGCAGTGCTAGAAGGCCTGGCCGGCAGCTCCTCTTAGTCGGAAGTGGTCGTGTGCTTATTGAAAATCGTTCGAAATGAAGGCTTCTACACTGCACGAACAATTTATAAAACGCCACCTATGATTACGTATAAGAGATATTTAGAGGCACTTAGGAACTCGTAGACACAGAAACAAACCGTACGTGGATAAAAATATGTTTATTATTATAGCGACTAAAGTTTATTGAACCCACATAGAAACACATAGACACAACAATAGATAATATTATTTAGGATTCATAACAAAGTATGGTTATAAAATAATTCAATTCACGAGAGCGAGTTAAGGCACGAATAATAATTCGAGGCATAAACGCCCCAAATAGGTTAGCGTTTTATACACCTTTGACAGTCGTAGCACCGATTTTTTGATGCAAGCAATTCACCGAGTTCAACTGACAAATATTGTTTGGAATGTACTTGTGGCGGCTAGGGGTTAGTTCTAGGCGCCGGTTTGCATCAGAGAAAAACTACGTTGAGTTTGCGAATACGAGTTTATTTTAACTTACAATAACCGCGCTGTTAGTTGTTTAATGTTAATGCGTTTGCTACGAGTAGCGGAATGCGAGTAAGCGCCATATAGGAACGCGGAACTGCTGGGATCGCACTAGTCACTTTGGTTACTACGCCGTATCGTACTCTGGGTCTGTCTTCTGTTGACTCGTTCGCCTCATTATATACCGTCTGGCGTGTTGGGATGCTTAGCTTGCAAGGTTACAATAATTCCTTGCGAACGGGGTAGCATTCTTTGTTTGATTATACTTCCGCAAAAATACGGACGCGGAAATTGCTTGTGCATGCAGTTCCAATGGGTCCCCCCTTAGTGGGGTAAATCCCACGAGTAAAACTGGAGCTGGTGGGCAAAAATGTTTAATTTTGCGTATGCTTTACCTTGCCGCTTTATTATTTTGCGTGCGCGCTTAATGCAGGCGCTTGGGAAAATGAACGTGTCTTCGGACTTTGTTATGGTGTGTGGTTTTCATTTGGAGGCGTGCTCCCTGGTGATCCGTGGTGGGCGAGGTTGTCCTTGAAGTTTGCGTCGTCTGCGTGTGGTTCCCTTCTACGTAGGCTGGTTTCGTGCGGTCGATGGAAACGGTCGTTTCGCGATCCCTTATTTTTAACGTTAAGGTTTTATCTCCTCGTTTAAAACCGGGAATGGTCCCTCGTACGGTTGTTCGAGTGGCGTCTTTACTGCGTCGCGTCGAACGAATACCTGTTGAGGCCGTTTGTAGGTCTTTAAAAATGAATGTGTTTGGTTTGGCGTGGTTTGTTCCAGCTGTGGGCTTAATTCTGCGAAGTAACGTTTGGGGTGTTCGTTATGTAATTTATCGGGTCCGTTGTGGGCGTTTGTTTTGGTACTAGAATTCGCCAGGGAGTCTCAGGGGGTTCGCCGTATACCAGTTCGGCTGCAAATGAGTTCAGGTCTTCCCTCCATGCTGCTCGTAGTCCTAGTAAAATCGTGGAGTGAATTACGTCGGTCCACTGTTTCGTTTCGTGGCAACGGATGGCGGCTTTGGTGGCGGTGGAAACGCTCCACCGCCCATTCGATTGCGGGTGTGTAACGTCGTTGTTCGCAAATGTTTGCAAATTCACCTGATTGCGTCCTTTGTCCGCCAGTGGTGCGTGACCTTGCTCGAGGCTTGGTATCGAGAACGTGCGTTCGTGACGCCTAATGGCATTCGTTGGTTAATGAGTATCCATACCTCTGTAAGCGTGAACAGTGTTCGTAAATGGATTTTGTGCTCGTTTCGGATGTGGAGGCTACGAGCATGTCTCGACGTACCGTGTAGAAATAGTCCAAACCTCCGGGTTACCTCGTCGATAAAACGCTGAAAAGTCGGCCCGGCGTTTCGTAGTCGAAAAAGACATGAACGGAATTCGTACATCCGAAGGGTGTCGTAATTGCGGTTTTTCGGAATGTCTTCATTTGCAACTGAGATTTGGTGATATCGTGCCAAGTCTATTGTCATGAAAATAGGTTTTTCCTCGGAGTCTTGTGCGAAGTCTTCGGTATGTATTGGCACGTGGTAGCATCAGAATTGTTCTGGGTTGAGGGGCCTGTTTCTCTGCAATAAGTCATAGGCCGTTTTTCGTTACCATGCAGCGGTGATGCCAACTGCTGTCTGACGGGCGAGCGATACCAGGCAATCACTCATGGACTTAATTCATGTTTTGCAATCCTCAATTTGTCGGGTGCAAGGCGGCGTGGTTTCAAGTTATTGCGTGCCCTAAAAATGGTTCGAATGTAATGCTTCGTTTCTTGTGTTTTGACGTGCGGTGCGCCTGGAGGTCTCGTGATCTCGGGAAATTCTTTAGGAATTTCGTGGAACGGTGTCGTCCCTGAGATTTCGCGTATCGTAGGCCGTTCGTGGTCTGAGGTTCACTCCAGTGGCTCGTGATATGTTTGTTAACGGGTCGGTGATCCTATTGTTGTGGTTCCTTCTACGTAGGCTGGTTTCGTGCGGTCGATGGAGACGGTCGTTTCGCGATCCCTTATTTTTAACGTTAAGGTTTTATCTCCTCGTTTAAAACCGGGAATGGTCCCTCGTACGGTTGTTCGAGTGGCGTCTTTACCGCGTCGCGTCGAACGAATACCTGTTGGGCCGTTTGTAGGTCTTTAAAAATGAATGTGTTTGGTTTGGCGTGGTTTGTTCCAGCTGTTGGGGGCTTAATTCTGCGAAGTAGCGTTTGAGGTTCGTTATGTAATTTATCGGGTCCGTTGTGGGCGTTTGTTTTGGTACTAAGAATTCGCCAGGGAGTCTCAGGGGTTCGCCGTATACCAGTTCGGCTGCAGATGAGTTCAGGTCTTCCTCCATGCTGCTCGTAGTCTGGTAAAATCGTGGGTAGTACGTCGGTCCACTGTTTCGTTTCGTGGCAACGGATGGCGGCTTTGAGGTGGCGGTGGAAACGCTCCACCATCCCATTCGATTGCGGGTGGTAGGCCGTTGTTCGCAAATGTGTGGTGCCGAGGAGTTTGTTGAACTGTTTGAACAGTTGTGATTCGAATTGTCGCCCTTGGTCTGTGGTTATTCGCAGCGGGACACCGAAGCGTGTGATCCATTCGTTGTAAAACGTGCGCGTGATTGTTTCGGCTTCGATATTTTCGATTGGGTATGCTTTCGGGCCAGCGTGAAAATCTATCGACACAGGTGAGGCAGTAACGTTTGCCTTGCGATATGGGAGCGGTCCCACTATGTCGATATGAATGTGCTCGAAACGTGTGGATGGGTTCGCTATCGTTCCGAAAGGTGTTTTTACGTGTCGCGTGACTTTTGATCGTTGGCATTGTATGCATGCGCGTGTCCATTGTCGGCAATCGGCGTCAATGGATGGCCAAACGTAACGCTGTTTGACGAGCTTGTTGTGGCTTTCGTTCCCGGGTGCGCCAGATTGTGCATTGTGTTGAAAATGTGCTGGCGGTGGGTTGTAGGGACGAAAGGTCTGGCGTTGGCGGTGGACAGATCGCAGTATACGGCTGTGTCCGTGTTGGGGAGAATCACTTTTTTGGTTGGGTGAATTCCCTAGACGCAGGTGCGTTTGCAGATCGTTGTCCGTGGCCTGTGCTTTTGCGAGACTTTCGAAGTCGATCGGGGCTGTGGCGATTGTACCGATGCGGGATAGCGCGTCCGCAACGACGTTCTCCGTGCCCGAGATGTGACGGATGTCTGTTGTAAATTGGGATATAAAATCTAGGTGACGAAATTGGCGGGGGGAACATTTGTCGGCTTTTGGCGGAATGCGTATACCAGGGTTTGTGGTCCGTACGAACAGAAAATTCTCTACCTTCAACCATGTGTCTGAAGTGTTTTATGGCTTGGTAGATCGCTAGTAATTTCTCTGTCGTAGGTCCGTACTTTCTCTCTGCGCTTGAAAGTTTCCTGGAGAAGAATGCGAGTGGTTCCCAGTCGTCGTCGATGCGTTGTTGGAGAGCGGCTCCGATTGCGTTATTTGAGGCGTCAGTGACTATGGCAAGGGTTGCTCCGGGTTCGGGGTGTGCGAGCATCGTGGCCTGTGCCAGTCTTTCTTTGCAGGCATCGAAAGCTTCGTTTGCTTTGGTCTGCCATTCGATTGGTTTTGCGCCTTTAATGTTGCGTTTGAGCAGGTCATTTAGCGGTGCCTGCAGTTCGGCAATTCCTGGTATAAATCTCCCGTAGAAATTTGAATCATGCCCAAAAATTGTCTCAATTGTTTGGCCGTTGTCGGCGTGGGGAAATTCCTGATTGCGTCCACTTTGTCCGCCAGTGGTGTCGTGCCCTTGCTCGAGACTTGGTATCGAGGAAACGTGCGTTCGTGACGCCTAAGTGGCATTTCGTTGGGTTAATGGTATCCCATACCTCTGTAAGCGCGTGAACAGTGTTCGTAAATGGATTTTGTGCTCGTCTTCGGATGTGGAGGCTACGAGTATGTCGTCGAGGTAGGTGTAACAGTAGTCCAAACCTCGGGTTACCTCGTCGATAAAACGCTGAAAAGTCTGGCCGGCGTTTCGTAGTCCGAAAGACATGAAGGGAATTCGTACAGTCCGAAAGGTGTCGTAATTGCGGTTTTCGGAATGTCTTCATTTGCAACTGGGATTTGGTGATATGCTCGTACCAAATCTATTGTCGAAAATATGGTTTTTCCTCGGAATCCTTGCGCGAAGTCTTCTATGTGTAGCACGGGGGTAGCGATCAGGGATTGTTCGGGCGTTGAGGGCCTGTAGTCTCCGCAAGGCCTCCAGTCATGGCCGTTTTCGGTGCCATGTGCAGCGGTGATGCCCAACTGCTGTCTGACGGGCGAGCGATGCCCATGTCGACCATGGACTGGAATTCTTGTTTTGCAATCCTCCATTTGTCGGGTGCAAGGCGGCGTGGTTTGCAAGTTATTGGTGGCCCTGGAGTGGTTGGAATGTAATGCTTCGTTTCGTGTTTTGGCACGTGCGGTGCGCCCGTGAAGGTCTCGTGATCTCGGGAAATTCTTTGAGATTTTCGTGGAACGGTGTCGTCCCTGAGATTTCGCGTATCGTAGGCCGTTCGTGGTCTGAGTCACTCCAGTGGCTCGTGATATGTTTGTTAACGGGTCGGTGATCCTATTGTTGTGGTTCCCTTCTACGTAGGCTGGTTTCGTGCGGTCGATGGAGACGGTCGTTTCGCGATCCCTTATTTTTAACGTTAAGGTTTATCTCCTCGTTTTAAACCGGGAATGGTCCTCGTACGGTTGTTCGAGTGGCGTCTTTACTGCGTCGCGTCGAACGAATACCTGTTGGGCCGTTTGTAGGTCTTTAAAAATGAATGTGTTTGGTTTGGCGTGGTTTGTTCCAGCTGTGGGGCTTAATTCTGCGAAGTAGCGTTTGAGGTTCGTTATGTAATTTATCGGGTCCGTTGTGGGCGTTTGTTTTGGTACTAGGAATTCGCCAGGGGAGTCTCAGGGGTTCGCCGTATACCAGTTCGGCTGCAGATGAGTTCAGGTCTTCCCTCCATGCTGCTCGTAGTCCTAGTAAAATCGTGGGTAGTACGTCGGTCCACTGTTTCGTTTCGTGGCAACGGATGGCGGCTTTGAGGTGGCGGTGGAAACGCTCCACCATCCCATTCGATTGCGGGTGGTAGGCCGTTGTTCGCAAATGTGGTGCCGAGGAGTTTGTTGAACTGTTTGAACAGTTGTGATTCAATTGTCGCCCTTGGTCTGTGGTTATTCGCAGCGGGACACCGAAGCGTGTGATCCATTCGTTGTAAAACGTGCGCGTGATTGTTTCGGCTTCGATATTTTCGATTGGGTGAGTGCTTCGGGCCAGCGTGAAAATCTATCGACACAGGTGAGGCAGTAACGTTTGCCTTGCGATATGGGGAGCGGTCCCACTATGTCGATATGAATGTGCTCGAAACGTGTGGATGGGTTCGCTATCGTTCCGAAAGGTGTTTTACGTGTCGCGTGACTTTTGATCGTTGGCATTGTATGCATGCGCGTGTCCATTGTCGGCAATCGGCGTCAATGGATGGCGCAACGTAACGCTGTTTGACGAGCTTTGTTGTGGCTTTCGTTCCCGGGTGCGCCAGATTGTGCATTGTGTTGAAAATGTGCTGGCGGTGGGTTGTAGGGACGAAAGGTCTGGCGTTGGCGGTGGACAGATCGCAGTATACGGCTGTGTCCGTGTTGGGGAGAATCACTTTTTGGTTGGAGTGAATTCCTAGACGCAGGTGCGTTTGCAGATCATTGTCCGTGGCCTGTGCTTTGCGAGACTTTCGAAGTCGATCGGGGCTGTGGCGATTGTTTCGATGCGGGATAGCGCGTCCGCAACGACGTTCTCCGTGCCCGAGATGTGACGGATGTCTGTTGTAAATTGGGATATAAAATCTAGGTGACGAAATTGGCGGGGGAACATTTGTCCGGCTTTTGGCGGAATGCGTATACCAGGGGTTTGTGGTCCGTACGAACAGAAAATTCTCTACCTTCAACCATGTGTCTGAAGTGTTTTATGGCTTGGTAGATCGCTAGTAATTCTCTGTCGTAGGTCCCGTACTTTCTCTCTGCGCTTGAAAGTTTCCTGGAGAAGAATGCGAGTGGTTCCCAGTCGTCGTCGATGCGTTGTTGGAGAGCGGCTCCGATTGCGTTATTTGAGGCGTCAGTGACTATGGCAAGGGTTGCTCCGGGTTCGGGGTGTGCGAGCATCGTGGCCTGTGCCAGTCTTTCTTTGCAGGCATCGAAAGCTTCGTTTGCTTTGGTCTGCCATTCGATTGGTTTTGCGCCTTTAATGTTGCGTTTGAGCAGGTCATTTAGCGGTGCCTGCAGTTCGGCAATTCCTGGTATAAATCTCCTGTAGAAATTTATCATGCCCAAAAATTGTCTCAATTGTTTGGCCGTTGTCGGCGTGGGGAAATTCCTGATTGCGTCCACTTTGTCCGCCAGTGGTGTCGTGCCCTTGCTCGAGACTTGGTATCCGAGGAAACGTGCGTTCGTGACGCCTAAGTGGCATTTCGTTGGGTTAATGAGTATCCCATACCTCTGTAAGCGCGTGAACAGTGTTCGTAAATGGATTTTGTGCTCGTCTTCGGATGTGGAGGCTACGAGTATGTCGTCGAGGTAGGTGTAACAGTAGTCCAAACCTCGGGTTACCTCGTCGATAAAACGCTGAAAAGTCTGGCCGGCGTTTCGTAGTCCGAAAGACATGAAGGGGAATTCGTACAGTCCGAAAGGTGTCGTAATTGCGGTTTTCGGAATGTCTTCATTTGCAACTGGGATTTGGTGATATGCTCGTACCAAATCTATTGTCGAAAATATGGTTTTTCCTCGGAGTCCTTGCGCGAAGTCTTCTATGTGTGGCACGGGGTAGCGATCAGGGATTGTTCGGGCGTTGAGGGCCTGTAGTCTCCGCAAGGCCTCCAGTCATGGCCGTTTTTCGGTGCCATGTGCAGCGGTGATGCCCAACTGCTGTCTGACGGGCGAGCGATGCCCATGTCGACCATGGACTGGAATTCATGTTTTGCAATCCTCAATTTGTCGGGTGCAAGGCGGCGTGGTTTGCAAGTTATTGGTGGCCCTGGAGTGGTTCGAATGTAATGCTTCGTTTCGTGTTTTGGCACGTGCGGTGCGCCCGAAGGTCTCGTGATCTCGGGAAATTCTTTGAGAATTTCGTGGAACGGTGTCGTCCCTGAGATTTCGCGTATCGTAGGCCGTTCGTGGTCTGAGGTCACTCCAGTGGCTCGTGATATGTTTGTTAACGGGTCGGTGATCCTATTGTTGTGGATGTCCACCAGCAAGGCGTAGTGGTGCAGAAAGTCGGCTCCGATTATGGGGTTCGTTACGTCTGCTATTATAAAACGCCAGGTGAAAGATCGTCGTAAGCCTAAATTGAGGCTGAGGGTTATGAAACCATATGTCGCGATGTTGGATCCGTTCGCTGCTGTCAGCTCGTATGATGTTTTGTGTCGTGGTCCGTTAACTAACTTGCGGGGAAAAACTGAGACGTCCGCGCCGGTGTCCACTAGGAATCTTTGTCGTGTGGCCCGCTCGTGCAAGAAGAGGCGGCGCGGGGTTATGTTGAGGCTGTCGTTGGCCGCGTTTATCGACTGCCTTGTCCGTTTCCCGAAGGGAAATCACACGGTTCGCGGCATTTTCTCGCTCGGCCTTTGAAAACTTGGTGGTACCAACATGTGGCAGTGTTATTGGGGTCGTAATTTCGATGTCGATCTCTCGAATTGGAACGGCTTCGAGATGGTGGTCGTGATTGTCGGAACGCGGGTTGCCTGTTGCGTCGGGGTTCGGCGTCCATGCGGGGGTTCGTGCGTCGCACGTATATACGTTTTTGAATGCGAGCGTCTCGTTTACGGCGTCGGCGAGCACGGCTATTTTATCGAGGTCGTCGTGGGTCTGCGTTGCCAGAATCGCCTGCATCGTTGCCGGTAAACGGTTGAGCCATAGGGTTCGTAGGAAGTCGTCAGGGATGGTGCTCCCACCGAGGTTTTTCAGGTGTCGTAGGAACTGCGATGGCTTGCGGTCGCCGAGTTCCTCGCCTTCAAGCAATCGCTGTATCTTTTGCGATTTCGATGCGCTGAGGCGATTGACTAGTTCCTTTTGAGGGTGTCGTATTTGCCCTCGGTCGGCGGTGATTGAAGGATGTCGCGTACCTCCGTGGCATGCTTGGTATCTATATTGGCGATCACGTAGTTATATTTTGTTTCGTCCGCGATGATCCCAGCTAAAGCGAATTGGCCTTCGATTTGCAGGAACCACATGAGAGGGTCTTCCGGCCAAAATGGAGGGATGCGTACGCCTACGCGTTCGATTGCGGGGGTCGTTGTAGGCGTCGTGAGGTTCGCGGAAGCGGTTGCGATTGTGGGGCCATTTTTCGTTTGTTCGCGGCAGCCAGTGTGATCTGATGTCGTCTCGAAGATTACACTGTCGCTTGTGCCTGGAGCTTGGTGGCCGCGCGGTTTACCTTCCTCTTGTGAAATGCGCAGAGGTCCTTTGCGGCGAACCGGATGATGATTAATACCAATAATACGACGGTGATTGTGTGGAGAGTTTCGGCGGTGTTTAGGGTGGCAGATGCGCTGCCGTTTGCGTTCTGCACGATGATCTCTTCCTTAGATTCAGAACCTCCCATTACTCGTATGTGCGTCGGAGTCTTACCAGTGTTTGGCGGCGAACAGGACGATCACGAAAAATATGATGATGGTCGTCACTGGATAAGACGTTGCACCGTTGTTTCTGAATTCTGCGGTGAAGTCTTCGAACGGTGACCTTTCTCTGATCAAATACATCACGTCGGGGGTCACCACTGTGGCGGCTAGGGGTTAGTTCTAGGCGCCGGTTTGCATCAGAGAAAAACTACGTTGAGTTTGCGAATACGAGTTTATTTTAACTTACAATAACCGCGCTGTTAGTTGTTTAATGTTAATGCGTTTGCTGCGAGAGCGGAATGCGAGTAAGCGCCATATAGGAACGCGGAACTGCTGGGATCGCACTAGTCACTTTGGTTACTACGCCGTATCGTACTCTGGGTCTGTCTTCTGTTGACTCGTTCGCCTCATTATATACCGTCTGGCGTGTTGGGATGCTTAGCTTGCAAGGTTACAATAATTCCTTGCGAACGTAGCATTCTTTGTTTGTTTATACTTCCGCAAAATACGGACGCGGAAATTGCTTGTGCATGCAGTTCCTATATACTTGACAACATCTACGGATAGTACCTGACTTTGGCCGATTATTTAAATAGTTTCAAAGCGCACAAAATTAATCAGGTACTTGGAAAAATCTTTCTAGTTCACAAAATTATCTATTCAGCGCCAAAAAGGTACGTTGCTAAACTCACGGCTGCGGTACGTATACATAGAACGCGACAAAATTTATAAATGACATGCATAAAAGAATTAACTTAGTTTGTATAAATAGAAAGTCTTTGGTGTTCGACAGTTAATCGGCAGATGTGACAGCTTCTGTATTTAAATCTAATATTTATTATCCAATGAAGAAAAAGAAAAACCAAAATAGACTCCGTTGATAACAGTTGCTGGGCTGCTCACAAAGAACCAGATAACAGGCTTATCTTAGGTGTCCTTGACCAGAAGACGGTTTAAAGGTAGTTTGAAATTCCAACGTTGGTGATAATACCAGTCCCACTTCGATATTTTATAATTATTATCTTTGCTAGCATAACCATAATTAATGACCAACAGAAGACGCCAAAGAGGAAAATTAACAAAAAAGGAAAAAAGGTGCGTGCAACTAATAGAACCCGTGATAGAAAACATTTCATCAAAACAAGGGAAAACAAAAAAGGTACTTACACAGGAACAGTAGTCAAAGACTTATTCCCTAATTTGAATTGGATGATTTTACTTCAATTGGTATTACAAATCACATGTCTAATTGCTTATTTTGTAGACAACATTTTCCATGTAAACTTTTCACAACGGTCAGCAAATAAGAAATGAGGTATAACTTTTGCGAGCAAATAGAGATAAATCATCGGAACTGGCAATTTCAAATAACTAAAATCCCTAGAAGATTTTTCAATACAAAAATTTATATTTAAACGCATGAGTGTAAACACGGTTGTCTATACTGTAGGGAAAAATTGGTCTATAAATCAATTATTTGCGATACATTACCATCACAAATCGTACCTTAAGAGCGGACGATTTGGGTGATTGCCAGATGCTAATTAATGTAGAGATTTCATTCTAAGTATGACGCAGCTGCAGTTCCATACGTCACTGTCGTTAAAGTATATTTTTGAATGGGATGATCTGTGTTGAATCTTCCAAGGATTCGGTGATATTTTCGATCTTTATTTGCTATTTTGATCTGGCGATACATTTTCTCTATGTCTGTGGTAAAGATAGGTCTTGTTGGAGTCTTGGCTCAGTAAACATATTTTCGTTTAGTACATTTTCAATATTAATGGATTTTTTACATGGAATTGTACAACTAAGCAAAACTGCAAAAGCAATTTTAAAGAAATTTGATACTGCCTCTTGCATTTTCACAATGGATACCAACAAGCGAGCGTTTGTATATGCATATATGCTTAAAAATTTAAAAATCCTCTTAATTTGTTCTTGATCTACAAAAAGTGTACAAGGTTATTTACTATAAATTACCCACCCTTATTATCGCTATTATTGCACACAATATACGAAATTTTTTTGCTTTGCTATAAACCATTTTAGCAATTTAATTAATAAAATATCAATTATCAAACACAACAGTTGTCATTTACATAGCTTACTTTGACAATATTAACAATTTCGTAATTCAGTATCTGTATTATTGTATGACTAATAACTCGATAGCGCCTCAAGGTAAGGACAACATATAATATATTTTTGAAATCAGAAAACATTAAAAATACATTATATTTTGTTTTGACTTGTAAACGGCGAGTAACTGAACTATTGATAGCATATTAAGAAAATTATGTTAGAACCTTACAACTTTCAAATATAATTTTTTTTCTACAAACAATAATAACAATAATAAAGGATAGATAATTTATAGTGAATAACCCTGTACATTGTTTTAAGTATAAAATAATTATTATTGCAGTACATTTGCGTATTTGTAATATAATGTTATTTGCAGTATAACAAATAAATCTATTAACTTATTTCAAACGGAAATACAATAAAAAAAATAATAACGTGATGAGCATCGGCCAAAGCTTTTAAGAACTGTGCTCCGAATCACGTTGCGCTACCCGCCAAAAGCGATACTACTATTTCTAAGATTCTTAAACTATTGTAGCTTGATTGCTAATATACCGAAGACAATGTTTAAATTTTTTAGAACAAAATATTCTTTATTTACCGAATAAACAATAACAAAGTAAATTGTTTATATCTCGCTTTCTAAATACACAAATGACATCTTTTTTTTTAATTTACATTTTTTAATACAATTTGATTCCCATTTATTCTACTTGATTTGCTCTATAATCTTAACTAATGTTTTCAATTGATTAATTCAACAAAAGTGACTAAAATTGCATAATATAATTGTTTTTTTTATGAAAATTTGATGCAATAAAAAATTTTTTTGGTTTTTACTCAAGTAGTACAGGTATATTTTCTCCATAAATTTTAGATTTCTTTTAGAAGGGACAATCAAACACAAAACTAGCGGGTGATTTTGGCTACGTTTTGTACTCCTCAAGTCATTTTTGTTTTTTACTGTAATTAATAATAAATTAAAAGATTTTAACAATTTTCAAAATATTCTATTTTGTAGAGAAAACAAAGTTTTGTGACTTTTTATTATTAATAAAACGTTTTTCAATCATAATAGTCAAATACATATAAATTCATAAAAAATGTAAATAATAATAGAAAAATAGTATGGTGAAAATGTTGTTTAATAGTTTCGCAAATACCTGATATCATTCTAATTTTTAAGTTGGTTGCTATAATTAACAATTTTGTTTTAAAACAAAAAATACGTAACAGTAACAAAAAAACGTTTTTACTGAAAACGTATATTATAATGCAAATTATAAAAACGACAGATTACGTTTTAAAATCTTTGTTCTCAAACTTTAATCATTGAAACTTTTGTACGCGGCAACGTACGGTTAATTAATTTTCAAAACTCTTAACAAATTTAACTACTTTGTTCTTAAATTCTTAAAAATAATTAAGTAATTAAATCAAAACAAACTCCAATATTAAAATTTAATTTTAAGACTTTGTAATAGCGTTAAATAAGTAGATGTCCCCTTTTAACTTAATTTAAAAAAAATGAAGCTTACATACATGAATTTTGGAAAGCATTTCTACTGTTTTGTAATTAAACCTACTTGTTTAGAATTCAAGTGTGTAAAGTAAAGCCATTTGGTAAGAGTGCATAGAATCTCTTCACACACGTGCATCATACAATATTTTATCTACGGCAGTAACATATGCGATTTGGAACAGGTACCATAACATTTGATCGTGCACAGATTCTTTTTTTTTATTTTAATTGTTTTTTTGTTTTGTTGCCTAGCATTTTTGTTAACAAAAATTGTTTAATAATTAAAACTCTATTTAATTTACATTGTACTTTTCCTTTCGCATATTTTTACGCACAATCCATTGTTACATGCAAAACTAGATTTACACAAATTTAGAATTAAAAACGTAACATAAATAGAGGTTGCACAGCAGCTCAGTGGAACGGGGTGGTTCGTGAGATGTATTGCCTTTGTAAAATATAATGTTTGATTAAAGGGATTTAAAATCACTAATAGAATTTGGTAAAAAGTCAAAACGGCACTGAACGGAAATGACGTAGTGAGGAACTTCCTGCCTCCGTTTACCAGAAGCCCGACGTGTAGGGAGGGTACTTTCTAGGACTTATTCTTTAAAACTACTTCATTGCAAATAATAGCTCACGTATGGCACAACATAAAATGCATAACGTCAAAACCCGAAATTGCCTTAAATAATTGAAATCTTGGCGCAAACAGAACAAAAACAAATATTCGATTCAATAAGTAAATGCTACTAATTTACGTTATTAATTTACGCACAAAATAATAAGTGTTGTTAATAAATTAAATCGGTATTGTAAATACCTTATCGGTTTGGGCGATGATAAACGGTAGCAGCAACAGGTATAAGAAGTAGACCATCAGTACGAATAAAAGCGGGTATATTAAACACAGACGTCTTCTTTAAAGGGTAAACATGTTACGGTAATTTCTTTGTTACAAAACATCCCAAAAAGCATAAACCAATTTTATGCCAACAGAATGGGAAAAATTTTTATAAAACCGCATTTAATAGCAAAGCACTGAACAACAGACAAAAATTTCAGCTAGTATTTTAATTGAAAATCGTACAATAGCTGCAAAAAGCGAACTAGGGTATCACTTAAACCCACTTCAATAAGAATACATTGAAAGTTTTTCCGACAACAACAACCTGCTATGCAAACATCTTTACACTTGGAGGGCTTGGCAACGCAGAAATGAATACAATACGAAAATTTTATTTTATGCGAACGTCACGTACCGCTACTATAATCGTGAATCCAAAAAAATTGCGAATGAAATGCAAGAACGTCTGCTAATTTTATTCCAAAAAAGGTAAAAATTTCCTTTTTAAACAAAATGTAATCAAAAAAATTGACGGAATCCATCAATATGTGGGTCTTCTAGATATTCCCAAGCAAATTGCAAAGCAATCGACATTAATAAAATAAATAAACCTGCAAAAGCAAAAATTTTCAATGAAAGCGAGCACGTTAAAACAAACTAAAACGTAATTAAATCAAAACAAATCGTAAATTGTCAACGATGGTCACACCAAGTAATGTAGAGGTTAAGAATATACGTAGTTTTAAATACTATTTTACATTTATTGCACTAGGGTATTGCAAACGACCTTCACCTATCTGTTTAATAAATGAAAATTATTTTATATCAAATTTTGAGATGTTAGTAAACTATGCCAAGAGTAGGTTCGCTAAAATATTTCTAGCCATACTATGATAATGAAAAATTCATAAAAAAAACATTTTTTAATAAATAGTTTTGATCTACAAACTTAGACTTTACGTAATCAATTCATTAACTAACTTAAAAAATAAAAGCTTCTATATATTTTAAGTAATCTTAGTATGATTTACTTAAATCTAACACGCTAAAACAAATGCAAATTTAAGAGAGAGAGACAAAAGACACAGAAATATAACACTTTATTACTTAGTAGAAACGACAAAGTCTGTCGCATAAAACTTCATGCATTAGCAATAACCAATTACTTGCCGTACGAGATTAAATTTGTATTAATGCAGTTAAGTTCTTTGTTTATTAACCCCAAAATCTAGACAGCGTACCAATTTAGGATTGGTGAATAAGAAACGGTGGTTTAAAACTAATAAACACGTTTCAAATATAGGACTAGCTTCCGCCAATCCAAAAGGCCTTTGATTCAGCGTATTCTTCAAAACTCTGAAAGAGTTTGTGCCGACAACACTAGCGTGAGAGTATGGAAGCTACCCTAAATCACAAATCGTCTTAAATACTAAAGGTAATTACTAAAGGTATGATCGCTTGATGTCGCGTGTACTTAGGTTTCGAACGCATACAAAATATGAATGGGTACCTTAAAACGATAACTTATCTGTTTATGGTTGTACGTAATGCTGATAACGACGGTTCTTGCTAACAACACAGCTGGAAAATAACAGAAGACCCAATTCTGGAAGTCGTTGTGAACAGCGGGCGCCTCGCTTGCGAATACCTTAAACCGTTGAAAGAAATTTGGCCAGGTGTCCCCGAGATTGGCGACAATACAAACTCAGGCACGTTTTGTGTCACGAACGGAATTGTAATTGCTCATTCCAGCGTCCAGACATTTAATTGTAAGGATTTGAGGTCCAGACACGTGCTAAATCATATGTCGTCAATAGTTATTAATAAAACCGCTAAATTCACCAAAATAATAGCAAAGAAACCCATTTACGGCGTAAACAATCGGTATATTTTTTCACACTCAATTATTGTGAAATTATCGAAACCACATAGCAGTTCTTTGTTTAGTTTTTTAGCCTCGTACAGCACGGCTATCCGCCCAGGAAAAAAAAACGTTTTTAAGAAGTCGGCTTGCCGCTTTGAGTAGATATCCCCCAGAATTACGATTCACCAATCGGAAAATTTGGTTCAAAGCGCGGTAAATTTGATTCGTGTTGCAACGCGCAACTTGATGATTTTGAACCGTAACAGATTATCCAAACCCCAAAGTGACAGTAAATCATCGCCATTGCTTTCTTGGGTGCATAAAAATGTAATTAAAATTGATTTCTTAACTATTAGATATCTTCAAAAGTATGGGGTTTAGCTATAGAATACATTTATTAAAAAATTAAAAAGAGAAAAAAATCATATCTTATAGCGGAACAATTCATTTGAAAAAAATGACTTTTTGCTCTCTGAATTTTGAAAAATTTGCATGTTTTTTTTAACACCGCTGTAACACAGAATTTATATTGCTAACTATTAAAATGTTGCTCTTCATCTGGTCTAACATCGCTGTTAAAATTTGTTTATTAAATTTACAAAACAAAGTCGCTATGATTTTTTAAAGCAAAGTCTGTTTATGGATTTTTTTAAAGAAAAACAGTTATAAGTTGGCAACACTGACAGGGAATCAAAAAATAAATAAAACACAATGTAGAGGGTAAAAAACTATGCCAGTACACTTTAAAAGATACAGGGTGTTCTATGTTTTTTGACGTTCCATAAAAATGGAACACCCTGTAGCGGTAAAAATAATTTTACAAAGTAGATTAAACCAAGTATGTTTAGTTTAAACTTTGTTTACTTATCTCCAAAAGGCTAGCCGCTACGAAAGAACGACGCTCTAATGCAGGGCCCTCTATATTTTTGAAACTGTACTACCCAAGCTGTCTAATGTTAAAATAACATTGTAGAGCACTTAATTACCTTTCACCAAATGTATATAATACTCTCAGTTTTAAAATTACTTGCATTTTTCAAAATACGGTGGTCGCCATTTTGAATACGTCATAACTGCAGATACAGACACTTTACAGCTTGTGTCCCGATGGATTATGAATGTTAATAACATGTTCTACGAGTATAACATACTAAAAGTTGATGCTGGTATCACTAAGTGACTTATTATGGTGTTTTTCTAAGCTAAAAGAAGGGACTATAAAGGGTAAATTTGTACAAAGCGTGTTGTCAAATAAACAATTTAAAAAACAAAAGTTAAAAACGTAGCCACCAGATTCAGATGAACCTTACTTTATGTATCAGAAGTTTAGTGGTTTTTTTCTTTTTAGAATTGAAAAGAGTTATGGAAGCATTAAAGGAAATTTCAATATGTACCCGAGAAATATCGCTTTTCATGCCGAACTGCGTTTACAGTGTATAAAATATGGAAGAGAATAAATTACCGGGGAGGAATCGGATAAGTTAAACTGCCAATAAATAATAGCGTTTAAAAAATTACGGCGCTGAAATCGAATGAATTATTTATAAGCGGTTTGAGATACTTAGGTAGGTCACGGGTCAAAACTGTGTCAAAAGAAAGCGATACAAAAAGGGGAGACGAAAAACGCACGCGTGCTACGAGTTTGTTTCTATTTAGTATTTATTTTGTAATTCGGCGAGATTACGTTGTTAAAGTAGTTTACGGTGCTCCGTGTAATTGAGTTGGCGTTATAAACATGACGTTTTAATCGGTACGATCTAACGTTTCAAGTTTCGGAGATGTTTTTAGATACTACATGACGTATGCAGCTTAGGGTCTCGTGAAACGCCGCGCCGTTTTATATTTTCCGCTGTTTAATTACCTACAATTGCAACATAATATTTTGCAATTGGGGTTACGATTTCATGATGTTTTAATCTATCATACGTACATAACTAAATGCATAACAAACTTGGTCACAATATTTGTTTTTGATAAACATCCCTGATTATTCTTCGACAGAACATCTTAAAACAAGTAACAGATAATAGGAATGACATAGTAGAATGGATATATGTATATTCAAAAAGAGATTGTTGAATAATGATGCAAATTCTTTAAAATATATAAGAAGTTCTCCTTTTCTATTTAATTTGTTCTGCACTTCTGTTTTTTGAGAAAAAAAAGTTAAGAGAACAATTTATTTATTTATTTATTTATTTAAATACAGCCGCACCACAAAAAAGTTCATTGTGAGCGAGAACAGCAAAATACAAAACCAAAAACAAATCGGATAATATAAATGTAAAAGTAATTAGACGTAGGTAGTACAGATATACTGCAAAACAAATAAAAGTAGTAACGATAACGTTAAACGAGGTAGATAAGGTAAATTGATCAACCAACTAGGGAGTCGCTACTGAATGATTTTATCTCGGTTATGGACGTATAAAAAATATCAAATTTACATTGAGCACTGCTGCTGCATACAGAGAAAATAGGAGATGACTCCAACACACGCGTACGAGGAGTGGGTAGGTAGAAAGTGGTAGGAAAACGAGACTCAGGTCAAGAAACGGAAAAAGATAATTTTGCCAACAATTCAGGACAATCGACAAGGTAGTGAATAAGTTTGTATAGAAAGAGAAGAGAAGAGGTGACTTGACGACTATTTCAATCAGAAAGATTGAATCTAACCAAGAGATCAGATTGCGGGAAACCTCTAGGAGGGTAAATCCCACCAACGTGATAAACTAGAAATTTCAAGAATTTGCGCTGAATGTTCTCTAGAGCGTGGATATGAACCTGATACGTAGGGTTCCAAACTACCGAGGCATACTCCAGCCGAGTTCGAATGAGGGTTCTGTACAGCAAGAGAGATAAGTTCGCGCTTAAAAAATCTCTAGAGTTTCTGATAATAAAACCAAGAGTTTTATGTGAAGATCGTTAAAAGCGCTAGAGCGAGTAATGGAGACGTCGGAAAAAGAATAGTTAAAAAAAAGAAAGTGGTTAGACCGACACCATTTATCAAAAAGCTCAAACCTTCTCTGAAGCACAAGAGCATCAGACGTATTACCTGAAATATCTTTATGTGATCCGCATACAGTAGACAATGATAATTGAGAGTAGATGCGACGTCATTGACACAGATATTGAATAATATGAGACCAAAAACAGAGCCTTGGAGTACACCCAAAGGGATACTTGAGACACGCGACCGGAAACCAAGCAGCTCAACAAATTGGGTTCTATCACATAAGCAACTATTGAGTAATTGTACTAAGTTGTTACTCAAACCAAAAGCGTGAAGCTTCGAAATGAAAATCTCATAGTTCAACCGATCAAAAGCCTTACTAAAATCGGTGTACACAACATCGACCTGGAAACCAGATTCCAAGGATTTCGCAAGAAACTGGTGCATAACAATTAAATTGGTAATTGTGGAACGTCCTCTAATAAAGCCGTGTTGACAGCTGTAAAGCTTTTGAGAGATTCTAAAAGCAATGCGGTTATATAAGCAATCTTCGAAAAGTTTTGGGAAGTTACAGAGAAGCGCGATGGGACGATAGTTAAGAACATTAGATCTGTTGTCTTTTTTATGAACGGGAACAATTTGAGCAGATTTCCAATTAACAAAAATGCGTCTCTGTTAAAGAATCAGTTTGAATATGTGAAGTAACGGCGTCTACAGCACAGAAACCCAGTCTCGTAAGAAGAAAGCAGAGATGAGATCAGTGGCTGCGGTAAGTGTGGGCTTAATCTTTTTTATAGCGAAAAGCAGATTAGACTCGACGAAATGTTTAGGCATAGAGATCACGTCAACAACGTGATGTTGAGGTACACAAGGATGCTGGGCATGTACGTCGCTAAAGTAGCTACTAAAATAAGAAGCAAAAAAGTTGACAACAATATTTTAGCCGTCACTGTGAGCACCAAAATAAGTCATATTAGAAGGTATACCAGAGGCATTACGGACTAGACCAGAAATGATTAGGGTTAAATCTAATGTCGGTTTCAATACGTCTTAAAAAGCATTTATAAGAAGTCTGAATATTAGTCTTTATCTTGCTGCGCAGCAGTCTAAACCGATAAAGAAAGGTAGGGTCATTAGATGATTTATAATTCCGCCAGAGAGAGTACTTCAACTTGATATCAGAGATGATAGCATTAGAAAACCATGGCAGATATTTTGTTCTAGATTTTGGAGAGGACTTATGGATAAATGCATTGAATGAGTCATAGATAACAGAATATAGTTTCTGTAAATAGGAATCAACGGAGGAGTCTGTCAAGATAGAGGTTCATGATAGGAAAGAAAGATGTTCATATAAGAAGGCGTAGTTCTAAAGTTGTAGGACAAATGAAGATTATTTCTAACAAATTTGTGCAAATTGCCAGGTAAGCTGCGGGAAAATCTACGAGAAGAGTAGGATGATGGAGGTCCTTGTCAATTATAGGGTTGCAGTTCCTGTCAACCTGACATAGTTTGTATGACGATAGAAGATCAAGTAACCTATTGTGGGAATTGCGGACAAAGTTAAACTGTTCAAGAGACAGTAAGTTGCAAAAGTTATTTAATTTTTGAACACGTTCGGAGGTACAGCTAGAAAGGGACAAGGCATATTTGGAAAAGTTAAAACCACCCAACACAACGAGATCAGGTCCATGGGTAATGTGAAGTAGCTCAAGTGCCTCAAACAGTGTGATCACGTGATCATAAGACACAATTTGGATTCGAGGTTTTGGTGTCGTGCGAGATGGTTGTGTATACGTAAACAAGAAATCATTTAAAGAATGTAAGTTGCGGTTGAAAAACAATGAATAAGTTTAGATTATAATAGTTAGAGTTTAGTGTTTAGTGATAAATAGATAAACGGTAAACAGAACAGAAATTTTTAGTAGATTTAATAGAATAAATAAGTTAAATTATTTGGTGTTCGAAGCGCGAAGGCAGATAACAAGTAAGGAAACGTACGTGTGCTGGCCCAAGATAACAGCAAAAATACAAAAATTAAAAGGTAGAGAAATGATAGAAAATAATTACAAATACAGACAAAAATAGAACATAGTGGGAAGGAAAAAAACAAACAAGTAGTGATTGCAAAAATGCCAAATTAGGAAGCAAAACAAGAAATTATGCAACAAAAGAAAAACTATATGGATCAAGAGTAGTAATAGAGCATGATTTAACATGGAAGGAAAGAAGAGCACAAATGAAGTTTAGGGAAATGGCAGATAAACTAAAAGAAGAAGTAAAGTCAGTCAAAGTAGGTTACAAAAAACTTATTATCAATAATGTAGTACATATATGGGATGAAGACAAAGAGAGTGTAAAATAATAAATCCAAAAACAGGTAGAAGAAAAGAAACCGGATGGAAAACTGGCAACAACAATGGGCATGAACAGTGAAAAAAGAGACGAAAAAAAGAATAGACCAGATAAAAAAAAGGGCATGGAAAAAAGGACAAAGTAAAATAGACGGAAGAGGAGAAGGAGGAATATGGAATGAAAACAAGAAACAAAAAGATTTTATTCTGAAATGTGGCTGGGATAAAGAATAAAGGAGGAAATTTTGGAAATATATAAAAGAGTTCGGGATGGTGGGACTGGTAGAAACCTGGATAGAGGAGAAGGAGTGGGAGAGTATGATTGGAAGGTACAGTGTGCGGAGAGAAAAGAGAAAAGAGGAAGAGCAAGTGGCGGGATAATAACGGGGGTGAGGAAAGAATGGTGCTGCAAATAAGAAGGGAGGGAAAGAAAAGCAAGGTGTAGTGAAACGATACATAAAGACGGGTCAAGGAGAAAGATACACAATAATAACGATATATGGAAAGGAGAAAATATAGAGGAAGAATTGGAAGAAGGGGGAGAAGGGAAATTAATAATTGAAGGGGCTTTTAATGCGCGGATAAGAGAGAAAGGGGGAATGATGGTAAAAGGAGAAGAGATAAAAGGATATCAATGGACAAAAAATAAACGGAACAGGGTAAAAATTTAATGGATATGTGCGAAATATGGAAGAATGGGGGAGAAGGGATTATACGTTTGTGAGTGATAGGGGGGGAATCGATAATAGACTATGTGCTAGTGAATAAAGGAAGTATGGGGAGTATAGAAAAAATGAGAGTAGGAAATGAAGTGGAATCGGATCACCAACCTTTAGAGGTGTTCCTAAATGAAGAAAAAGAAAAGAGAGAGAAGGGAAAAGAAAGAATGAGAGAAAATATAGACAGATAAAAATATAGAGAAATATAGAAAGAGGATGGAGGAAGCGATTGAAACGGGGAATGAAGTGGAAGAAGTAATAGAAGAAATAGTAAAAAAGATGGAAATAGAGGTAGAAAAGAGAAGATACAAAAAAGGGAGGATGGGAGAAGAAAGAAATGGTGAAATAAAAAATGTAAGGAGGCAAAAAGAAATGTAAGAAGAGGAAGGAGAAGTTGGAAAAAAGGCATATAGACATAGAAGAGTATAAGAGAATAAAGAAAAGTATAAATATCGCTGTAAAAACAGAAAGGAGAAATATAAAGAAGAAAAATTAAAAACGAAGGAGAACTATGGAAATTTGTAAATAAATGGAGAGAAAAGGGAAAGAGATGAAGCACAAAAGTAGATGAAAAGAAATGGAGGGAACATTGTATAGAATTACTTGAAGGGCAAGAAGAGGAGCCAAAGGTTCAAGAAAAGGGAAAAGGGAAAGAGAGAGGAGAGAAGGAGAGATAGCGAGAGCAGAAGTGAAAAGAGCGATGAAAAAATGAAGAGAGGGAAGGCGGAGGGGACAGACGGAACAAATGGAGAGCAATGTAAATATACGGGGGAAGGATGAGAGAACGAGTAAGAGAGTTATTAAGCAAAATTTGGAGAAGGGAAGGGCTGCTATGTAAATGGAAAGAAGTTATAATATGTCCGGTATATAAAGGTGGGGAGAGGAGAGAAATAAAAATTATAGAGGAGTGAGCGTAGCAAATATAGGGTACAAGTTATGTGCAAAAGTATTGAGACAGAAATTGGAGAAAGAGATAAACGAAAAAAGTTGTTGGGGACTGGCAAGCAGGATTTAGAAAAGGACGAAGGACGATAGATAATATATATATATATATATATATATATATATATATATATATATATATATATATATACTGAGACAAGTAATATATAAGGAACTAGAAAAGAAGGAAGGGTTAGGTGTTAGCTATGTTCCTGGACCTAAAGACGACATTTGACAATGTGCATAGACAGAAATTAAGGGAGACGTTACGGAAAAGAGAGAACTTGGTGAGTGCGATACAGGAAATATACGAGGAAACAAGGTGTAGGACAAGAATAGAAGGAAAACTAGGAGAGATTTTTTGGACGAAGAAGGGGCTGAGATAGGGGTGCTCTTTAAGCCCAAGTCTTTTTTCATTGTATATAGGGGATTTAGAAGAAGAAATGAGAAAGCATCAAAGGGGAGGGGTGGTAATAGGAAGAGAGAAGGTTTGGCTACTGGCATACGCAGATGACATAGTAGTGGTGGCGAATAAAGAAGAAGAAATGAGAGGAGCAATAGAGATAATAAAAAGTATTTAGAAGGAAAGGATTTAAAACCAATATTGTTCCAAAAAAGAAGAAGTAAGAAGAAAAATGTTAAATGGAAATGGAGCGAGGAGGAAATAGAGACCGTTAATGAGTGGAGATATTTAGGCATATTTTGGGATATAACAACAAAGATGAAGGGCATATTAAAGAGCTAGGAAAAAAGGAGAATAAAATAGTTGGGCAGATATGGGGAATAGGGGAGAGGGTGTTTGGGAGTGATATGGTAATGTTCAAAAACTTATAAAAAGTGTATTATTGTATGGGGCGGAGATATGGGGATGGAAAGAGAGAGAGACGTTGGAAAAGTACAGGAAAAGTATTAGAGGTGGACCTTAGGGCTGGAGAGAGATACACCGGGATATATAGTGGCGGAGGAGGTAAAATTAGAAAAAATCAGAGTACAGGCGGGGAAGATAGCTATGAGATATGAAGAAAAATGAAAGATAGAGAGGAAAACACAATATTGATGGAATGTTGGAAAGAGGTAAAGAGAAAGAGAATAGAACACAAACAGGATGAAAGGAAAAGTTATTACGACAGGGTGGGTTATTTGACGGAAGAAGTGGGGACGAGAAGAGAGGAAGGATGGAGTATGGAAGAGGAGATAGTAAGGAGAGATAAGGATACGCAAATGCAGGAAAGAAGAGAAAAGATAAGAGAAGGTAAATACTATGAAGGGTATGGAGAGATAATAACGGAGGGGAAAGCGAAATACTTAATGGAAGGGAAGAGTTTAAAAAGCAAACGAATAATAGCAAGGTTTAGGTGCGGTAACGAGGAAAGGAAAACAAATATTTAAAAAAGACGAAATGCAGAATGTTGGAGAAGAGTGGGAGAACTTGAGGCATATGGTGGAGGATTGTGAGGAGATAAGAGAAAGAAAGGTAATTCTGGGAGTAGATGGTGAAGGGGAGGATTGGATGAAAGAGGTGTTAGAGAGGAGAAAATTTTTAGAATGGGGGTTTAAAGGAGAGGGAGGGGAGAAAGAAGAAAAGTTCAGTTATATGTATGATAATGTAAATACTGAATCATTTGTTAAATTTAAAAAGCAACAAATAAATTATTTCATTTCATTTTAATTTGGAATATGTCGACAGCGACAAGACAGAATCTAGCACCAGAGGTACTTATTAATATAGCAGAAATATCGATATCAAGAATAGACTGGAATAAAGGAGATATTGAATACAAATCTATATGCTGCACGTTAAAGTTAAATTTTACCGTAATGAGAACTCCGCCACCTCTACATGTGGATGTGGCTTCGAGTGACCGGTCACATCTAAAGATGTTGAAAAGAGAGGGGAAAAGTTTGAAATTATTGACAGAGTCGCTTAACCAAGTCTCAGTGCTGACAAAAATATCGATATAAGAGATAGAGGAAACACCGTTAAGAAATTTTTGTGTTTTAGGGTTAAGGACCTTAACGTTTTGATAGTAAATAAAGACAGAAGCGAAAAAAATATGAGATTGAAAAACAGTTTAGAGAGTTGGCGAAAAAAGCAGGTAATTGCTATCCGGAACCTACCAAATCTGCTTTTAAAGCAGTCAGCTTTTTGAACAGGACAGTTTCTATCCCAAACACCGTGATCAGGTTTAATGTTGGACAGAATTTTGCTAAGACAACAGTAATTAAAACATTTCAACAAATTACAAGTAGAATGTTGTTCAGGGTATACCAACAACTTTCGGCAGTGGCGAGACGAATGGTTCAATCCGCAACAATTGAAGCATCGAATAACTTCTAGTGCATCAAACACAGAGCAAGAATCGTACCCAATAAATAAATATATGTCCAGCCGAAAGAGCAGATTTGTAGGCAGCAGCGTCAACCTGTAAGACAGATTTTGTTCTTCCTAAGAGGGTTGACCGACATAAATTTGATACTAGAGGAACTGAATAAATCAGGATTTTGTACACCAGAAAACTTGACAATGGTCTCCGGGCTGTGCAACTCAGTTATCCCAGTGACTTTTATGCTGGGATGGAGCTTGATGGGATTAGTTACTTGATATTTTTTGAAAGGTTGACGGTTGCCATCTGTTTCAATTTACCGGCGCTGTCATTAGAAGAGCAACTAACGAGATTACCACCACCAGTAGTATGTTTCACACCGATGACACCTAAGCCAGAGGATATGGAGTCCACAGTACGTAAAAGATCAGTCTTAGTAGTAGAATTACTTTGCTGAGTCTTTGGTTTATTCATAATAGAGGATGTAGCGACGTTAGCATAAGGGCGACGGTTTTGACATCTGGAGCTTTCAGATGGTACAGACGAGAAATTAGACTGCAGAGAATTCAATGATTTGGATTTTAGTGACAAGACACCAACTTTGACAATAGAATTTACGTCTTTAGAAATCTTCTCGATCAGATGAGACTTTAATTTTCCAATTTTGAATCCAATTCTTGAACAATATTATTCATGCATTTATCCAGGTACGAACAAATTTTATCTTTGAATGTGGCTGAAAAGAGAGAAAGATACAAGATTGGCATTTCCAAATCACTCCTGGGTACGTTCTAATAATGTCAATAATATTCTTGGGTAAATTATCGCAGTGTAAAGAAAACGGCTTATTACAAGAACCACTACAGTTAAGTCCAGGTAGTTTTGACCCACAAGGATCACCGCATTTAGAGCAGATTGACATTGTAATGTAAAATTCACTGCATTTTAATTGCACTGGGAATAGTTATTTACATTAGCTGGAACGCCGTAAAACCACTTTACACACGAAATTTGTATAATACTTTTTGGTCGACGATCATCATTAAAAAATAAAAAAAGAACAAAATTACTGATATTAAATAGGCCTGGTTGTTTAACCATTTTGACATATACCACCTAATATGTGTCAGTTTGTTTGTTTAACTAACGTATAGATGGCGCCATCAATATCATCAACAATAAAAAAATTAAATGTTCCTTTATTCGTAAATAAATTTTTTAAAATCAGTTTATCGAATTTTATACTTAGTTCCCAAATAGCAGATAAATTAGCCACTACTTTACACCATAGTAGTACCCCAGTTTAGGAGCCCAAAAAATAATATTTCTTGTGTAATCTAGAATCGGGTCTAATGGCCATCGTTGATTGGAATTTTTTTCTAACGTTTCGCTACCGCGAATAATCGGCTTCTTTAGCGGTCCTTATTTCTCCGATGTTGTATGTAGACTGATAAGGTCGGCTGCGCAGGTTGTGTTTATACTGATCCATTGGAGGCGGGGTTGCCCCGATCAAATCCGGTTTGTCGTAAGGTGCCTTTTGGGTGTTTTTCAAGATTAAATTCCAGCCTCAACGTTTTCCTTTTTTGTTGAAGTTTTTTTAGAGGTTTATAGATCTCAATGTCCTTCCAAACCTATATGGTACATTAACCGTTAGTTGCTGCTAGTAACTTAGAGTTTTCAAAGAGTACCATGTGATTCCCATTGCTATGCGCGCTACCGCTGACTCAAACAACAAGTTGCTTGATGATCTTTAAACCTAACTTCCATTTACTTCTTGGAAGTTTGTATGTATACTTTGCTACAAGAACAAATTACTTAGGATGTTTTCGCTTTTTGTTGATTTAATGGTCTGCTGAACCGTTTGAAGATAGTTTTGATGTCGTACATTTTTAGAATTTTTTCTGCGGTCTATGACTATAAATATTTATGGTAGATATGCGTGGTCGATAGTAAATCAGACCTCGTTGATTTTTTGATCTCTCTTTAGCTTGAAAGGCAGTTTTTAAGTGTTGGAGTTCCGCTTGAAGATTCTCTGGTTTACAAATCTTTAAAAATTATAATTTTTTTAATACTTAGACAAATGTAGTTTCCACTATACTTGGTAACATTTTTTTAAACCAAGAAAAAACGAGTGCTAATTAGGTGCAGATGCATTTGATTATCCTCCTTTAAAAACTTCTATTCTATTGTTGAGCTTTGAAATCCAAACAAGTGAGGTTATAGAAACAGTAACTACAGTATTATTCATCTGTCATACTTATTTTAACGATTATTACTTTTTGGTTGTTTTTGCCCAATCATCAAAAATTTGAAATTATTTGTGCATGCATTAAATTTTTTTAGATGCGACACTGTTCAGAAAAATGTATGTTTTCACATTTGGGATACAGTGCTTGTTTCCATTTAATTGTACCACATTGATGATTCTAAACTTACGATTGCATCGTTAAAGTTCGAGTTATAGATACGGTTCAATGGAATTTGCATTTTAATTACCTTGTAATTTTTGAGAGTTAGAACGTTTCTTTTTACCAAGTTGTGACCTTTGTTGGCATTTTCGTTTTAAAATACTAATTATATCTTTGTGTTGGATAATTAAATTTAATTAAAACAAAAATAATTTTTTTTTTGTTTTGTGTGTACAAAACTGTTGCTCGATTATTTAATCTCGCAGCTGTAGTCTGTTTGTTCCCTTCACCTCGAGATAAAATTTCATATGAATCACTGTATTCTTCTCAGCATTTTCTGCGAATTTGTCGCCTAGACAGTTTTCTCAGTTTGCATTAAGCGCTTGCAGTACTCACATGTAACGGGAAATTAAAACAAAAATTCGAGTTTTATAGATTTGTTAAGGGTGTTTCTTCCCGCTTAGCAATTGCGAATAATATAATTTCTTTAGTCCAAAATAATCAGTTTTTGACGTTTTTGGGGATTTAAGTTCTGTGTACTACAGATTTAATTATCTACTTAAGGTAAGTTTTTTTCATAAAGTATTTTACCATAACGATATTTCAGTTACGTTTTATCAGAAGGAATTATTGTAATTTGATCTTTACGTCTTCCTTTGCAGCATTATTTTTAAAATACCGTTTTGAAGTGGCTATTTTGTAGGTGTAAACTTTATCTCTTATTGCAAGTTGCTTAAGATTATATTTTGTTACGTTTGATTTATTTTGTATTAATTCGTAAGAATGTAATACAGATTTTATTTAATGTAATTAGTTAAATGTATCTCAATGAAAATTGGCGATTACGTGATCAATTAGATTTTTGTTTACTAATGTTAAACATATATTTATCCTATTTATTTAGTAGTTGTTTTTATGTTTTAAATGCAATACATCGTAAGTAAAATGCGTGTTACAGTTAACTGTTGGCATTTCTTAGCAATACATCGTGTTAATGTTATATTGTAACGAATCTTCTCAATTTATGTTTAATTTGGTTGTTGTGGAGTTTATCAGAAAGTATCCTCCTGGACGAGCTGTCGGTGAATAGGGCTGGAAGCTATTGTACGTCATGACCTTTTTGGCACCCACTTGATTTTGACGAATTTATCAATTTTGCAACCCTTTATTTTACCTTATACAAAGGCAAACATTCTAGCAAGCCACCACCTTCCCGCTGAGCTACGGGGCAACCCCTATTTATGATACGTTTTTAATTTAAAGTTGCCGTTAATTTATTTTTGTATGTAACAAAGTGACTCATTGCATTTTCTTGGTGCAAATCCGTTATATTAAATATATTATCAGTCTTCAGTTTACTCTTTCTTGCAGAAGTTTTTTCTACTTGGACACTCCATTTCTCCCCATAGGAATGTAGCAATACCAAATTTTACTTTCTGTTCATTTTTGATTTTGGTTCAAGATATGATAGGATATTGTACTCCTTCTTTCTTAAGCTACAGCACCTCTAGAGATTAGTTTTCTGACCAATTTATTATTACCTTAAATTGAAAGAAATGATTTCTAGTTTGAAGAATCGTTTTCCAAAACAATATCATCTTCTGGGAAGCGTAGCTTCACATTCCGGTGAATAGATGAATTGGAGTCTACTCCGACACACGAAAATCTGCATGTTGCGTTAGTGCTTACACAAATCCTCCGCCAAGTCAATAGTGCCGCATGGAAAAACTTGTAAATGATTTATGTTGACAGCCAAGTAATTACTGTGTTCTTTGCCGGTGAAGTTCTTAGTAGAGTTTTAGGCTGCCTCAGCCCTGACGGTTTTCTACATGTTCCATTTTTCCTCAATTCAGAGTAGTTCATGTTGGGGGCTTGCGAATAACAGATAAAGGCTCTGACCCTACAAACAACGTGGCTGCTCATTTTCTGTCGAGAGCATCCGTCTGCATGCTGTCAGAAACCTCAGATTGTTTTGGGATCCAAGCTTATTATACATGTTTCCAATTTATTCAAACTCTTTTTAGAAATTTCTTTTATCCTTGAACTGATGACAAAGCTGTTTAGCGCTAAGATGGCCGCCTGGTTATCGGATAGAATATTGATACATCTGATCCGCACGTAACGTTCAATGGCAAGTACTTCCGCTTGAAAAATACTGATGTTCGTGCCAAATTGTAAGTTAAGAAGAGACGATTTATTTTTATGTTTGCTTTTTTTTATAACCAATATTTTAGTTAAATATGCTTTGTACGTTTTTATGAAGATAACCTATTTTCTATTTAAAGGTCGAAACTAGTCAAATTTTATTTTTATTTTTCAAAATATTTAATTAGAAGTAAGTTTTATTTTTGGTATGTATTTGATGTATTTTACGAAATTTTGAAATAGTTAGAAAGAGAAAAATCTAAAATTTTCTAATACATAACATAATTTTACAAAGATGATACCGGAATATCACTGCTGTGTTTATTTATAACCAGGTTTTAGACCTAAATTGAATGAAAATGTCTTTAATAACAAATGTTATCAACATTTGTTTGAGATGTGGGCGTCGCCAGTAGTCCAGGTGAAGAAAAAGAATAGCTCCGCCCGGTTTTACGTCGATTATAGGAAATTGAACGACGTGACTAAGAAAGATTCCTACCCAATACTGCTGCAAATCAATGACACGTTTGACACGCTGGTAGGAAAAAATGGTTTTCTACGGTAGATCTCAAAAGCGGCTACTGGCAGGTAGAATTGCGCCCGGAAGACAGAGAGAAAACAACATTTACTACCGGTTCTAAATTATGGCAGTTTAGCGTAATGCGATTGGGTTTTGCAATGCGCCGGCAACGTTGGAACGACTTATAGACATTGTGTTAAGGAGCATCTCTTGGAAGAAGTGCCTGGTGTATTTGAACGGTGTGATTATTATCGGTTGGTCTTTTGAAGAACATTTAAGAAACTTGGAAGAAGTTTTCGGTCGGTTAAAAAACGCAAACCTTTGTTAAACTCCAAAAATGTAACATCTTTCAAGAGACAGTAAAGTTCCTAGCCATGTTGTACGATCCAAAGGAGTCGCTACTAATCTAGATAAAATTTCAGCCATCAAAGACTGGCCGGTTCTAAGAGACAAACACGAGGTGAGGAATTTTTGGGACTGTGTACCTACTTACTACCAACGTTTTGTTTTTGGATTTAACAATATCGTCAAACCTCTTCATACCCGGACAGAAGATACGTGGGGATAGGATGCGTCTTATTGCAAGATGGTGAAGAAGAAGTAATAATACTACAGTAAAACCCTCTCCAAACATGAAAGGAATTATTGTGTATCTAGAAGAGAGTTCTTGACGCTAATGAAGACCATCGAACACTTCCAGAAAGTTTGTATGGAAGAGAATTCCTGCTGCAAACAGACCATGCGCCATTAACATGGTTGTTGGAATTTAAAAACCCCAGAGAACAAGTGGCTTGGTGGATCGAACGACTGCAGGAATACAATTTTAAGACTGACGTAGACAATTGCCCGGTAAAGCGGAGGCATTATCAAAAAAATCATGTTCTTTGAACTGTAGTCACTGTTGTAGGCCGGAACTTAAGGAAGGAATGCAGGTAGCCCAGATTGGCTTACGGGCAGGATTACGAGGTGGAATCTCACTACGAGAAGAGAAAAAAGCGGATTTAGAAATTGGTTTTGTGCTACCGTGAAAAGAAGGTGGAAAAAGACCGGCATGACGAGACGTTGCTAACCAATCGCCGGTGTTGAAAAATTACTGGGCGCAATGGAATTCGTTTATCATGGGTGACAGCATCCTAAAAAAGGGGAAAAAGAACGAAGACGGGTCGGATGCAACTAAACAGATCATTGTTGCAAGGACGTCCTAAGAGAGGCTCATGATGGCATTTCCAGTAGTAGACATTTTGGAATAAATAGGACTTTAAACAAGATCTGTGAGCAGTTCTATTGAATTTAAGGTAGATGTTTAAAGTTGATGCAGGAAACGTAAGACATTTGGGTTTTTCTCTTCTTCTCCGAGAGCGAGAATGGTAACAAGCACATTGTGGTGGCGATGAACTACTTTAGTAAATAGCCCGAACCATATGCGTTAACAAACTAAGAAGCGACAACGGTTGCCGAGATATTTGTAAGAAATTGATTTGTCGATATGGAGGGCCCACGGAGTTGCACACTAACTAAAGAGGAAACTTTGAGTGCAAGTTGATTCATAACCTATGCAAACTTTTGGGTATCAATAAGACTAAGACTACTCCATTGCACCTTCAATCAGACGGAATAGTTGAGCGGATGAACAAGACCCTAGTAAAACATCTGAAAGTATAGAAAAATCAGAAAGATTGGAACAGAATTATCGATTTGTTTCTGATGACATACCGTTCATCCGTGCAACAAACAACAAAATTTACACAAATTAAAATTATTTTTAGAAAAGAGATGCGGATTCCAATCGACTTGATTTATGGTAAATCACCATAGCCGGAGCGAGTCGGTCAAGAATACGTCAAAGAATTGGAGCGGCGGTTGAAATCCATCCGCGACTTTGCTTGGAGAAATATCGATTTAGTTAGCGATCGCATCAAGACTAGATATGACAGGACGTCACAGGAAGGAGGATATAAAGTTGGTGACCTTTTGTGGTTACCAACCCGAAAGTCCAGAATATTCCCCCTGTAAGAAAATCCGTTGACTGCTTTTTCTTCTTTAATAGCGGCTGTAAACGTACGAACTGCACTTAACGTCATAGGACTGAGGCCTTGGACAACGGCAACATTTGTGAACCGTGGAATCAGAAAGTGACTGTCTTTTCAGGTATACTTTTCAGAAAACTAGAGCATTGACCGAGATGGTCAATTCTTAAGGAAGGGGCAATGCAGCGATTTTGGGAATATGCTCGGATAAACAATATAAATCGTGTGGGTATACAAAAATATGCCGGCTATAAAATATAAAAATGTTAACAATTTTTGAATAATAACACATCCATACAAAATAAATATTTTTTTTGGGTTTAGAGGTCAGGCTATGTTTACTATAAGTTTTTGGGGTCGCTAAATCCGAATCCGAGGTCCAAAAAACACCAGCACCTCAGGGTTCTAACATAACCACAAAAAACCTCATACAAAAATTTTATTAGTGTTCGGGGGTCAGACCATGTTTATTATATCTTTTTGGTTGCTGAATCCGAATCCGAGGTCTAAAAAACTCCAGCATGTCAGGGTTTCGACATAACCTCAAAAACTTCACAAGTCCGGGGTCAGATTATGTTTACTATATGTTTTTGGGGTCGCTGAATCAGAATCTGTTGTCTAAAAAACTCCAGTTACATTAGTTGGTGACTTGGCTAATGTAGAATTTAATGCTACAAGAAAGCGGACCGAAGTTTCGCAATCACATGATTGTTATGCGAATCATGACAATTTTTGTTACGTTTGTTCCAAATATAAAGTGACATCTTTGCAACTTATACGAAGAAATTTTCAATTCAAAGATGGATCAACATAATAGCTGGGTTCCGCGTGTCATTTGTAACATGTGCCATAAGATGTTGTGTCAATGGAAGGCGAACAAAAATAAAAAAAACGCTAAACAAAAAAATTTTTGAAGTTTTTGAGGTAATGTCTAACTCTGACATGCTAGTGTTTTTTGGACCTCGGATTTGGATTCAGCAACCAAAAAACATATAATAATCATGGTCCGACCTCCGGACTCGAATAAAATTTTTTATGAGATTTTTTGAGGTTATATCAGAACCCTGACGTGCTGAGGTTTTTTGGACCTCGGATTCGGATTCAGCGACTCTGAAAACATATAGTAAACGTGGTCTGACCTACAGACCAAAAAAAATATTTTTTTGTGTGACTGTGTAATTGATCGTAGTTTTTTGTATTTAATAAATAAAGGACTTTATCGTCACGTTTATAAACAACCCGTGTCCAGTACAATTCTTTTTGTTGAAATTTTCAAACTAACTTTTTTTTGAAAGCGGTAATTAGCAGTGCCACTTAAGTCACAAAACCCGTTGGTAGTTTATTTCTTCAATAGTTAGGATATAAATCAGGTAAAGTTTTTTTGATTTATCTTCTGCTACTTGATCAAGTCTGATTAATTTTTCTGAGAGAAGATCAATATGATATTTTAAATTGCTCGATACAAATTAACTTATGCGTCTGACATTTTTATCAAAATATTTTATCTCGCGTAAATAGGCTCATCCGAAACTCGTGAGCTTCCTTTGCGGGCATTCTTTTGTAATCTAACTTATTAATTGGGTAATGATTTCCCGATCCAAATTCAGGACGCGATTGCATTGTATTATTTAGAACGTAACGAAATACAGAAAATTCTTATAAATATTTATGAGACGTTTTCTATAAGAGGAAATGATCCTGTCAACACTTTGTTGTAGCAATAGTGACCTTACATTATTATATTTCGAAACTTGTTTTGATGTATTGAACATTTTCAATATAAAGTTACAAAATAAGAATTTTTCTATTCCTTGTCTCTTTTCGAAAATGATTTATTATTTGAGAGAACGCGAGCGTACGTATATCAAATTGGCTACATTTGATGCCATAAAAAAATATTACTGCAAAGTTAATAAAATCTGAGCTGACTTTTAGTTTTGACAACTAATAATAAGCAACATTTTCGTTTCGAACATAAATAATTTAAAAAAAGTATAAAGGATAATGGAACAGAAGCAATTCAATTACGAACGCCGGCAAAAAGGATCGAGAAGAATGTGCAACTGCTAATTCTTCTTTTTCGGCGATGATTAAAAATAACAGCCATGTTTTCTTGTTTAATATCTCTAACATCAAAGCATCTTAGTGCTCAAACAAATATATGATGCCTTTTTCCGTTGTTTTTGTTGCTATTTATTCTAATTAAACTAAAAGCACAAGTTGTACAAAACGTTCACCGTTACGTTTATTAAAATATTTTTGGGGCTTTAATTAAAATAGACTTTCCCGGAAAAGCCAGTAGGGTAAGGTTTGTTTGTTTGTTTCTATAAATTATTTGGGCCCAAACCGTAACCTTTTTTGTCAGCAGCGGATCAAAGGCAAAAGATAAATACCTGCACTAAACATAAATAACACACGATATGTGGCGTATTAACCTTAATCATTATTTAAAGGGGAGATGAATTGGAATGCGGAGCGTAAAACTTTAACTTGTAACTCAATGCATCATGTAAATTAATCATCCTCTTGTACGTTTGGACATATTCGGTAGCGGTATAATACAACATCATTTATATAATTCTCCCCCTTTTACGCTTTCAATAAATTCACTGCCCGCTAAAAGCATTTAAGGGTAAATAGTTTTTTTACATTTTGAACCTTTGAAAATGTTAACAACGTTTTTAAGTGGATGAAACTAATTTTTTCACTCAACCACTTCATCAACACTTTTAATAAACTCAGCATTTCTTGCAGTTTTAACTCTAGATATTAAAGTGAGCCATGCACTTAATTCAAACAGAGATATTTGTCTAAACACATTTGAAAATCTAACATACAATTTATATCAGATTAGGGTAACTTTTTAATTAATGTAAAGATGTTCAAAAATAATCTTGGTAAACCTGTAGACAGTTTTTTTGAATCTGTTTTGTTTATTGCGGATTTTATCCGTACCCATGCTAGTGAATATGAACTTATTTTTCTTACGAGCTTCTGAGGGCATTAAAACTTTCGCCAATTGAAACTATCTCTGTTATGACTGTCTTCTGACAGAAGCATCTAGACAATAAGGAAAAGTGATTTGTTTTGAAGTTTCCGTACCCTGATTTATCATTCGAGGTACTAGGATTTAATCTCCGCAGGAGTCATATTGTAGCGAAACCAATTCTTTAAGGAGAAGGAAAACAAGCGTGTTTTTTTCTTTCTTTGTTAGCAAGAATAAAAGACTGAACAAGAATGTCTGACTGCAATCTGGTCCGTTAAAAATCTACGGAACCCACCATTTTCTGATTTTAAATTTAAAACTTAAAAATTCATCTAGACATGTAGCTTGTTGGGTAGTATTTCTTCCCTACCCTGATTCTTCAAGGAGAAGGAAAACAAACATGTTTTTTTTTACTTATTGGAACGAATAAAAGACTGAACAAGAATGTCTGATTGCAATCTGGTCCGTTGAAAAACTACCGTGTTCTTTGGAACCCACCATTTTCTGACTTTAAATTTAAAACTTAAAAAATTTATTTTGACATGTAGTTTGTTGGGTAGTATCTCTTTCCTACCCTGACTATATATTATTTGAAAGACTAGCGTTCAATTCCCGCAGGAGTCGTACAGTATCGCGTTCATCCCTCAAAGAGAAGCGGAACAAACGTGTTTTTTTCTTTACTTGTTGGAAAGAATAAAAGACTTATGTTTGCGTTTAATCAAAGCAACCTTTTAAACAAAGCAAACATTCGTTGACTGAACAAGAATGTCTGACTGCAATCTGGTCCGTTAAAAAGCTACGATGTTTTTTGGAACCTACCATTTTTTGACTCGGGTTTAAAACTTAAAAAAAATCCTCTAGACGTGTAACTTGTTGGATAGTATCTCTTTATTTTAATTGTGTTACATATTTCAATAAAAACATAAGTGTGCCGTATTAGACTTATCATAAGTTATTTTTTTTGATTTAAAAAAAAAACTATTCTTACAATCCACACAAAAAACACTAGAGACATTTAAATGGTAACAACAATTAAAACAATGAAACTTATGAAAATACGCAACTTCGTCACAACTACAAGTAACACACACTTTTTGACACTCTACATGTGTTTGAATATAGCTTGTATGTTTATTAGTTTAGTAAGTGTAATACATAGTAGAAGTAAATTACATATACAACTGACTTTTTTGAGCTGAAGTAGCTCCTTAATGCTAGAGCAGCCCACTTCTCTAAGAGAAGGGATATAATTGTGCCTCTTTCTTTTTTCTTTAAAAGGAACAATAAACGCACGTTTGTTTTAACAGAACGCAAACATTTGTCGACCGAACTAGAACGCCTGACTACAATCTGGTCAATAGAAAAGTTACGGTGTTTTTGGAACTTTGGTTTCTTTTTTTATTAATCTGTCCTATTACATTACACAAATTTAAAGTAGGTAATTTGTTGTTAAAGCTAAATATGTAATTTTAATTTACTGGGTATATTCGTTTTATATTTATTTTGATTTGTGGAGGTACGAAGATTTTTTTTCCTTTTTGCGCAATGCGTTAGCAACACTTTAATGTCGACTTGAAAAATGTATTTTATTGTTAGATTTTATGGTGAAATATAACTCATTTAATGTATTTACCGTATGTGTTTTAATTATTTTTATCTAAAAGTTTAAAAGTAATTTTGATAAGCATATTTTGTTAATATTTCTTTAAGCAACCGGCCATAGGAGTCCTTTTATTCTTACCCGCATCATCTTTCTGTCTTTTTTTTGCTTATGTGCGTGACCGTTATCTATGCTTTCTTGTAACCATGTGTTTTATTAGCTCATGTAACATTGTGACAATAAAAATTGATAACTAATCAAGAAACCGTTTCTAACTGATTATACTTTCCTGAAGTCAAAAACGCCGGAATTTAAAATTATAACTAATATGCAACATCAACAACTCCCTGGTCGCCATCTGTGTTAATGTATCTAAATATAAATATTTAAATCCAAATTTAATTATTTAACGTTGAAATATTTAGTTAAATTAATTTTGATGTCAAATGCAATCACGTATTTACTGATTTAAAATGATCTTGTGATTCACATCTAAAGCTCTTTTTTTATTAGATATACGTAATAAATTTGTTTTTTTTAATTTGCAATTTTGAAATACTTCTCTATCGTTGACACTCTTTACATTCTGCCCAAACAATTTAAAATGTACTGGTATCTTATTAATATCATCAATTTGGGAATGAATATTGACCAAATCAAAAGAGAATCTGTTTGGTTGTTTTGTATTTCATCTCGGTAAGTCTTATTTTTAAAATTAATTTGGAGACCCTATCTCAGAAGTCGACAACGTGTTGTAACGCAACAGGTATCGACAAAAACCCAAATAGGTAGTATTAGACCCATCTTAAATCTTAAGTCTTTTTAATTCTGTAGAAACGAATCCTACTCCCTACTCAAAAAACACCCCACACATTGAAATATTAACAAGGATTAAAACGATCAAACTAAATCCTTGAAAGTACCCAACTTAATGATAAGATCTACAATTAACAAATATAATTACAAAAACTAAATTGATACAAGAAATGATTAAAAACATTAAATTTGTAGTTATCATTTGTATAGAAAACATTCAAAATAGGCGGGCTTAAGTGCAAAATAATATGGTATGAGACTTTTGTCAAACAAGGTGTAAAAATGACCGGTTTGTTGATAAAGGCGTTTTTTGATTTAGGTAAAAAATCAATATTTGTCTCAACAGTAAAAAATAAAGAATTTTTTGCGATGATTTGACAATAAATTTAAATAAGTAAGTGGTTTTAAATTTAAAAGAATTTTGATGACGATACGACGAAACAGCCATATAAAAGATCAGTTTTAAAAATAAAAAGAATTATTTTGTTTTTGCTTTTCACTCAGTGACGCTGTAGTTCTCTAGGTTACTAACTATCGTGATTTGTCGTTTTGGTCAGAATCCTTGTAGTTCCTTGAAGTCTTTAACTACTAGCTTGATTTTCCATTTTGTGTTTGGCAACTCGTAATTTTGGCCCCTCAACGGTAATTTATTTGTTTTTGAGTTGAATAATAGTATTACTTAGTTTTTTTTTGTAACGGGGAATTACATCGTAACTCTTAATGCGACTTACCCGACGTAAAGTATACTTATTCTATTTTATCTCCATAGACAACAAGAAATGCATGTTGTTCCTGAAAATCACCACTTTTGTTTCCGGACCTGGTCATCAAGACTCTCCTGGGTAATCAGGAAAAAATGTACAACACAACTTTACAAAACACAATCACATTACACACATCTTTACGCTTCATTTTTTTACCATTTTCTTTCATTTGTTCTTTCTAATTTTACTTATGTCATACTTTCTCCGTTTAAGTTTTTACCGTTGTCAACATACCTTTTTTTACCTTTTGCATATGATTACTAATTTTAGCTCTGTGTGTGATGCGGGTGATTTTTATCGCATGGCGTTTTGAACTTATTTTTGTCTAATTACAAATTTCTGATTTTATGAGCATGGATTATTATACGTGCAGTCACTAAAATCACAGCACGGTACTAGCATGATAACTGTCACAATTATTAGATTATCAAGTACTAAGTCTTCCATCGCCAAAGTCATTGTTGAAATAAAAAAGTCTTTCGGGATTGGAACGTGTCAAAATGATAATGGTAGTTTCAACGTTTCGATCACCATCTTAAAGCGCTTATTAGGAGAAGAAATTAGAAACAAACAATGTATTTTGAAATGTTAGAAATACAGTTACGGTCTAATCCTAGAAAAGGTTTTTGTTTTAAAATTTAATTGTTTTTTGATTTTTTTTCTATTTTTATCGTACTGGAGTTAAATGGTTTGTAAAACTGCATTAAGTTTATTTCAAAATGATTAAACGTTAATAAATCAATTGATCATGATTTAGTCTAAAATTTGTGAACGGACATTAGTGCAGTATAAACTTTGTCATTTTCATGGACCTCGTGCTGACCGAGGTATAGTTTTTTTAGTTTCTTTTGATTTTTGTTTGATATTAAAACTTGGATATATCTTCTTAACTTTAGAATGCTCATGTTAAGGGGCGTAATTTCGTATATGATTTACTATTCATAAGTGGAATTTGTGTCATTCCACCTTGATTATAACCTTTTGGCTGGTTATCCCATGTGTCATGTTGCGATAACATAACTAACATTTCTGACCTTCTTTTACTCCAATTCCAATAAATTTAGACGTGCCATGTTAGTGCCTTTTAGAATTTTCGCATCTACGACCGGTAATCCGATTTATCAAAATAACTTTTAGATGCACAACATATCAATATTCTATTACATTAAATTGTTCAGTAAGCATACGCACATTTCAAATTTTATCTTACTTTAAGGGGCTTCAGTAATTTTGCTGTCGAGACGATTCTTTCTTCTCTTGTTTGACAAACTACTACCGTATTTCCAACTAAATTCCGATTGATGGCGCTTTCTACCAAACAACTCATTTCTGTTTCTCTTGTGGGTTTGCTTGAAGGTGGATGTTTTTGACGTCATATTTTTTTATTGGGTTTCGCATTCTTTTACACATTTTTTTATTATCTTTAATCTTTTTTAGTTTTTTTATTTCTAAACTTAGTCTATTATACTTTCCTTTCTTTTTCATGTTTACTCCACGTTTTATAAACAAAACGGGGAGTTATACGAAGGTTTCTAAATCAAAAACTTTAATTTTGTTTTACTGTTTTTGACGACTTAGAGTAAGTACGTAATAATAAAGCAAAAAGTATGTCCGAATGTAAACAAGATATTAAGAAAACCACCCGTCTAATTTTCATGAAACTTTGTACATGTACCTTAATTATAATTCCACATATGTGATTAAATTTTAGGTATAATCTATATAGTCAAACGGGTTCTTAACCTACACAAATTTTTAAATTTTTACAATATTTAGAAAAGTATTTATATTACCCAATTTTGTTTCAAATAAAAGGTGTTTGTAATTTCATTATACATAACTTTTGTTTAAATTATTTTTATTGTTGTAAATTTTATAATCTATCGCTTTTCTTTGAATCATTTTTCTAAAACGCAATTCTATTTTCGCTTTGTGACAGCGAGAATTTTCACCTCGTCTTAAGAAATTTGGGCGCGCGATACCTCCTTTTAAAACTATTGTTGGACGATACTAAAATGTTTTACAAGTTGCTTCGCGGTGCACATTTTCCCCTATAACGAATCTGATTTTTACTTTACATTTTATAAATACAATGTCATGAAAACCGTCGTACAAGTTTTTAAAAAACTTTAAATATGGGTTTTATTTATAATAGTGCAGATTTAATTAGATTTTGAAAATAATCTATTAAACCGAAAAAGCCGTTAACTTAGTTTTTTGATATCTTAAAATGTTTACGACATATCCATACTTTCCATTCATTCTTTCCCGTTTATTAGTATCGGGGCGATGTGCGGTAACCGTTTGTTTTTCTTTTAATGTTTAGTTTTTCAACTACAGACGGTTTATAATTGGGGTAGCACTTTCTAATTTAATTTATTATTTTGCTTGAACCGACACGCTTACCAAATATCTGAATTAAAAGTTCATGTATTTTTTTCCCACTTTCCTTCTCTGATTATTAATGATTTCTAGTATTGATTATTCGAAACATTATTACCAACTGTTATAAAATGTTCTAGATTTTGTTGATGTTATTTCTCGATTATTATTTTGTCGTCTAGTCAACATACATAAATATTGGCAACACTGTTTTAATTAGTATTTTTATTTTTAAGAAATACGTACAAAGTAAGTGCAGAGGATTAATAAAAATAAAAAGTACTTGGTGCACCTTAATGTTTCTTAATCTGTTAAATCTTGCGGCATTATCCGGAATTAAGTTGCTTAACGGTAGGAATAGCCTGAAGTTTTTCATTTTTACTTAGACCAAAAAGGTACACCTTTGGGTATTAGCTCGCAGTTGATTATGCAAATACTACAAGTATAATAGCGTCGTGCAAAGCTTCCAATATTGTTTCTTGGTCGTGAGATTAGCTTTTAGAAATACCTAGAAAATAAGAGCAAGCCTCATGTGGCTTCCGGAACTGTTTTACTAAAACTTGTTTGTACCTAGATATCTTTGTGTTAAAAACGGAAGTGGAACGAGCGAGAAAATACAAAACAGTCAACTAAGAGAGAAGACTTAATTTTAATTAACACGAAAATAGCTTAGAATTAAACTTATAAGACAGTGCTGTACAAATACAAAATTGTTTCAAACGATTTTGGAAGCTAACATTGTTAGTTGTAAGAGAGGTAACTCTAAACTTTTGCTAATGGCAAACCTCTTCGAAAACTTAATTTTAGACATTCGAAGTGCTTTAATGGCTTTATAAATAACGACCCGCGTTCCGAAATTTTAAAACGCATATTAATTTAAAAAAAAACGAGTAATTTTTACAATTAAAATTATAATCTCCTACAGTTTTGCATTAATTAAATTACCGTGCGCTCGCAAACCGACGTTTTTCTTACCAAACTTCTATCTACCTACAAAATATATTAAACTTTGTTTGGTTTTTTTATACGGTAAGGTTACGTTTTAGTAACAAAAGTTTTTTGTTTTTGTTAATAAATGTACGAAAGAACTTTACTTTAATAAAACTCAATACTAAATAAAATAACAGTTTCTTACTAACGAATATTTAAATAAACAAAGTTGGGATAATTTATTTATTCCAAATCTTGAATTATTTACAAAAATATTTTTTTAATATTGTAACGGTTGTAGTTTACAAAATAACTAAAAAGAAGCGACGGCTCTAGCGGTACAACCTAAAAAGAGAATTTGGCTTGATTTAGCGCACTAAATTAGTGGAGGATAAAAATATTTACAGTTGTTAGAGCAACAGCGTCCGGTTTTGTTAAAGAGTTGCGTAGATTCCTGAACGACTATAAGAAATTTGATTGCTGGTCTAACAAGGCGCCACCTGCTGGATAAAGAAAGAAATAAAACCAACCAACAGGAGATCAACAGGTTTTACTTAAAATCTAATATGCTAAATCAAACACAAACCAGAGAAAGAGAAACAAACAATACAGTATAACAAACAAATCTTAAAATACTATGAGAATGTGACAAAAACAGAGAGACTGTCGCATATAGTTACGTGCGTTAGTAGCAGTCTTGCTTACAATAAATAAGATGTCTATTTCAGGTAAACTTTAGTTAACGTTTGAGTTACAATTATTATTGAAATTAAGAATTTGCTGCTATTAAGGCTCTGCGTACACATATCATTTACACACGGCGAGTTACACTAAATCTAAACAACACAAAAAATTGGTAAGTACCTCCCACAACCGCTCAAAATTAAGCACCCCAGCCCTTATTGAGCTGATTTAAAACAAACTTACGGTTGACGAGGATACACCGAATAAAAGTTACTTAAATATTAACTATCAAGCCGTTTATGTCATTTGTACCTAAGCTTCATGCGCTTTAATTATTTATGAGTAAGTGAAAGAAAGAAAGTAGATAGACCCAGGGATTCCTCTTATGGGTGAGAAGAACAGCACATAAGTGACTCCGTTGGTAGAAGTATGCAACATACCCAACTTCTGTAGACGGGGTATTCACCGTTGATCTGCAGCTTGATTACTGTGGAGCCGTAGTGTTGTCGTTCATTTATAGGGAAGGTTCTTAGTAAGCTACTCCAGCATTCTCGAGAGTTATCCCAGTATCGTACACAACGAGTATAAGATGCCGAACACAACGTGCTAAAAGCATATGTACCAATCAGAATTAAAACAAATAAAAAGAAACCCAAATACTCAAGGTGAATGTAGCCAGATTAAACGTAAACGCCAATTTGTATTGGAAAATGTGAAGCCCACATTAGATAGTTTTTGGTGAAAATTTCACTTCAAAGAAAATGCTAAAACACACACGTGTATTAAACGAGAAAGGAAAATTGTCCGCTGGCTGACTCGAAGATTCAATCGAATTTAATTTCCACCAATAGCAAAATAACAGCGTGAGTGCCAAGTACAACTTTTCGTCGCAACGTACTACTTGCTACATTCTAAGACGGCTCACGACCTACGTCCTAAATACGAGAAATAAAACCGTAACAGAATATTATTTAACAGAAAAAGTTATCGAGTAAACGTGTTTGCAATGTTATTCTATATTACTTTTATTTGAATTATTTTTTAAAAAACTTAATTTTTTTAACTTTTTGAGCGTTTTGAGTTTTGTTTTGGGGAGAGAACCCGTTATTTGGCTTGAGAAAACAGGTATAAATCATTTCGTTATATTTATGCTTTTGTTTTTTATTCCAATGGCTTAAACTTGTCGTTAGACTATTTTAAAGTCAATAATAAATTACGTAACATTTTATTTTATTTTCCTTCAACAAAACTTCTTGATTTTCTATACGTTCTTACACGTTTCTGATAGAATTAAAGCTATGTGAAATTCTGCGCATGACGTTTGTTTTATTTATTATTGTAAATTTTAGTTTACTACTAATAAAAGCTACATCTATACAAATTCATGAGAATAGTACAATGAGAAAGTTTTTCTTTTCAGTTTCCCTTTGTATTTGCATTCGGTTCTTAACAGTATCAACCTAGTACCTCGTTATCCCATTTTTCAATAACGGAAATGATGAATAATTTTCCCATGGCTAAAAATTATTCTGACAAAAGTCTGTTTAGGTGGAAATGGAGAAAACATATTTCAAGACTCATATGCATAGAACTTCTCCAAAGGTTATTTCAAAATTTAAAATCCGATTGGTCGCTAAAGAGAAGCTTCTCTATTTGGCCTGTGAAGCGTGTCAATGTTCTGAGCACGCAGGGGGTACACAAACATGTTTTGAAAAATGAGCCTCTTGCCAAATGTAAATTGCGTTTCGTCATTTGATTTCTACATGCTGTAGGAAGCAATGCAGTTGAAAATCATAGATGCATAAGGAAAGTATACTGAAAAACATTCGTGAGTGACAAGAAAGTGCGGAAATGGTGCAAGAACTTTGATGCTGGACGCACAGATGTTCATGATGCAAGTGGCCAAGGAAAAAAATTAGTGTAAACCGATGATCTTCTTCAGAGCGTGGATGAGACGATTTACCGAAGTTGTCGGTTCACATTTTTGTGGTTGAGCAACTTGTTTCATGAAATTCCACGGCCAGTTCTCTATGCCATTGTGACTAAAAGACTCTACAAGAGGTGGGTTCCCAAGATGCTGTCTAACCATCATAAACGCCGCATCTCCAGTGCTACTATCACGACTGAGTTGAGTTTTTGTACAAAGTTCTCACATGAGATGAGACCTGAGTTTAATACGCAACTAAAGAATCAAAATAGCAACGTACACAGTAGATGCATTTACACTCTCCAAGTCCTAAACCAGAGAAGTTTAAGAGCACACTGATTACCAAAAAGTGTATGACTACAATATTTTGGAACCGAAAAGGTGTTCTATTGTGGATTTTATGCCATCTGACACAATCATGACTACAGTTTCGTACAGCGTCACTTTTTAACATCTTCGAAGGTCGGTTCATAATAGAAGAAATAAAATGATGTCATCAGATATTGCCCTTCTTTCTAACAATGTGTTGCAACAACGACACCCCTGCATCATTTTGAATAGAAAGTTTTTGATCACCCACCATATAGTTGTAACATGGCTTCTTCAGATTCTTATCTGTTTTTCTACATGAGTCGCTGGGTAGGAAGACAGTATTTTACCACAGCTGCAGACCAGCGTACAGAATTAAACGAAAACATGATTATGTCAAAACATGGCTTAATGTTGTATCACATTGTTCTATATAAAATTTTCTTGATACTCACTGTAATTTTTATTTAGCAACCAAACTTGAAAAAAAATAACGTAATAAATTCAGTGACAAATTTTGTAATTCTTAAATTGTTCAAGGTGAGCTTTTAAACTCAATTTTGGTGCGTCTACCTGAACCTGCTACCTGAATTTGTGTTTCTAACTTATCGCTATCATTAAATCTTCCACATTATTTCATAAAGAAAAATTTTGTCTATTTTGTTATTAAATAAGTAAAAGTCCTTATTTTTGATAAAATATGATCTCAAGTTTGGTCATGTAATTCTAATTGATTTATCAGGTAAGGTGTGTCTTTTCGAGATAGCATATACTATTTATCTGGATCTAACAACTCTAAAACATGTTGTTTGTGTCTGTACTCTGTAACAACCTTTTCTGAATTCAAAATATCCTATGTGGCATAAAAAAATGTTTTTGAATGTGAGAATGGACCAGCGCAGGATGAAAACTAGGAGAAGTAATTTTATTTAAATTTTTGTTGGGGAACCCAAAGGTCTTAGTGCATCAAAAAAAAAACAATCTTTCAAATAATCACTTTATTTACCCCAAATGAAGTTCTAGCAAATTGCAATTGTTTTACTCCTTAAACTTGATGAATATCTTACAGAGCACTGACATTTAATTAATACTGCTGTCACAAATTGACTTAATTTAAGGCACGTTTACTTCCCCACTTTTTGAGGAGTAAGAAAACTAGTTCTAAGATTAAAGATTTACTTAAGTTTTAAAAAAATTTGGGTGTATTTAAGGGTACAATACATTTAGTTGAGAACAAGGAACATAGAAAAACTAAAGTCAGACTAGGAGACTCTTCTGGAGATCAAACTCAAGTCTTTCAAATAAGAAACAGACGTGGTGAAGGATTACACTCCTTTACTTTACTTTATTCTAGGCAAAAAGACTTGGTTTTTAACAAAAGTGCAGTATCTGAAATGAATATGGAACAAACATTGCCCACTCTTGGAGGAATAGAAGCTGTAGAATCAGAAAATGACGTTATTGAGAGATCACTTAAATCTGCAAGGTACCGCTACATTTTGATAGCATGGTACGAGTTTCGATAAGACGTATTCCTCTTCCGTTCATACTTACCCAACTAATCTGCAAGATTGGAGTGATCTGTAGGAAAGTGCAAAATTGTGGGTTTGAGGCATTACAGAAATAAAATACCAACTTAAAGTTAGGCTTTGTTTGGCATGCCAAGCAATCTTCTTAATGAGCGACGTTGAAAGACAGATTGCTTCTGGCTTATCCGATGGATGCTTGCTTAACAAATTTGCCAGTAATGAAAGACGACACGCTCATTGTTGCAGATGTTGCGATACACTTCAGAGTCTGTTGTTTACCACCATAAAACCGACTACTTTAGCAGTTAAGCGGTGAGAAACCTCTTAACGAGGAAAATATCCCGAGAATACCCTTGTGTTTATATCTCTGATTGTCGGAAAAAGGGGATCTATTTAAACAATAAGTGATATTTAACTGAAGAATTGGAACTAATAAATTCTCAGTGCAAGAACTGCTCGCCAATGTCTTCAAAAGCAGCATACTTTAATAAGCTGGTAGCAACATAACTTCTTTGTTGTGATATAGCAAACCATGAATGTCCTAGTTTCTACTAATATCTAGATATAAGAATGTGCCCTTCAGCGTTATTTTTTTAAAACTAGGTTTACCTTTTACTTAAGCATAATACTCAAAAATTAAGTATGAGTTACCTTTCAAAATTTGTTTGAGACTAATTTATTATACCCCGGATGGGGTTGCCAAGAGGAAATACTTTTTTATTTTTAATTTTCGAGAAAATGTATTTTTCATAAAAGTTTTTGTTTGTTTCTAAATCGCGAAACCGGTTTTCTTCGTTCTAATTTTTCTTTCCATTTTAGAGAAAAATGGAAAAATAGGTTCATTTAGTTGAAAATTTTTCAAAGTCCAAAAAATTTGATCTCGTTTTCATGGCAACCGGTAACAAGATTTTTGACTTTTATTTATTAGATGACAATGTTGCCATTATTCATTGTTACGGCATAGGTGATAAAGCAATTCGTTGTGGTGCACAAAAATTAATCAAGAAATTTTTAACCGCAGGCTCCATATTAGACATAAAAAAAAGATAGTTCGGAATGAAGATGACACTGTGGCCCTTATTGGAATGGATTCGATTTGGAATAACCCAAAATTATCTTTACGACAAAGATCGCTTGAATTAGGGATGAGTAAAACCCACATTTATAGAACATTAAAGCAATTGAAATTTCATCCCTTCAAATCAAATTTTCAATCATGCTTTAGAGCCAGGAGATAGTCTAAGACAATTGAATTTCCGCTTGTGGATGGGTACTCAAATAATGGATAATCAATACTTTTATCAAAAGATTGTATTTTCTGATGAAGCTACATTCTCCACCAATGGTACTGTTGCATCGCAACATGTAAGGTACTGGACCCGTCACAATCCCCATTTTCGAATCGTTAGCAAAAGTAAACGTATAGTGTGAATTTCTTACCATGGCATTATTTTTTTAAATTCGGTTAATCAGCACACCTATTTAAATATGCTGCAAAATTTTCTAAGTAAACGGTTGGACGATTTACCTATTAATTATCGCGCGAGATGATATTTCCAACAAAATGGTTGTCTTGCTCATTATGCGCGAATAGTGGTAAAATGGCTGACTCAGGAATTTGGAGAAAATTAGATCAGTCGAAATAGTCCTATTTTATTGCCACCGAGGAGCCCTGATTTGACTATAGCAGATTTTTATCTTTGGAACCGCTTGAAACAAATAGTTTATGCAAAAGATCTTCCTCCGGATGCAGAAAATTTAAAGAAGAGAATCAGAGATGCGGCGGCGTCTTTATCACTCGAAGAAATTCGAAGAAGTTATGATAAACTGCACCGAAGACTTGAGCTCTGCGTTCAAAAAGAGGGTGAATGGATTGAATGAAATTGTTTTTGATTAAATTACCATTATTATTTCTTATTATTAGGTTAAATTGTTATTGTTATTATTAAGAATTGTTTAAATGTTTTTGAATTTCTTGAACAGATTTTGTGCAAAATATTTTGAGATGTAAATAATACAGAAACTTTTGGTTTTTTTTGATAACTATAAAATCTGAATAAGTCAAAATCTGCCATAGTCAAATCAAGGCTCCTCGGTTGCCATAAAACAGGACCATTTTGACCGATTCCATTTTCCCCAAAGTCCTGAGTCAGCCATTCTACCAGTATTCGCGCATAATGGGCAGGCAGTTTTTTGTTGTTTTTTCAACAACATTATCATTTAATAAATAAAAGTCAAAAATCTACCGGTTGCCATAAAAACGAGATCTAATTCAAAAAATTTTCAACTAACTGAACCTATTTTTCCATTTTTCTCTAGAATAGAGAGAAAATTAGACCGAAGAGAGCTGGTTCCGCGGTTTTGAAACAAGAAAAAACTTTTATAACGAATACATTTTTCTTGAAAAATTAAAAATAAGAAAGTTTTTCTTCTTGGCAACCCCTATGGGTCGCCCCTATTCTAAAGTTAGATGAACAAAGATAAGCAAAAAATTTTTGCTTTTACGGGTGTATTTTTATTTTTGATGTTTGGCGTTGCTGTTGTTTTGTTGTGGGTTTTGCTGTGGCTGCTGAAGATGCTGTCGTGATAAAGGTTTTGTTGTTGCTGCGCGGATGCTGCCGTTGCGACGGTTATGTTGGCGTTACTTCATATGCTGCCATGTTGTTGCTATTTTGCGTGTGCTGTTTTTGTCGAAACTAGGTGTGATACGCTTTGTAAGGTGGCAGGTGCGTGCTTTGATCACTGTGTGCGACAGACAGTTCCTCAAAACATAGGGCCGGAAGTTGTGTCCTCTGAAGTAGAAATTGTAACGTTTGTAGTTGTTGTGGCATTTGTAGAGGTTGCAGCAATTATGGCTTTTTATTTTAACGAGTTGTTTGTTAAGCGTTGGAGTTGATAAAACGATTATCGTGTGTAGTCGTGATGAAAGTCAATCGGTATTAGTGTTGGTATCGACAATGTACACAACGGCGTAGCGTTAGCGGACGAAGTGTTGACGGACGTAGTGATGATGAACACAGATATATTTTTAAGAAAATTGCGATGTTATACCTGTTATTGTTGCGCCGCTTAAAGTTTCCTTTCTGTGCAACATTCGGGGTCACCACTGTAAAGTTTAAGTCGACTAATGGATAAATACGTCTACTGCAGTTTGATAATAATTTATTTTATGCTAAACTTACGACGTTGTAATGTACACATTATTTGCACAACGCTTGTGCGGTTGTGTGGTAGATACGTTTTGACGATACGGAACTTTAGGATGCTAGTTGATTGGTTTTGACTAAACTTGATTTCTTGATTCAATTCTGATATGTACCTGCATTTTACTATCTTGAGAGATAACTTGTCTCAATACCGTCTGCTGCTTCCCGTACACATTTATTTATACAGGGTGTTTCTGAAAGGGTGTACATAGCTTTACCAGATGTTCTCTAGCTTAGAATAGACCGTTTGACACCAATTTACTTATAACCCAAAGCGCAACATAAGGGTACCAGAGGGCGTCAAACTTTCTAAAAAATTATTGTTTATTCGGAATAACTCGAAAACGGTTTGACAGATTTTGCTACGCTTTCGTATGCTGGTTGTCTGCTTCCTAAGACGTTTTTCTGGGTAATGTGGACACATTTTTGATGCCAGAAAAAGTCGCTTTCATACGGGCACTTTCAAATAAATAATACTATTTAAACAACCGTCAAAGATACGAAACCAAAATAATTCTGACAAATAAAACAAACAATTTGAAAACTTTCTTCTTTCTCGTTAAATTGCACTAATGTTAATATAATAATAATAAAAATAGCATAACTTTGCTCACCTTTAATGATGGGTGAATTTATAAAAGTCAGCCCTCCTTAACAAAATTTCTAACTTTAAGCGTTTGAACATTAAAGAGCTGAGCTTGCACAGGCAAGCATAACTAAAATTAACGCTAGCACATCATTAATCACCTAAAAAATATCAACCTATTAATGTCTGCACACGAAACAAAATAACTACAACAGGTTAGCACAACTGCACTCATTCGTAGCCCCTCCAGACTTGGAATTCCATAACCCCGTTTCTAAAGGTGTGCTAGCTTTAATTTTAGTTGTGTTAGTTCAGCTCTTTAATGTTCAAACGTACAAAGTGTGCAATATTGTTGTGTGGGAAGGATTGGTTTTCATAGATTCAAATCTCACTAACTTCGTGTGGTAATGTTAAGCAAAGATGTGCTGACCTGTGCTATCTATTCTCATTAGTACGCACTTATAACAAGTTTGTTATGTTTTTGTGGGATTAAAACCTCAATAACTCCATTATTATGGGTGTGTAGCGTTGAATAAAGTTATGGTGGCCTGTGTTAGCTATTTTCTTTCCTGTACAAACATCAAAATTGAATTTTTTTGTGGGAGGACTAAAATCGCCATAGCTCCTCCAGATTCAAACCTTAATAACTCTGTTATTAAACGTGTGCTAACGTTAAGTAAAGTTGTGGTGGCCTGTGCTAGCTATTTTTTCTTGTGTGCAAACATCAAAATTAAATTTTTTTATGAGAGGACTAAGATCCCCATAGCCCCTCCAGATTCAAACTTTAATAACTCCGTTATTAAGGGTGCGCAAGCGTTATTTTTAGTTGTGCTAGCTTAAACTATTAAATGTTCAAACGTCAAAAGTATAAATTTTTGTTGTGTGAGGGAGGGCTGGTTTTCTAGACTCAACACCCAATAACTCCGTTACTGAAGGTGTGCTAGCGTTGGGGAAAGTTGTGCTAGCATGTGCTAGCTGTTTTCTGTTGTGTGCCAACATAAAAAATTTAAAATTTTTGTAGGGGGGGGGGCTGTGGTTGCCTTAGACTCCACAGATTTAAACCTTAATAACTCCGTTATTAAAGGTGTGCTAGAATTAGTTTTAGTGGTGCTAGTTTAGCTCTTTAATGTTCATACGTCCAAAATGTGCAATATTGTTGTGAGGGGGGAGTTGGCTTCCATAGATTCAAATCTAACTAATTTTGTTAAAAGGTGTGATAATACTAAGCAAAGATGTGCTGACCTTTGCTATCTATTCTCATTAGTACGCACTTATAAAATGGTTGTTATGTATTTGTGGGATCAAATCTCAAATAACTCCATTATTGTAAGTGTGCTGGCGTTGAGTAAAGTTGTGGTGGCCTGTGTTAGCTATTTTCTTTTGTCCACAAACATCAAAATTGAATTTTTTTAAGAGAGGACTAAGATCCCCATAGCCCCTCCAGATTCAAACTTTAATAACTCCGTTATTAAGGGTGTGCAAGCGTTATTTTTAGTTGTGCTAGCTTAAACTATTAAATGTTCAAACGTCAAAAGTATAAATTTTTGTTGTGTGAGGGAGGGCTGGTTTTCTAGACTCAACACCCAATAACTCCGTTACTGAAGGTGTGCTAGCGTTGGGGAAAGTTGTGCTAGCATGTGCTAGCTGTTTTCTTTTGTGTGCAAACATGAAAAATTCAGAATTATTGTAAGGGGGGGTTGTGGTTGCCTAAGGCCCACAGATTTAAACCTTAATAACTCCGTTATCAAAGGTGTGCTAGCGTTAATTTTAGTGTTGCTAGTTTAGCTCTTTAATGTTCATACGTCCAAAATGTGCAACATTGTTGTGGGGCGGAGTTGGCTTCCATAGATTCAAATTTCACTAACTTTGTTAAAAAGTGTGTTAATATTAAGCAAAGATGTGCTGACCTTTGCTATCTATTCTCATTAGTACGCACTTATAAAATGGTTGTTATGTATTTGTGGGATCAAATCTCAAATAACTCCATTATTGTAAGTGTGCTGGCGTTGAGTAAAGTTGTGGTGGCCTGTGTTAGCTATTTTCTTTCGTGCACAAACATCAAAATTGAATTTTTTTATGAGAGGACTAAGATCCCCATAGCCCCTCCAGATTCAAACTTTAATAACTCCTTTATTAAGGGTGTGCAAACGTTGTTTCTAGGTGTCTTAGCTTAAACTATTAAATGTTCAAACGCCAAAAGCATAAATTTATGTTGTGGGAGGAGGGGCTGGTTTTCTAGACTCAACACCCAATAACTCCGTTACGGAAGGTGTGCTAGCGTTGGGCAAAGTTGTGCTAACATGTGCTAGCTGTTTTGTGTTGTGTGCCAACATAAAAAATTCAAAATTTTTGTAGGGGGGGGGCTGTGGTTGCCTAAGGCCCCACAGATTTAAACCTTAATCACTCCGTTATTAAAGGTGTGCTAGCGTTAATTTTAGTGTTGCTGGTTTAGCTCTTTAATGTTCATACGTCCAAAATGTGCAATATTGTTGTGAGGGGGGAGTTGGCTTCCATAGATTCAAATCTCACTAACTTTGTTAAAAAGTGTGGTAATATTAAGCAAAGATGTGCTGACTTGTGCTATCTATACTCATTAGTACGCAATTATAAAAAAAGTTTGTTATGTTTTTGTGGGATTAAATCCCAAATAACTCCATTATTGTAGGTGTGCTGGCGTTGAGTAAAGTTGTGGTGGCCTGTGTTAGCTATTTTCTTTCGTGCACTAACATCAAAATTGAATTTTTATGAGAGGACTAAGATCCCCATAGCCCCTCCAGATTCAAACTTTAATAACTCCTTTATTAAGGGTGTGCAAGCGTTATTTTTAGTTGTCCTAGCTTAAACTATTAAATGTTCAAACGCCAAAAGCATAAATTTATGTTGTGGGAGGAGGGGCTGGTTTTCTAGACTCAACACCCAATAACTCCGTTACGGAAGGTCTGCTAGCGTTGGGCAAAGTTGTGCTAGCAAGTGCTAGCTGTTTTCTGTCGTGTGCCAACATAAAAAATTCAAAATTTTTGTGAGGGGGCTGTGGTTGCCTTAGACCCACAGATTTAAACCTTAATAACTCCGTTATTAAAGGTGTGCTAAAATTAGTTTTAGTGGTGCTAGTTTAGCTCTTTAATGTTCATACGTCCAAAATGTACAATATTGTTGTGCGGGGGGAGTTGGCTTCCATAGATTCAAATCTCACTAACTTTTTTAAAAAGTGTGGTAATATTAAGCAAAGATGTGCTGACCTGTGCTATCTATTCTCATTAGTACGCAATTATAAAATGGTTGTTATGTATTTGTGGGATCAAATCTCAAATAACTCTATTATTGTAAGTGTGCTGGCGTTGAGTAAAGTTGTGGTGGCCTGTGTTAGCTATTTTCTTTCGTGCACAAACATCAAAATTGAATTTTTTTATGAGAGGACTAAGATCCCCATAGCCCCTCCAGATTCAAACTTTAATAACTCCTTTATTAAGGGTGTGCAAGCGTTATTTTTAGTTGTCCTAGCTTAAACTATTAAATGTTCAAACGCCAAAAGCATAAATTTATGTTGTGGGAGGAGGGGCTGGTTTTCTAGACTCAACACCCAATAACTCCGTTACGGAAGGTGTGCTAGCGTTGGGCAAAGTTGTGGTAGCATGTGCTAGCTGTTTTCTGTTATGTGCTAACATAAAAAATTCAAAATTTTTGTAGGGGGGGGGGCGTGGTTGCCTTAGACCCCACAGATTTAAACCTTAATAACTCCGTTATTAAAGGTGTGCTAGAATTAGTTTTAGTGTTGCTAGTTTAGCTCTTTAATGTTCATACGTCCAAAATGTGCAATATTGTTGTGAGGGGGAGTTGGCTTCCATAGATTCAAATCTCACTAACTTTGTTAAAAAGTGTGGTAATATTAAGCAAAGATGTGCTGACCTGTGCTATCTATTCTCATTAGTACGCAATTATAAAATGGTTGTTATGTATTTGTGGGATCAAATCTCAAATAACTCCATTATTGTAAGTGTGCTGGCGTTGAAGTAAAGTTGTGGTGGCCTGTGTTAGCTATTTTCTTTCGTTCACAAACATCAAAATTGAATTTTTTATGAGAAGACTAAGATCCCCATAGCCCCTGCAGATTCAAACTTTAATAACTCCTTTATTAAGGGTGTGCAAGCGTTGTTTTTAGGTGTCTTAGCTTAAACTATTAAATGTTCAAACGCCAAAAGCATAAATTTATGTTGTGGGAGGAGGGACTGGTTTTCTAGACTCAACACCCAATAACTCCGTTACGGAAGGTGTGCTAGCGTTGGGCAAAATTGTGCTAGCATGTGCTAGCTGTTTTGTGTTGTGTGCCAACATAAAAAATTCAAAATTTTTGTAGGGGTGCGGGGCTGTGGTTGCCTAAGGCTCCACAGATTTAAACCTTAACAACTCCGTTATCAAAGGTGTGCTACCGTTAATTTTAGTGTTGCTAGTTTAGCTCTTTAATGTTCATACGTCCAAAATGTGCAATATTGTTGTGAGGGGGGAGTTGGCTTCCATAGATTCAAATCTCACTAACTTTGTTAAAAAGTCTGGTAATATTAAGCAAAGATGTGCTGACCTGTGCTATCTATTCTCATTAGTACGCAATTATAAAATGGTTGTTATGTATTTGTGGGATCAAATCTCAAATAACTCCATTATTGTAAGTGTGCTGGCGTTGAGTAAAGTTGTGGTGGCCTGTGTTAGCTATTTTCTTTCGTTCACAAACATCAAAATTGAATTTTTTTATGAGAAGACTAAGATCCCCATAGCCCCTGCAGATTCAAACTTTAATAACTCCTTTATTAAGGGTGTGCAAGCGTTGTTTTTAGGTGTCTTAGCTTAAACTATTAAATGTTCAAACGCCAAAAGCATAAATTTATGTTGTGGGAGGAGGGACTGGTTTTCTAGACTCAACACCCAATAACTCCGTTACGGAAGGTGTGCTAGCGTTGGGCAAAATTGTGCTAGCATGTGCTAGCTGTTTTGTGTTGTGTGCCAACATAAAAATTCAAAATTTTTGTAGGGTGCGGGGCTGTGGTTGCCTAAGGCTCCACAGATTTAAACCTTAACAACTCCGTTATCAAAGGTGTGCTAGCGTTAATTTTAGTGTTGCTAGTTTAGCTCTTTAATGTTCATACGTCCAAAATGTGCAATATTGTTGTGAGGGGGGAGTTGGCTTCCATAGATTCAAATCTCACTAACTTTGTTAAAAAGTGTGGTAATATTAAGCAAAGATGTGCTGACCTGTGCTATCTATTCTTATTAGTACGCAATTATAAAATGGTTGTTATGTATTTGTGGGATCAAATCTCAAATAACTCCATTATTGTAAGTGTGCTGGCGTTGAGTAAAGTTGTGGTGGCCTGTGTTAGCTATTTTCTTTCGTGCACAAACATCAAAATTGAATTTTTTTATGAGAAGACTAAGATCCCCATAGCCCCTCCAGATTCAAACTTTAATAACTCCTTTATTAAGGGTGTGCAAGCGTTGTTTTTAGGTGTCTTAGCTTAAACTATTAAATGTTCAAACGCCAAAAGCATAAATTTATGTTGTGGGAGGAGGGACTGGTTTTCTAGACTCAACACCCAATAACTCCGTTACGGAAGGTGTGCTAGTGTTGGGCAAAATTGTGCTAGCATGTGCTAGCTGTTTTGTGTTGTGTGCCAACATAAAAACTCAAAATTTTTGTAGGGGTGCGGGGGGCTGTGGTTGCCTAAGGCCCCACAGATTTAAACCTTAACAACTCCGTTATCAAAGGTGTGCTAGCGTTAATTTTAGTGTTGCTAGTTTACCTCTTTAATGTTCATACGTCCAAAATGTGCAATATTGTTGTGAGGGGGGAGTTGGCTTCCATAGATTCAAATCTCACTAACTTTGTTAAAAGTGTGGTAATATTAAGCAAAGATGTGCTGACCTGTGCTATCTATTCTCATTAGTACGCAATTATAAAAAGTTTGTTATGTTTTTGTGGGATTAAATCCCAAATAACTCCATTATTGTAGGTGTGCTGGCGTTGAGTAAAGTTGTGGTGGCCTGTGTTAGCTATTTTCTTTCGTTCACAAACATCAAAATTGAATTTTTTATGAGAGGACTAAGATCCCCATAGCCCCTCCAGATTCAAACTTTAATAACTCCTTTATTAAGGGTGTGCAAGCGTTATTTTTAGTTGTCCTATCTTACACTATTAAATGTTCAAACGCCAAAAGCATAAATTTATGTTGTGGGAGGAGGGGCTGGTTTTCTAGACTCAACACCCAATAACTCCGTTACGGAAGGTCTGCTAGCGTTGGGCAAAGTTGTGCTAGCATGTGCTAGCTGTTTTCTGTTGTGTGCCAACATAAAAAATTTAAAATTTTGTAGGGGGGCTGTGGTTGCCTTAGACTCACAGATTTAAACCTTAATAACTCCGTTATTAAAGGTGTGCTAGAATTAGTTTTAGTGGTGCTAGTTTAGCTCTTTAATGTTCATACGTCCAAAATGTGCAATATTGTTGTGAGGGGGGAGTTGGCTTCCATAGATTCAAATCTAACTAATTTTGTTAAAAGGTGTGATAATACTAAGCAAAGAGTGCTGACCTTTGCTATCTATTCTCATTAGTACGCACTTATAAAATGGTTGTTATGTATTTGTGGGATCAAATCTCAAATAACTCCATTATTGTAAGTGTGCTGGCGTTGAGTAAAGTTGTGGTGGCCTGTGTTAGCTATTTTCTTTTGTCCACAAACATCAAATTGAATTTTTAAGAGAGGACTAAGATCCCCATAGCCCTCCAGATTCAAACTTTAATAACTCCGTTATTAAGGGTGTGCAAGCGTTATTTTTAGTTGTGCTAGCTTAAACTATCAAATGTTCAAACGTCAAAAGTATAAATTTTTGTTGTGGGAGGGAGGGCTGGTTTTCTAGACTCAACACCCAATAACTCCGTTACTGAAGGTGTGCTAGCGTTGGGCAAAGTTGTGCTAGCATGTGCTAGCTGTTTTCTTTTGTGTGCAAACATGAAAGATTTAAAATTATTGTAAGGGGGGGGCTGTGGTTGCCTAAGGCCCCACAGATTTAAACCTTAATAACTCCGTTATCAAGGTGTGCTAACGTTAATTTTAGTGTTGCTAGTTTAGCTCTTTTGTGTTCATACGTCCAAAATGTGCAATATTGTTGTGAGGGGTAATTGGCTTCCATAGATTCAAATCTCACTAACTTTGTTAAAAAGTGTGGTAATATTAAGCAAAGATGTGCTGACCTGTGCTATCTATTCTCATTAGTACGCAATTATAAAAGTTTGTTATGTTTTGTGGGATTATATCCCAAATAACTCCATTATTGTAGGTGTGCTGGCGTTGAGTAAAGTTGTGGTGGCCTGTGTTAGCTATTTTCTTTCGTTCACAAACATCAAAATTGAATTTTTTTATGAGAGGACTAAGATCCCCATAGCCCCTCCAGATTCAAACTTTAATAACTCCTTTATTAAGGGTGTGCAAGCGTTATTTTTAGTTGTCCTATCTTACACTATTAAATGTTCAAACGCCAAAAACATAAATTTATGTTGTGGGAGGAGGGGCTGGTTTTCTAGACTCAACACCCAATAACTCCGTTACGGAAGGTCTGCTAGCGTTGGGCAAAGTTGTGCTAGCATGTGCTAGCTGTTTTCTGTTGTGTGCCAACATAAAAAATTTAAAATTTTGTAGGGGGCTGTGGTTGCCTTAGACTCCACAGATTTAAACCTTAATAACTCCGTTATTAAAGGTGTGCTAGAATTAGTTTTAGTGGTGCTAGTTTAGCTCTTTAATGTTCATACGTCCAAAATGTGCAATATTGTTGTGAGGGGGGAGTTGGCTTCCATAGATTCAAATCTAACTAATTTTGTTAAAAGGTGTGATAATACTAAGCAAAGATGTGCTGACCTTTGCTATCTATTCTCATTAGTACGCACTTATAAAATGGTTGTTATGTATTTGTGGGATCAAATCTCAAATAACTCCATTATTGTAAGTGTGCTGGCGTTGAGTAAAGTTGTGGTGGCCTGTGTTAGCTATTTTCTTTTGTCCACAAACATCAAAATTGAATTTTTTAGAGAGGACTAAGATCCCCATAGCCCTCAGATTCAAACTTTAATAACTCCGTTATTAAGGGTGTGCAAGCGTTGTTTTTAGTTGTGCTAGCTTAAACTATTAAATGTTCAAACGTCAAAAGTATAAATTTTTGTTGTGGGAGGGAGGGCTGGTTTTCTAGATTCAACACCCAATAACTCCGTTACTGAAGGTGTGCTAGCGTTGACAAAGTTGTGCTAGCATGTGCTAGCTGTTTTCTTTGTGTGCAAACATGAAAGATTTAAAATTATTGTAAGGGGGGCTGTGGTTGCCTAAGGCCCCACAGATTTAAACCTTAATAACTCCGTTATCAAAGGTGTGCTAACGTTAATTTTAGTGTTGCTAGTTTAGCTCTTTTGTGTTCATACGTCCAAAATGTGCAATATTGTTGTGAGGGGGTAGTTGGCTTCCATAGATTCAAATCTCACTAACTTTGTTAAAAAGTGTGGTAATATTAAGCAAAGATGTGCTCACCTGTGCTATCTATTCTCATTAGTACGCACTTATAAAAAGTTTGTTATGTTTTTGTGGAATTAAATCCCAAATAACTCCATTATTGTAGGAGTGCTCTCGTTGAGTAAAGTTGTGGTGGCTTGTGTTAGCTATTTTCTTTCGTGCACAAACATCAAAATCGATTTTTTTAATGAGAGGACTAAGATCCCCATAGTCCCTCCAGATTCAAACTTTAATAATTCCGTTATTAAAGGTGTGCTAACGTTGAGTAACGTTGTGGTGGCCTGTGCTAGCTATTTTCTTTTGTGTGCAAACATCAAAATTAGATTTTTTTTTGTGGGAGAAATTAGGTCGTCATAGCTCCTCCAGATTAAAATCTTAATAGCTCCGTTATTTAAGGTGTGCTAGCGTTATTTTTAGTTGTGCTAGTTTAAACTATTTAATGTTCAAACGTCAAAAGTATTAATTTTGTTGTTGGGAGGAGGGGTGGTTTCCTAGACTCAACAACCCATAACTCCGTTACTAAAAGTGTGCAAAGTTCTGCTAGCATGTGGTAGCTGTTTTCTTTTGTGTGCCAACATCAAAAATTTTAAATTTTTGTAGGAGGGGGGCTGAGGTCGCCTTAGGCTGCACAAATTTAAACCTTAATAACTCCGTTATTAAAAGTGTGCTAACGTTGCTAGTCTGTGTTAACTGTTCTCTTTTGTGTGCAAACGTCAAAAAATCGAATTATTTTGTGGGGGGGTTAAAGCGACCGAGAAGATTTAACAGTTTGGTGTTTCCAAACAAATGAATACAAATAATTCTGATTATATATGACTAATAAGATGTAGCAACATATAGTGGACGTAGTATATTTTTTTTATCTAACCCCAATACATTTAGCAAGTGGGGCAATCGGAAAGAAGCTCTAAAAAATTAATAAAACACTTCATTTTTTCATCACACGTCGATTATATACAGAAGAAAAATTGGTATAAATTTAATTTAAGGTACATTGTTTAATATTGACGTGCACCTACAGTTCGATTTAAGAATTATTTATTACTTAGTACCTTACTTACTAATAGCAACCGGTTGTGTACCTACAAAAAAAGCAATTTTAGCATTGAAAAATAATACAAATTTACTGACCTTTACAGAAAAACCATTTTGGTTTTATTTATTAATTTATTGCCATTGAATATAAATAAAAAAAAATAATTACTCTGCAATTACAAAATAAATCTATTTGTTATATTGTTTCTAAAAATTTATAAGTGTTAAAAACAATACAAATAATAAAATATTTCTAAATCAATGAGTAATTTACGTAAAAAATAAAAAATAAATTTTGAATAATACCAACCTCAATTTTTATACAATTTTTATCTCATTTTGTACAAACTCTTCTCAATTAAATTACATTTATTTTTCTTCTATTACAAACTTACATTAATAAAATTTTGATATGAAATCGTGGTTGACGCTTTTAACAACTTTAATTAAATAAACATAAAGTAATTACTTTGCGGCCAAAAGTAACTTTAACGCAGAATTTCGCGCCGCCTTCTATTAAAATTGTCTTTTGCATAATAATGAAATTCTAGTATAGAAAAACACACGACCGCCGACTGGTTTTTTTTTTTCGAATTAAATTTTATATCAAACTATTAAACATTAAAATTCTTTTGTTGCAGCCCGTCGGGATGTATTTAAATAAATACGAATGGGCCGGTTCCCAGGAGTTAGGAGATTGTTCCATAAGGATTAGAGAAGCACAACTTGAGTTTGATGATGGCACTTGGGAATGTCAAGTAACAGCCAGCGATTTCCACACTCAAGATGCCCTCACAAGCCTACCAATACGTTTAGTGGTTAGAGGTTAGTGCTCTTTTATTTTATTAAATGTCCGAAGGCGTTTTCTCGTTTAATATTAAGAGAGGCAAAAAAGCCCCTCGGGAACTTTACAAAACTTTCATTATAACTAATTGATTAATTATGCATTTCCATTAATTAACTACGTATCACAGAATGACTTTTATTATATTATGCTCTCGCCTTTACTTGTTCTTCCAACTTTTCATAGCCGAGCTCTCGTAACTCCTTCAAAACGTTGTTATTCTTTTGTATGTAATCTACCCAACCTCCGTAGCTGTAATCGGGATGAATTCCTCCGTATCTTTTCGGTAAATATTTTGGATCGATGTGTTGATGTAACGAAGACATATCAGATCCATGAAAATGGATGCGTTTTCTTGCTTCCTTATTCATAAACGGTTTCACCATTGAATAACCTGCTTTGAACACCGGGGACTGATTAACAATATGTACTGCGTGTGTGCGCAGAGGATACGTCCACTAAAATAAAGAAAAAAAAATTAATAATGAAAGTGCAGTATGCTTGCTACAAAAAATAAAATCTTTGTAACGTCACCGAGAAATTACTCAACTAAAATGCTTTTAATCGTGTAAATTATTATGCACTAGTAGTTGAAGTAAGAATTTGATGGATTACGTAGGCTTTAAGTCGATGTGTTCAATTAAAATTTAATTATTTTGAGCATATGCTCCGTTTTCTGTTATGACTTATTTTGGGGTGATTGATGCGATAGATTATTTAGGTAGAATTATGTTCTTTGCGTGCTTAAAAAACGTTTATTTTTATCAAAGTTGTTATGCGTTTGATAAAGGACGAAACAATTTAATAAATGGGCGCATTGAAAAAAAAGAATCAACTGCAGTTGGGAAAAATTGTTTACCTACAACTCGAAAAGTGTGAATACTTTTATAAATCGGCAGTCAGAGTCTTTTTGCACATGGTGCACACTATATTATTTTTTATAATAAACGATTTAAGTGATAATACATCCGTAAATCCGTTTTAAATTTTGGTAAATTAGTATATAAAACATATTTATTGATTATTGTTATAAAAATACAATTAGACCCCAATTAACAACTAATTGTTAACAAAATTATTTTTTTATAAACTTGCTCGAAGAGATAAGGAATCTTCATTGTTACATCACAATTAAAAATAAAAACAAATATTTTTAAAATTACATCATAGAAAATATAATTCATGTACAAACTAAGTAATGCCAACAGATAATTGTAACGACAATTGAATGTTTAAATGCAAATTGTTATCTAATGATAACTTAGAATGCATAACACACTCGTGTCGATAAAGCCATTTCACTAATGTTTATTGCTCCACGTGAGTTTAAAAAATCAACTGCATTCTTGTACAGTTTTATACCGCACTTAAGTATACACCTCTAATATGCTCATAATAAGCGCGAAATGCGTATCAGATGCGTGTATGCTACTGTACGAAATACTTAGCTTTATCGACACGAGTGTGTTATGCATTCGAAGTTACCGCTTAGATAACGATTTGCATTTAAACATTTAATCTTCGTTACAGTTATCTGTTGGCATTGCTTAGTTTATACTATTTACACGTGTCCCTTATTACACGATATGTCGTAAGACACACATTTCACTTATAATTCATGTACTGGAAGACATGAAGATACAGTCTTCAGGATGTACGCTGTATCTCATCGTTGAAAAGTAAGGCTATTCCTTTGAATGAAATATTGTTTAGAGCGACAATTTCCAGTCACAGAAATCAGTCTTTTTCCTAAATCATCAGCAACACCTTTTGCAGATTTGCAAAAAGATCCCATCGATTCAATTGCAAATAGTAAAAATACAAAATCTTCACAAATTTGTCGGTAGGGCGGCCTTTCCAGCAACACGACCAGGTTGTTTTGCAGCAATGTCTACATATAAGTCAGCCATTTTGTCTGAGCAAGTAACATCCTACACTAAGCAATTTCCTTGACTCTAAGGATTCATGGTTATTCTATCAGGTTTTTTGCTGTCGATCATGTAGGTTCTAAAGTATGTACAAGGAATTCCAACTGACCTTAAACTTTGTGTTAAAAATTCATTTATTGAAGCATGACGGGACTAACGTCCTTTACCTTTCGAGTAGGATAAGCCGTGAAAGCAATTTCTATCCACTTGCTGGCTGCATACACATTGATATGGAACTCAGACATTACATCCGAGACAAACGGCAATTAAAATGCAAAAAAAAATGTTTTGTACATCTCTTGAGTTATTACATTTAGACAAGCTACATTTTTTTTACTATTAAAAACTTTATTGCATAAATATTTCAATATTACAAAATGATCCCAATTTTTTTGAAAAGTTGTAATTTGCTGTAGTTGATTGTGGCTTTCTTTTCATAATGAAATAGTATCGATATAAAAAGCAATATCAGTAATATTTGGGGGTACATTACGTAGTACAAACCAAAAGAACCACTTACTGATGCTAAAAAACTTGCCAGCACATATCGGAATTCTTCCGAGCTCCTAAACCTCCATGTCTAATTGACAAAGTGGCTTGATTTCACTGGTCCAATTTATCATCAACGTCAGGAAAAAACCGTGAAGGAGTTGTTCGAAGGAGATAAGTCATTTTGGGACTGCAAGACAGTTTTTAAGAAGGAAGTAACGGATGTGAGATTTAGGATGTTTTAATATTTTAAAAATAAATTCTAACTCTTTAGATTTATTTTCAAAAATCTTCGTCCTTGCTTCCTTGGTTAGTGGAGATCCTAGCAGAGTCAAGTCCTCAGATGAGAAGATTTTTATTCCGGGAGAGAGAAAGTTAAACTCAGAAACATGCGATATGTCATCATCTAAACAACAATATAGTTCACATTAGACGGGTCGATCTCCAGACCCAATTCCTTTGACTTAGAAACAATTTTCTCTAAATCACGCAAAACTTTCTCCGGTTCCATCTTGTAGATAAAATAATTGCAATTTTAACTCAAACTCCTCAATGATAGGTTGAATGGCCAGGCAAATACCTAAAGGACTTAAACTTGAGATAAAATATCTTTGCAAACAAAAGATTGGTAGGAGTAAAGTAACATTGATATAAAAAGCTGTAAAGCGTTGGAGTTTTTTCCTGTACAGCCTTCAAAAGACAGTCTCTTTCCATATAGTTGAATGCATTTTTGTAGTCGACTTTAAGAAGTACTTTTGAGTGCCTTTGTTGATATTTTGAAATAAACGGACTGAATGTACAATTGACTCGCAACCGTCTTTCGTAGCAAACCCTAACTGAAAGGGCTTGAGGTAATCTCTCATCTCTTCTGCATAAACTTTACAGCCAACTTTTACTACTAGTCTGTTATAAGTTGTTCCAACAGCTATAGGCTAAATTCAACCATCTTTTTTGTTTAACACACAGAGACTAGTTCCATACAAAAAAGGAAAAATCGCCTAATTTACTCTTGCAAAGAGCAAAAAGTTACTCAACTCAGTCAAAAACTTTAGAAGATCAGTTTCAGCACCCTCATTGGAAGATTGAATCAAATTCTTTAAATGTTAAGGACGTCGGCCATCTATCTAACCCCCAGAACCATAATCAAAACTAGAAACCGTTTTTAAAACTTTAACCGTTGTCACTTGCAAATTTTCTTGGTCTAAAGAGGGATCTTGAGGAAAATGTAATTTATGGTCCGGAGATGAATGTTTCTTTTTTAGATCCTCTAGAATAGAACCTAACTATCTAATGATAATAATAACTTAATGGTGCCTTAAATATCACTTTTAGCGACTTTTATCTCTACAATTACAAATAAACAATCACGGTCAAAAATTACTTGATTTAAATCCAAAGCGTCTGTTGAGAAATTGGAAATTTTCTTCTTAACTCTAGATGTTAGCGATTTCTTATCTATTTTAAACTCTTAAAGCGGCATAAGAGAAAAAAGAAGAAGATTTTTCCAAGAAAGATTATCATTCTTAGCTTTATTGACACACGTGTGTTTCAAGCATTAAAGCTGTCGCTTAGATAGCGCTATGCACTTTAACGCACACATGTCGTTACAATTAACTGTTGGCATTTTTCTTAGTTTATACTATTCACACGTGTCAATGTTTTACACAAGATGTCGTAAAACACACATTTTACTTATTATCATTCTTGTTTACGCAATTACTAACAAAAGTTTTTGGGCTGCCATATTCTTGCATCTTTAGGAATAAGTTTCAAGATCTTTACATTTTTTTTTTAAAATGCCATACGTTTTGTAAAAGAAAACCATTTATTAGAACTGGAGTTGCTTGAAAATGTTTTGAGATATTTAATAAAATCATCCTATTTATCTTTATGGAGCATTCCAAAGCAAATCTTTAATCCAACTTCATTTTCACAGAATTTTGGGTGATTAGGATCACAGAATGGGCAAACCATTAGATTGAAATTGTCATCTTTACGGGACTTTGTTTTATCTTTGCAAACTTTATAATACCAAAACTCGTCTAGAAGGTTACCAAGTCCCCTCGAGCATCAATATATTTCTTACAGGAAATGCAACTGATCTCTTCATCGTCATCCATACTTCATTATGCAACAGGTTGTTTAATGCCAAAAAATTTCTTAACTGCCAGGATCCATATGATAGGCAAAATTGTCAAAGATCCCTTGAAAATTCTCTACAACAAATTATAAATTCTAATAATATAATTAAAAGTATTTGAGAGCTTTTGATTGTCAAAATATAAAAAACTCGAACGTTGATTGACATTCTAATTAGATTACCAATAATTACCAATGTGTGCAAACGTTGTTTTCAATTTAGTTTTGAAAACCTTCCTTAAAAAATTTAATGCGAAATAATAAACAAATAACATTGAAAAATAACAAATAAATTAAAATAGCTTGTAAAGCAACAAAATTATACAAAATAAAACATTTTGCTTTATTCCAGCAATATAACAATTTCTTATTTTAATCCATTTTGGATTGATCGGAGGTTAAATTTTTGAAAATATTGAAAATCTACCAAATATCGTCAAAAACTATTAAAATTTTAAAATTTAGATTCCTGTATTGTAATCGTATGTGGTTTCTGGAAAATTTTTGGAAATCTAACATAGTCGAAAAAATCAAGGGTGCTCTTGAAGTTTTCAAAAAACGTTTTTTGCACAGCAGTAAAGTGTTCTTTAGGCACGAGATACACACAAATACTATTAAGAAAATTAGTTCAAAAGAAAAAACTGAGTAAATGTGCAAAATTTCGAAATCCTGGGCTTACTTTGATTTTTTTGATGTTTTTTGAGGAAATCCGAAAAAAATGTTACTTAAAACAACTGCTCAAAATAGACTGTAGCAAATTTAAAACCAATCGAGACTCTTCGGTATTTTATTTATGTAAATTAAGGATTTAATATCAACTTTCTTCGAATTAAAAAATAGGCCAAAGACTTCGAAATTTTGCACGTTTACTGTCGTTTTGATTTTAAATAACTTTACTTAATAACGCAAAAGCTCAAAATTCAATTCAAATATCTTTTGAAATTAAATTTACTTTTGAGTCTTTTGTTATGTTTAAGTAATTTATTGAGAAACAATAGAACATTAACAATAACAACAAACTGATTACTATATCAAAACAATTTACTATTTACTGAACTTCCAGAACGCTTTTCTAAACATTTCTTTGACGTCATACTGTAAATTTTTTTTATAACAAATATGTTTTTTAATTGCCAATAACTAATAAATACAAAAAACGCAAAAAATGGCGTTTTTGCCATCTTTAAATTTAAAAATATAATTTAAAATATTGGAAAATCGTTGAGAAACTTGCATAATTTCTTAAATCAAGTACAATTTCTCGCAACGCTTTTCCGAAATTTTCTTTAAAATCAACATAATTACAACCTTTGGTTTCATAGCGTTTGCTGTATCCAAATAATTTATTCAGAAACAATTAAACATTAACAATTCTAGAAAATATTACATTCCTTGGAAATGTTTACTATCAAATACGCAATACATTGAGTTTCACAAATTTAACAACGTTTTATAGTAAAATATTTCAAATTTGAGAGTGGACTAAAATTATACAATTTTCACGTAATTTTATATATTTACGTTTTTAATCGTAAACCGTAATGTTTTGAAAAAATTTATTGGTTATTAGTACAATTTTTTTCTGCTAAGTATAAAAAAAATCCATATTATTAGAAATGAAAATATTCTGGAAAAACGGCCAGGAAAGGTCAAATACAATAAAAACTCAGAAAATTGTGTATCTGGAATTTACACAAAATTAATTAAGTAAATTAGAAATTCAAAAATTATAAGTTTAAATTTTACAATTTTTGGGACACTTTTCCGATTTTTTTTGTAATTAATACACTTTTGTTTTTACACCACCCGCTTCATCCAAATAATAATGTATTGAAAATCAAAAGGAAACCCCCAGATTTTTCTAAAATCAAAAACGTAATAAATTGAGAATAGTGGAATACATTAAAAAAACGCAAAATTCGTCTTCCTAAATTTTAAACAAAAATTTTTGTTTGTAAGAGAAAAGTGAAATTTTAAAATATATTCTTGAGAACAAAGTAAAATTTTACAATTTTCGCAACCCTTATATTTTCCTTGCAATCAATATAAAATTGTTTCTTGATCGAGTGCGCTTCATAATAATAATTTAATGAGAAACAATATTATTAACAATTTCTATGACAGACTGTAATTGAACCCTGTTCAAGAAACATTTTTGGAAAACATTGGTAAAACTACAAGAAATGCCATCAAAATACTGAATATTGCGTTTCAGAATTTCTTTCAAAAGTTTGATAAAAATTTCCAAACTTAGTAATTATACCTGAAAATAACTAAAGTTTACCAACCCTTTCCGAAATTTGCCTTGAATTAATATAAATAAAATTTGTTTATTTTTATAAAAATTGCGTAAAATTGTAGAAGAACCAATCAATATTTAATATTTAATTTGACTAAAGCAATACAAGAATTTTTAGAAAATTTTTGACAATAAAATTAACCTCAAATTTAATAAAACTATTTTTGTCCCTATAAACGGTTAACGATAAACATAAAAATTAAGACCTATAATTGAAATGGTAATGAAGTAATGTAATTGTCTTACTGAATACCACTCGTGTATTGATTGAATTCAAAAATTTTTTTCTTGTGATTGGTTGAGAAAATATTAACATGATGAACCATAGAAATGTTGGAGAATATTATTGGAAAATTTTCAAAGAAGTTAGTAAAGATAAATTGCAACATTCCAAATGGGATAAAAATTAGCTTTATTGGAGTTTTTCTTGAAGTCAATAATTGTAAATAAATTATCTTCTTGGAAATTTTTAAAAAACTTTAGAAAACCTAAAATTATTTGCACCGACATTTTCTATGGCAAACTGTAGAAACTGTGTTTGAAGTGTAAAAACTCAAATAAAAAAAAAATTAAAAATTTCTTATTACAATAAATTAATTAAAAAAATGTGTTTACGGCGTTAACACAGCGCCCACCAATATGTATTTAGAGATTTTAAAACATAAATTGAACATAAAATGAATAAATATGAAAAATGTAGAATAAATTAAGAAATTATCACATTCACTTGTTGCTATCTGTTAACTACCTTGTTGATTCATCAACGGGTACAGGTAAAAATAAAGTCAATGAATAAACAGCACGTTGAAAAACGGTTGGATTATTATACATTAATTGGCCTCGAATGTTTATACCATTTCAAACGCTGTTGTAGAGTGTGTGAATATTCGACATTCTAACGACGCTAAAAGTGTTGAATAATTTGTGTGATTTGTTGTCAACGATTCAAGTTATTTGAACACGTATCTGTAAGATTTTTAGAATAAGGTAAAATCAATGATAAATCAATAAAATAATGTCTTGGTGATAAGAATTCAAAATGATCAAATAAAGAGAAAATAGGGCACAACGGCCGTGAATTTAAAACGGTTTCGATTTGACACAATAATGTTGTAAATTCTTCAAAAACAAGCGTTTATTACCAATGGTACGGATTAAATGGTACTTAACTGCTTTTACGCATGCTTCCCAAAGACCTCCAAAATGTGGAGAGGATGGCGGAGAAAATGACCAATTAATTCCTAAATGGGATGTTTGATCAAAAATGTAAACGTGATTAGACAATGAATGAAATCATACCTAAACTTCTTTTAACCAACAAAATTTGTTTCACATTAAAAAAATACATCCTTTGGTAGCCCTCTACGTAAATAAAATATTTATCAAACAGAAACCTAAAACAAGTTCCAAATGAACTACTTTCGTTCTAAAACAAACAAAAACGCAGATTCATGATTTCAAAGACTCTGATGAACGAAGTCCAAATTTTCACTCTGGAACAACAAATACAATTATGTATTGGCAAACAAAGTAATGTTTGTGCTCTAATAAATTAAAAGTGAAAGAAATTTGATTGACTGTAAAAACTGAAAGACGTAAAGGAGACATGTTAATTTAACCGTAGAATCTGCATAAAATATCGATAAAGCGATAGGTATACGATTTCTAAAATTGGACAATGAATTGTATAATCGAACAAGAAGATGAGCTCTACAAAGCTCTAACCGAGGCATAGAGATGGTTTTAGTATATAGAACAACTGGTGAAATAAATTCAATAGGATCGTAGATACAAGATAATACCATAACGTTTTGTAATACGGGAACAATTTACATTCTCAACATATGTAAAAACATCGTCACTTGGGTTCAATGAAGTCCTAATGCCTTAGCTGAAATAGGAATGTCATTGAGTGAAAATGAAATATCAGTTGCCTGACAACCTTCAGGTATTACGGACATGAATTCCGGTGAATTAGAAAGGAATTTGTGCAACGTAAATCCACCAAGAAGAAGCAATGAAGATAATTCCCATAAAGTTTAATTGCTGATTCGACGTCTGCAGCTCCTGCCGCAATGTCATCAACATAAATGTTATAAAGCCTTTGGAAATTTTTTACCATCTTCCAGAACCAACTGTTGTAATACCCTAATAGATTAATATGGAGATGAAGTGAGACCATATGTTACCGTGTTCAGCTGATGTATTTGAACTGGACTTTCAGAATGAAATCTCCAGTAAATATGTTGTTACGATCGATCAGAATCATACATTTCAATTTGCCGAAACATCTTACCAATGTCTGTTGTAAAGGCAAATGCATGAAATCTGAAATTGCTAAAAACATCATCAATGTTTGATTAAAGTCGAGGTCCACTATGAAGAGTGCAATTTAACGAAATTCCAGTTGGGGTTTTAGTAGAACCCTAAGTTTTGTAATAAGTCGAGATTATTGAATGATGCCGTGATAAAGTGTTACATAGTGTGATGGTTGTTGAGTCAAAGACATATGACCTAATTTAATATAATCTGATATAAATTCGTGATACTGAAGTTTTAAATCAGGATTTCCTCAACAATTTATATTCCAAACGTAATAATCTTTCCATTGCGAGAGATTGCGAACTACCTAAATTTGAATGATCCATTTTAATGATAATAAATGATAATAAAAATTGACCAGATTTAATCCTTGCTAAGTGTTAACAAAATGGTCTTCAATATTGATTTTCTGGATGAGACTCTAGAGATGGTATTTCTTCCATTCTCCAAAATTGTGAAATAAGATCATGAATGTTGTCATCGGATTGTTGATAATGCGATAAAGGATTACTAGAAATTATTGTTGACAAACATGAAGAAAAAGTCACTCGAGAAGAATTTGAAGACCTTTCCATTGACGGTAAAGTTGAATTATCATTGTTGATGATGACGATGACAACAAAGCTCTGGAATAGATTTTCCCATTATGATTAAACCAAAAATCGTTGAAAGGGTCGTTGTTTTGCCATTTAAATTAGCAGCACGTGATGACAAAATATCTAAGAAAACATCACTGCCTTGAGAAATATCTATTTTGGATGGTTTCTAGAGCAAAGGATCAGCAACATTAAATCGGTCCACTTTTGACCACAATAATAGATTAACCTTTGTATACGGTATCTTATTTAAAATCAATTCAATAACCAACGGCTTTATTGAAATATAGAGTCCATGACTAAATTTCGACCGAACATGACAAAAAGTGGAGTAAAACCGGCCCCAACTAATTGACACTTAGTAGATTTCAAATGAATGCATAGCTGATTTTGAGAACCGGGGTCAACTAATGTACATTTTCGTAAACTACAACCAAAATTGTTAATAACAGCTTTTCTAAAATTTAACGATTGAGATGTGGCAAGCTTGTGATCTGAAATTATTTTTAGATAATGCGCACCAAGCTTTCGTTCATTATAATACCGGGTGACCCAACCAAACTACAAAGTTTGATTGCTCCGTTATTAGACAGGATATCAATTTCTGTTTTTTTTTATTTAATAGATATTTATTAGTTGCACTTTTTTTTATTCAGGTGGTCCTGAATTAGGTAACTAGACCAAAGTTGGGTTTTTAAAATGAAACATTCTGTATATCTACACTTACTACGAAAAAGACCCATCTTTGAAAAATCACAGCAGCTACACTCTTTGTTATTTCTTGTCCATCTTTTTGCAATTGGTTCAGTATTATAGTCAAAAATTCTGAAACCTGATCCCTGCTCACGTTTTTTTTAAATTCTATACAGAGTTCACAAAAACACAAAATTATCATTTTCTCAATTTTTTTTAATAGAACACCCTATATACCGATACGTCATTCGGGTGCAATTTTAAGAGATTTCTAACGATATAACACTCTTGGGTACTAGGACCGGAACTTTTGAGATATTCCACAACTATTATTTGTTGCTTTCACTCAAAATAGGAGTAGCCCTAAAATTGGTAATTTGGTAATAATTTTTACAAAAAGTTATTGCGCCATTGTAGTGTCGCATTCAGATTGTTAATATTTAACAATTTCAAATGCTAATTTTAATAATTTATTGATAACTTACAAAAAAATAAAAAAAAACAACATTCAACTTTTTCCTAGTTTAGTAAGTGTTCAAAAACATATCCTTGTTGTTGTATGCACATTTTGAGATGTCGAGCGAACGGCAGTTTAAATGATGAAACTGGTAGGCTGGTATCAAAACAAAAAATTAAACAACTGAACAAATAATGTCACTACCTGTTATAAGTCAATACTGTATCCACAACACTACTCTATCACTACCAATATCACCATAAATCTATCAAAGGAAGAGCTAGTGAGAATAATTTATTGCTTTGGAGAAGCCGGCCGAAATGTTTTATTGGCAACACGAGTTTATCATGCAAAATATCCGGAAGAAAAAACACCATTTAAACAGAGTTTCGAAAGTGCTATGGACAGATTCGAGAGAAGTGAAACAATTGGATATACTACTGATGTTGGAAGAAAATCCAGATGTGAGCACACGGGAGATGGCGAGAGAATTAGGGATGTCTCAGAGTAGTGTTAATAGAATAATTTTAATAAGTAGATTCCATTGAACTGCACCAGGAATTGTACGGAGATGATTTTGGCAAACGGGTTGAATTCTGCGAACACATGTTAGAGTTGATACATGGGTACAACACATTTCAAGACAAAATTTTGTTCAGCGACAAAGCTACTTTTAAAAGTAATAGGGCGGTGAATCGGCATAATATGCAATGAAGAATCCAAAATGGATGAGAACTGTCAATATGCAAAACCGTTGAACACTGGGTGGCATCAACGGGACACATGTAATAACCTAACCAAACAAAGATACCTACATTTTCGCGAAAATGAACTTTCCGTTCTCTTAGAAGAAGTAGATTTTGCTACTTGGCAAAGCATGTGGTTTCAACACGATGGTGCTCCAGTGCATTTCCATAGAGAAGTACGTGAGTACTTAGATCAAAGTTTTCCAAATCGTTTGATCGGACGCTGAGGTAATATTTCATGGCCAGCTTGTTCGCCGGATTTAACTCCAATCGACTTTTTTCTTTGGTGTTTCGTTTAAGATCAAGTTTACAGAAATCTACCGACAACGGCAGAAGAAATGAAAATAAGAATAACCGATGTTTTTCGTTCAATTTCTCTATTTGTTCTCAGGCGAGTTAAGGTTTCGTTCCTCCGACGTTTCGAAATGTGCTTAGAACAACAAAAAAATGTTTTTAACACTTACTGAACTAGAAAGAATTTGAATGTTGATCTTTTTTGTTGTTATAAAAGTTATCAATAAATTATTAAAATTTGACGTTAATGTGTTAAATGAAGTTAAAGACCTGAATACGACAATACAATATTATATTAAAGTAATTAAATTATAATATATTATTACCAAAAACAAATCCCTGTCTCAAAGTATGTGTATACAAATTTTAGTGTTATTTCTATTTTGAGTAAAAGTTTGGAAAAAATATTAATGATAATTGTAATTAAGCATTTTTATTAATTGATATTTTTAATATTTTTTGTGGAATATCTCAAACAGTTCTGGCCCTAGGACCCAAGTGTGCTACATTGTTAGAAATCACTTGAAAATCGCATTCAAATGGCGCATCGGTATATAGAGTGTCTCATTTAAAAAAAGGTAATTTTGTGTTTTTGACCACTCTGTAATGTATTTAAAAAAAAAAGTCAGCAGAAATTAGGTTTGAGAATTGTTGACTATAATGGACGACCAATTGCAAAAATATGAAAAAGAAATAACAAATGGTGTAAGTGCTGTGATTTGTCAAAGATGGGACTTTTTTCACAGTAAATGTAACAATTGGTGCTAGACACCTAATCATGTATACAAACTAAAGTTATTTTTTCAAAGAAAATTCAAATATGCGTAGATATATAGAATATTCCACTCAAAAAAACCCAACTTTAGTCCAGTTACCTAGTTTAGAACCACCAAAGACTGCACCAAAAAACTTTAGTCGGACACTTTGTAGTTTGGTTGGGTCACCTGGTATATATCAATCAATTCGTTTAGTTCATGCTAGTTTTGATAATTTTCCTGGGTGATTTTAAATTATCGAAGCGAGCTAAGAAGACAATAAAACTTTTCTATTTTATTAATGTGTTGATCAGAATGAACGACATTTCGAAAGAAGGGCAGAAAATGAGAGAATTTTAATTTTTTGAAGAATTGACTTAGTGTGATTAGTAATTAGGTTTATTACAATCTGTTTCCATGTTTATGTTAACCTGGGTGGAAATATCAATTTAAGCAAAAATCATATTATTTAAATGTTTTAATTCGTCAGAAGTTGGATAATCTTTTATACCACTATCAGGCATAAAAGATAACGATATTAAATTGTCATGAATATTATTAAATAAATCACCAAACTGAATGGATTTGGTTTGAATGCCTTTAAAATTTCATTTATGATTTAAATTGCAACATTTTAATTGATTTAGTCTAGATAAAAGCTTTGCTCTTTCTGCAAATAGTAATTGAGCATCTTCCTTATAAGTCATTTTAAAGGAAGAATCCGGCTGAAAGACCAAAAATGTTAATTTATGGCTGTTTCTGAATGCTAACGCTTAAAATCTTTTAAAAATGGTAAAAAATAACTGACATACAATTGATAACAACTAAATTTGTCCAAAAATAAAATTAAATTAATTTAAAAATACTGATAATTAAAATTGAAGATTGTTCAATGATATTTTAGTTACAGTGTAAAAAATTGTAATAAAAATTAAAAAGTTTTTTATTACAATAACTGAATAGTTTATAAATGTACCTGCTTAGATGTAGGTAATTTAGAGGCTCATTTTCCAACAGCAACGAAGAAACATACAATAACACTTTCCAAACTATCTTGATGATGATCCAAAATACATAAAACGCAATAAACAATCCTTATTTAAAAAACGCTTTAACAATTTGTACTAAAAAGTACAAGAATTGATAAAACCGCTAAACAGAAGAAACATATTTCGTTGTGATTATTATATCATTAGTCTCTATTTTAAAAAATTTAGGTTAAAAAAATAAAAATCTGAATGTTTTAAAACAGATGCCATTTGGAACACACTATACAAAATCAATTAAATATATAATCGTTAAAATACATTTCTATTTGTTTAATAAAATGCTAAGTTGTACATATCTAAAAGCAGCAGCAAATACTTAAAAGTCTTCAACTAATTCAATGTTAAAGTTAAATAAACAATAACGTGTTTTTACTTTCCCACTTGACACTTGTAAAGGCCCCTTATCCTTAAAAAAACACAAATAAATTTAAACTTTTATTTACTTAAACGGTACCTAACCAACAAGATTAGTGATTGGGCTTAACGCAATTAATAGAAAAGAAAGTTTTTAAAAACTCAGTATCTCAGAATCTTTGTAAAAAATTAAGCTTTTTTGAAACGAACTTAGTTTGTTAGGCTAACAACGAAAACTATCAATCTAAAGAAGTTTATCATGATTGCAAAGAAAGCGTCTTTGGTATTTCAGAAAGCAACGAACGTATTTCAGAATTATCGTTTTTTTAAAGTTGTATTTACAAAAGAATTGCGTGTTTCCAAATAGAAAAATGTATTTGAAAAACGTATTTTAGAATAATCAAATGTATTTCAAAAAGCAGCAAATGTGTTTCAGAATGCGTAAATGTATTTCATAAATGTTTACTAAACAATGTGTAAATTAAATCAATACACTCTCAAAAAATGAAAAAAAAAGATACAAAATTGATACAGTATTAGAAAATCGAAATTCTTGAACATTTTGATTGGAGCAAGGTTACCAAAGAATAGATTTTTTATGGCAAAAAAAAACAAAATCACATATTTTTCAAATCCACTTTAGATGGTGACAAATGTATTTCAAAATTATCAAATGCATTTCAGTAAAGTAAAATGTATTTTAAAAATACTTATGAATTTTAAAATAAAATAATGTTATTTAGTAAGCATTAAAATATTCAAATGCATTTAGAAAACACCAACTCTATTTCAAAATCGTTAATGGTTATCAGTCAAAATCTTACGCAATATAGTGCATTATTCTAAACGTATTTCAAAAAGCAATGTATATTTCAGAAATTTTAAAATTTTAAATTTTGAGTTACATTTAATGTATTCTTATCTGGATTTTATTATTTTAAAATAAATGCATTTAACACTTTTAAACCACATTTCATTTTTCTAAAATTCATTTCACTATTCTGAAATACATTTAATGTTTTCTGACAATTTTAAAATATGTTTAACGTGATTCTTTGGCTGTTCTGAAATATACTTTATTCCGAGTTCTATTTTCTTTAAAATTTAATTAGAATTTAACACTTTCTGAATTTTACTTTTTAAAATTTATTTTACTATTCTGAACTACATTTAATGCGTTCTCAAACACATTTGGCGATTTTGATTGAAATATGTACATTTAATATTTTCTGAAACACATTTCACTATTCTGAAATTTATTTCACTATTTTGAAGAACATTTAATGCATTCTTAGACGCATTTGACTATTTTGAAATCATTTAAGATGTTATAAACTAATTTTACAATTCTGAAATATATTAAACAAGTTCTCAAATTTATTTGGCTGTTTTGAAATACATTTAGCTATTCTGAAGTACAGTTGTTGTTTTCTGCAATACATTTTCTTTTCACTGAAATTTAACATAAACCTTTTATCTAAATGTATAAAATTTCAAGCAGTTTATTCTATTTCATACCAACATACTTTGATCAAATTATTCTACTTTTATTTTGAATATTATGATCCGTTACAACTTTCTGATAATAATTTTTTCTTAACAGTCGTTTAATCAAGCAATATTATAGTAACCCTGACAATACGATGTCGGACGTTGAATGTTAAACGATAGATAATTCCGCACGATTTACCGTTGTTTATTGTTTATTGCTGATCACGCCAATATTTTTTTCGAAATTTAAATTACGTCAAAACTAAAGGATCAAAAGTTTAATATATTCTATATGCAGAATTGCATCCTCATGCCAACAAAAGAAACTATTCTTATTTTTAAGTATTAATAAAAGTTGTGGTGTTAGATCGGATAGAATTTTTCAACGTTTTGCAATCTCTATCGTTAAATTCTATGAAAACTTAATTATTTTAAAAAAAACTTACTACAAAACTGTTGTCACACAAGATTAAATACTTTACATTCTTTATTCATTTATTTGCATTTGTATTTCAGAATCATAAAATGCATTTCAGTATAATGAAATGTATTTCAGAAACCGTGGTGTATTTGAAATTAGTAAAAAATATTTTAAAAACCATTAAATGTGTTTTAGAATGTAGAAATTTAGTTTGAAAAGTGTAAATATATTTCAATATTATTGGTTTTCTCAAATGCTGAGCATTCATTGAAGGCTCAGCATCTGCCAAAACAAATATTATTGGAATTTAAATAGGAGTTCAGAATCATTCATTTAGTTAAAAAACGTCAAATGCAATTTGGTTTAGAAACTTAAATATGTTTTGGAAAACGTGAAATGTATTTCACAAAATTTAAAAAGTATTAAATAAATTTTCATTTCAAAATGCGAACACATTTTTTGTAATTTTCGTTAATAAAAATAAGGGCATTTGATAATTCTGACATTTATAATGTGTTTAAAATTGATTTGGCTATTCTGAAATATATGTTACGCATTTTGAAATACATGTCTATTTTCTGAAATACATTTCTGTTTTTTGAAATACATTTATTCACTCTGAAATTTAACTAAAATATATGTAAATTGCAGAATTCTTTAACAAAACTAAAATTTACATAAACAAACAAGTCTTAACATGGTGACCCCGACAATATAATATCAAGAAGTCGAATATGAAACAATAGAAATTTTGAAACGGTATGCTGCTGTTGATAATATCTTGCTAATCACGTCTTTTATTGGGATGACCAATTTAGTTTTTTGTACCTCGATTTCATATTTTAAAAGTGGCTTGAGTTCAACACATGTGCATAATTTACACATGTGTTTTTCAAAAATTGAAAAAATCTCAAGTCAAAATTATTCAAAAAACAAAACCAAATTAAAATCGAGCACCCGTAGACAAGTGTTTTGAACTTATACAAGTATATTAAGTTTTTAACATGTAAATAAGTAGAATTTAGTGTTCAAATATTACTAATAAATGTAGTGCTAAGAAACTTGTACTTTTTTATAGCTTAAAAAATAGATAAAAACTTACGAGAAGAATGTCAACAATCTGAGCAGCTACAGTTGACGTCAATTGCTTTACGTGCTTCAATTTAATATCTCCTAAATCAAATATACAAATTCCTCCCAAAATTTGAGTAGACGGTTCTAAAAGTGCCAACTCCAAAGTCAAAAGCGTTGCTTGAAACAACTCTGTAACCGTGATTTGAGAAGGATGCCAAAGTCCTAAAATTTATAGATAAACAATTAAATTCCAACTATTAGTTTGCATACCTAGCTTGTAAAAAAGTATTCTTCGCCCTTCCTGGTTGTGAAACGGTAGTGTGCTCATAAGATCGGCGTCCCCAATTGCTGTTAACCGATCAAAACTCACATCGTTGTAGAAGGTCGGGTTTTTTTCCTTGAATTCGTAGTAATTCGCCAACTTAAAGATTTGTATTAAATTAATTTAAAGAACCAAATTAAACTTACTTACTAATCTGTGCGCGTGCCTGACTACAAAATTACGAGCCCTTAAGAAGCGAAGCAGGAAGGCATCGTCCAATCGGTGAGGTGTACATTCGCCTCTTTCTGTGATCGAACAAAAAAAAAACGTTTAGCAAATTTATTCAAGGAGTTGCAATTAGTATAGTTTCCTGCTTTAATATCAATGTCAAAAATCGCGTCTGACCTCACTATATTTGGAAGTGCATTGAACTTCTTCGTGATACATACTGGAAATTGCATCAGAATCTCTCGCATACAGGTTTTGATTTTATACAAATGTTAGGCATTTACGTTTTAATTTCAATTAATTAATGAAATTTTGCAATGCAGAATTGCACACAATTCTACAAAATAATGACCTATAAGTTTCACAATAGTAACGAGTTAAATTTACTACATACTATATAATCTTTTTTTTTTTTGGAAAATAATTGCGATTATTTAATTTATTTATATAATTTGCACAAAAATGGCTTTGTTTTGAAATTATTGTTGTTTAATTAAAACAAACGTTACTCATACTTTTGACTTTGATAGGTGCAACATTTACTACTTTTACTTTCTAATTTTAAAATGAAATAAACTTTATTTGCCTTTTTTTTCATGCTTCTGTCATTATGCCGATTAATAAGTAAGGCGACATTATAAATAATTTGAAGGTTTTAAAAATAACTTAAGCGTCAATTGGTCGCGCTACATTAGTTGTCGCGCGACAACTGAACGCGCACTTTTAGGTTTTTAAAAATTTATGTGTGCTAGTAACTAGCAAAAATGTCTAGTAAAAATTAAACATGAATTTTTTAACATTTAGAGTGTAGAGTTTAGAGAAGGTTGTGTTGATTTTTGTTGTGAGGAAGACTATACTTTTTTTTATGAGACTCAAAGTGCTTTTACACGAGTTGTAGACGTACACGAGCATTGTTTTGCATTGTATTTAATCGTGATTAAAATGTCACTTTCATCATCATTTATCGTTTAAAAAAATGTAAAATATTTAAGACGTATTAAGACGCATTTAAAATAATATTATTATTACTTTCATTTCAATTAATTGAAATAGTTATTTATAGTACAAGTATGGAATTAAGGCTGTTATTTACGAGTTCTAGAGTTGCAAGGGGTGTATAAAACCTTTTTCCCACACGTCTCTCATGCAATATTTTATCTATGTTAAAACTAATTTGACAACTAGAAACAGTTACTACAACAACGAAAAGAATGCGCTATTTTAATTGTCAATGTTGCATACTGCTTGGTTGCCAGGCATCGGTGTCAACAAAAATAGTTTAACAATCAAATTACTTTGTACTTTTACACACAATTTTATTTTTTTTGCACGATTTACTTAAAGTAGCATTTTACACAAAATTATTTATTAATTAATCTTTTCATTATAGGTTAGACATTGATAAAATAAATTAAAAATAAATGTGTTCCTTGGCGCGTTCCAGTTTTCAGTTAATGTAACATTAAACAATTTATTAAATAAGGTTCTAACATTAACACATTGTGTTGAATTTAGTCTAAGCGTTGTGATCATTGTGAAATCTTTAAATGTCACGCGTCCAATTGTCGCTTAACCCAACCGCTAAGAAAACAATAGGTTAGCACCTAAAAATATGAAAGTAATACGTAAACAGTATAATTAATAATAAAATAGGCTAATAAACAAGTAAATTTAAAAAGTATTGTATTTTAAATATTTTTTTTGTTTTTTACTAAATTTTTTCAACCATAGTAACAGATTGAGTTCAATTGTATATCCTGCCGTGATTGTGTCTTTGTGTTAAATCAAATAATTTTATATTGTACATGAACATGAAACTTTTTTTTTAATTATTATTTAATTAATATCCCAAAGTCTTGGATTCATAACTAAACATAGTTATGATTTAACAAAATTTTAATTTCAGAAATCAAAATAATCGAAAGTCTTTATAAATATGAATAGAAAATTTATAAAACGTTACATGCACGACATTTACGCAACTAAAAATATTCCGCTACAAACTTTATTTTCTTTTGATACAAATTTAAATATTCTAAAATTAGACTATCCTTGCACGTTATATACGCGACGTTTACTTGCGACCTTTGACTTCTGTTATTTTTAGTTGTTGCGCTTATTTTGATTATATTGTCTATAATTTTTCTTCATCAAAAACTTTGTTATTTATTTCGATTTTCTACACTGCGCAGGCTTAAACAACAAATGCGTGGGCTAACAACAATTACGGGCTTTTCATTCTTTCTGGTAACTGGGTTAATTAAATATCATAAAAATAACACGTCCTTTAATTATTTACGGAAAGACTTTATACATTCATTGTTTTACGCATATTCCAAAAATGCACACCCATCATACTGCACTGCTCAAAACCGTTTCATCCCTACTTTTACTTTACTTCATCACGTACGCACACATACAAAAATCTTTTATATCTTAGTACTAATCATTATATATATTTTTACATGTATACATGAAAATATGACCTTATACAATCACTGAAATACGTCCAATTGCCACGTGTCCAATTGTCACTCCATTAATTCACCGCAACTACAGCAAAACATAAATAAGCAATTAAGAATACAGTAAATACAGGGGAAATATGTATTGTAATTGGTCACACAAGAACTTAACTTAACTATTAAACAATCAGCGACTATATTTGTCAATAAAATGGTTAATTTGATTTTACGTTACTTTATCATAAAAAAAAACTTAAAGACGTTTTTTTTCCAAAAACCAAAACGTACTCATTTACTTTTCAAACACCAACTAATCGTTAAAACAGTTTTTCTGTCTAATATTATTTTAAACTAATTTTTTTGTCAAATGGTTGCAACCATTTGTATACGGTTGCCGCTTCTATTATTTCTAGACCATAAAATGTGTACCATAATTCAATTCAAAAGTAAATTAGTTTGCAACAAAAACTATTTACATAGTTGCACTCAAGACAAGCCAGAAAATTGTGTCAAATTCTATTTTTACGTAAAGTTTAGTTTTCTAGTTACCCCACTCATGTCATAAGAACGTTTTTGTATATTTGGGTATATTTCCTAAGCTCTAAAAACATCATCAATTTAGTATAGAATAACAGTCAATTTTCCGACGCATGTACAAAACATATGAACATGTAGTAGAATTTCACAGTAAGATAAAGAGTTGTGAAGTGCGGATACAGCAGATATATAGTCAGTTAGTGTGCCATAGATGCAATAAACATTCTTCTCACATCTAAAATAAAGCCTAAAAAGCTAGAGTGGTGACCCCGACCAGTAGATAGCGTAAAAAAAACAGCATGAAAGCCCGTGTGTTATGTGTACTTGCATTACGAAAATCAACAAACAAAATTGGTACTAAAAAATAAAAGTAGTGTCCCTCATGTGCGAAGTGATAGAGGAACGGGCGCACTAAAAAAACCAAGTCAACGTTATACAAGCCGCACCTAGGGAACAAAATCAGAAACAGGAACTATAAAAATACATTTTTTTTCGCTTCAAAAACATTGCCGTTTGACATCGTCTCAATGCCGATCAGAGAAAATTTGTATGTTGTCTTTTTTCTTGTTTAACTACTTCTTGATAAAAGACAACACAGAATATTGTTTTATTAACTTCATTGCCCTAACAAACAACCATCGCCTAGGTGAAATGCAACTACAGTTGCAACATTTGTAAAACTAACCTTGCTGCAATTGTTTTTAACCGCCCTGCGGCACTAAACAATTGCACTACTATTTTACAGAATTCACAAATTTTAGTGCAATGTCCGGTTTTTGAGGTTTTTTGCTTATTATCTACAAGGCGCGCTTGGGCAACTAGCACACGCTTTTGTTCAAATTCACCTCTTAACTAACGCTAGAAAAACAATTTTTGCAACGACAACAATTAAGACATCGATAAGATTTTCTATCATCATTATAATTAACAACCTAGGTTCAGATAACTACTAGATTGTAATGAATGCTTCAACACTGGACCGGTAGTACTTGTGGGAAGTTACCTTTTAACACAATTAGAAACGTTTCAAACAACTTAAGTTTATTAACATCGATTATTCTAGTTTCAGATTTTTTCATCTAGTTTACGTAATTAAAATGAACAATTAGAATTTGTTAGAATCGTTCCAATTAAATATTTTACCGACAAATGTAACATGATACATATAAATATGTAGTAGAATTTTACATAGTGAGTAATGTACTGTGTACTGCAAATATATAGTGAGTCAGTATGTCGTTGCAACATTAATCGATCTTCTTTGCTAAAGAGAGTTAAAAGAAATTTTTTTTAGAATATACAAAAATGATATTTGTAACGATTATATTACGAAATCAAAATATAGTTAAAAATGTCAAAATTTTTGACAGTCATATGTCATTTTATTCATGCATTTGCGGATGCATGATTTAAGGAAATTTATTTTTAAATTTTGTTACAATAAAAAGTTGTTGGTTCTATACATTTTTGAGGCCAAAAGAGCTTAAATTTATTTGGTGTTTACTGTTTTTTGATATCATATGAAATCTACGTATCCTTAAGATCTTAGATAAGTCCACGCCACTCCGTAGTTATAATTAGCAGGTGATGCAAAGGTAAGACAGGGCAAGGAACGTTTTAATCATTTAAAGAATTTTTTATTAGTAATTTTGTTTCCAACGCACACTTTATTTTGGGAAAAAAATTTAAATATTTTGATTGATATCTTAAATACTAGCAAGTTTAGAACGTAAGCGTCCTCAAAAAAACAATATATACGTAACTAAAAGTTCCCACCAATTTCATCGATAGATGGTGTTAATGGTGCATATCTCTGGTAATATTAAACACATCAAGGTATACTTAGTGTCATTTGAAATCTGTTATTTGAGGAATAAATTTGAAAAAATTTTGAAGTTGATTATTCAATCAAAAGTTATTGCCTCTTGAACATGAATAAAAATAGGGAAAAATAAATCAAGGAAAAGTTGAATCAAAAAATCTAGTATTAGTCATCAAACAGTTTTAAGTCATTTGGAGAAGGTAGGATACAAAAAAAGCTTGCTGGGTGGCAGATGGGTCTGTACTCTACTGTTAGCAATTGATAAAATTAAAGCAAGCGATTAAAAAAAAACCGGTCGGAACTGATCAACACAAAAGGCGTTGTGTTCTATCAAGACAACTCCAGACCACACATATTTTTGATAATTTTGCAAAAATTGAGAGGGTTTGGCTGGAAAGTTTTGATGTATCCATCGTATAGTACAGACCTGGCACCGCCAGACATTTGTTTCTTTAAGATTGTATTCTTCTCTCCGGCTCAACTCGGAATATAATAATATTGGTTACTGTCTTACATTTGTTTGCCTAACCGACCTAACAGAAAAAAAAGCTTTTTAATCTTCAGTGTAACAGTGTAGCTTCTTCATAAAACTGGTGTTAATAATTGATCTGATTAAATGATGATGGTTGAAACCACAAATATTTCTTTACAAGTCTTGTACAGGGTGAGTCAGTTTAGTGTTCTCTGTGAGGGTTTTGGTCACTTCCCGACATTTTACAAGAAAAGTAACTAAAGGGTGTCAAGCTCGAATGTTGCAAACCGCATCCCGCTATATCTTCAAATAAAAAAGATACAAGGCGTTTTTCACATTTGGTCTAAAACGAAAACTGCTCATAACTTTTTTATTTATAAAAGTTTTTGAAATCTACTTGCGCATTATACAAGCACTTTTTAAATACAACATCAGTGGCGTAGTCAGATATATTCTAAAATAATTTTTATTGCTTATTTATCAAATTTAATTTTTTTTATATGAGAGCCATATGTAATTTGTTAGTAATTAGATTTATTATTTCTCGTAGATTAAAAATTTAGCATATGTCTTGGTTTTGTTTGAAAAATTTAGTAAAAACAATTTTTTATATAAAAATAATTTTGAGGGTGCAGTAAAGTATATATATTTTTATTTTCTTTCTAATTTCAATTGTAATACTTCCATTATATATATTTTTGTTCTATAAAGCTTACGCCTGCATCCTCTAAATTTTTTATGCAAGAATTGTTTTACTATTTTGTTTCAAACAAAACCATTACATATGCTACATTTTTTAATCTACGAAAAATAAGAAATCTAATGACACACAAATTACATATGACTCCTATATAAAAAATTAAATTTGACAAATAAGCAATAAAAATTATTTTGAGAACATTTCTGACTAAGCCACTGGTTTTGTTTTTAAAAAGTGCCTGTATAATTTGCAAACAGATTTCAAACATTTTTATAAATAAAAAAGTTATGAGCAGTTTTTGTTTTGGACCAAATGTGAATAACTCCCTGTATCTTTTTTGAAGATATAGCGAGATGCGGTTTGCGGCGTTAAATTTTCTTAAAATTCGAGCTCGACACTTTTTAGTTACTTTTCCTGTAAAATGTCGGGAAATGGCCATAACCCCCCAAGGAACACTAAACTGACTCATCCTGTACATTACCAATATCAGTAGTAGTAGTTAATTAACCGCTTTAGTATCAGATATGAAACCTAAATTACTTACAGTATGTTTGGCTTTACACACATAAACATAACACTTTAATATTAACTAAAAGGCTCGAAATTAATTACGTCGGAGTTTTATCACGATTTATGGGAATGACGGGTCATATCATTCGTCTGAACTTTTTATCGCGATGGAAACGTTTTTTCTCTTGAAGACTTTAAAAAGGAATAATTAAAAGCCAAAAAGGAGTGGCGGTTGCTACTACTAGGAAACTCTGCGGTAGGTCTTTAAAGGACGACGGACCACAGTAAAAGGAGAGCGTTGACATCAACATTTCTAAGTGAAAAACAGCATTCAATAAGTTTAACCACCCGCAGAGGGGCTGCCAAAGGAAGAATTATCTTGTTACGGTTTTATTTTTCGAATGTAAGACGTATGTCAAGAGCCGTCTTAAAACGTGTGTCGCGAGTAATATGTTACGACGAAAGTCGTATTTGGCGCGCATTTTGCTAATTTTTTATTGGTGGAAAATAAAATCAGACTAAATTTTTTAGACGAACAGCAGACATCTTTGTTTTTCGTACATGAGGATGATTTGGTGTACTTCTTGAAGTTAAAATTTCCAATTCAAATTGGTGTTTAAGTTTAAATCCGGTTAAATTCACCATGAATAAACTTTGCTTTCTTTTTTTTTCTGGTGGTATTAACTTTAATTGTTACGTATGCTTTTACCACGTTGCGTTGACCTTATGTTCTCGATGTGTGTTATACCTGGATAACTCTTGAGGGTGCTGGAGTGGCTGGAGTTTGCTATCAATTATAGACTACACCACGGTTTCGCATTAGATAAGCTGCAGACAACCGGTAGATACCACGTCTACAGGGGTTGGTTATGCTATCATTTTCCGTTCGTCTTTGCATACTTCCCCTAAGAGGAATCCTGGGATTATCTAACCTCCTAAACTGCCGATACCGTCGCTAGCAGAAAACTATTATTCTCGGAACTGCATCCTACCGATTACTGCTAAGTTTTAGTATTAAAGCAACTCATTCAGTGGTAATGCATATGAAACATAAGTACATATGACATAGAACGGCTTGATCTCTAATATTTAAATAAACTTTAGTTTGGTGTACGCTCCACAACCGAACGTTTGTTTTAACCAGCTCAATACAAGCTCGGGCGTTTTACTTAGAGCGGTTGACGAGAAAACAATAGGCTTTTTGTGTTTGCGGGAAGTACTAACTTCTTTTAATCCTAGTTTAAGTTAGTTTTAATCGCCGTGTGTAAGTGATATGTGTACGCAGAGCTTTCTTAGTAGCTAATCCTCAATTGGAATAATAACTTTAACTTGGGTGTAACTAAAGCTTACCTGAATTCCGACACATTAATTGCGAGTCTTATTTATTGTTAAGCGGTTTTATTTTTTCTTTTACCCAGCAGGTGGCGTCTTGTTAGACAGCAGTATAATTTTTTAGAATTCTTTAAGGACTTCCCATTCTACGAAAAAGTCGGACGCTACTGCTGTAACTTTTATAAGTACTATATCCTCTACGAACTTAGTGCGCTACATCGAGCCGAATTGCCATTAGTTGTTTTTTTTGTTTGCAGAATTTTCCTAATGACGTAAAATTAACTTTAAAAAAAGCCTGGAAAAATCACTAAGTCAAGTTTTTGACAATAGAATGATGGGGAAAGGTTGTCAAAAAAACGGCACGTATTTGGATCAACAAAGTTCGTTTGAATTATGAAAAAAATTGTTTGAATTTTGCTCAAAACTTTTTAGGTTAATCAATGGTGGGCCAACCCCGACGAAACAGACTCAATTGCAGCCACATCAATAATTTAAAAAAAACCAGTCCCGTCAATTTTATTTCTGAGGGGGATTTTAACGGAAATGACAAAAAATGCTTTTGAAAAAACCCCACAGGTTGCTAGTTTTCTTTAGCCGTTTGGCTAAAACAACCGTACAAAAATTCTTAGCGGGTGCTCATATAATTTTGCGGATTTGTCAATTAAACAAAAAAGATATTGTAGTAACAATTTAATAATGCAATTGCAAAAATTGAAAAGATGTCCCCATCAGAAATAAAATTGACGAGTCTGAGTTTTTTTTTTAATTATTGATGTGGCTGCAATTAGCTTTGTTTTTTCAGCGTTGGCTTACGCTGTATATTACATTAAATATTGCTACAATATACAGAATTTTTTGATACCTATAATAACCTTCAAGAAGAAAAGAGTTTCCAAATTTTATTTTACCCTGTATATTAAGGGATGGAAGCGCTGGAGCAAAAGCAGCAGAATAAATAAAAATAAAAAAAAACATTTTTGAAGTTTTTTGATCATTTAAAAAGTGTTGAAAATTGTTGGTTAAACAAAACCATCATTTGGTATCAAAATGGCAGTCGTAGGAACTGCTTATTCAATTTTTTAGGTTGTGTAAGTTTTATTCTTCTATCCTTCTGTTACGGTTTTATTTCCCGTATTTCCCGTCTTAGAACGTATGTCGCAAGTAGTATGGTGGCACGAAAAGTTGTATTTGGCGCGCACGTTGCTAATTTTCTATTGGTGGAAATTAAATTCGACTGAATTTTCGAGACGGACAGGGGACATTTTTCCTTTCTCGTTTGATACACGTGGGTGTTTTAGCATTTTCTCTAAAGTGAAATTCTCACCAAAAACTATTTAATGTGGATTTCACAATTTCCAATACAAATTGGCGTTTACGTTTAATCTGGTTACATTCACCGTGAGTATTTGGGTTTCTTTACTATTTGTTTTAATTCTGATTGCTACATATGCATTTAGCACGTTGTGTTCGGCATTATGTGCTTGTTGTGTACGATACTAGGATAACTCTCAAAAGTGCTAGAGTAGCTAATTAAGAACATGTGTTCTTTCGTTGCGTGTTATGCTTCTGTACAAGTTTTACTTGGTTTTATCGACACACGTGTGTTTCAAGCATTAAAGCTGTCGCTTAGATAGCGCTATGCACTTTAAACGCACACATGTAGTTACAATTAACTGTTGGCATTTTTCTTAGTTTATACTATTCATACGTGTCAATGTTTTACACGAGATGTCGTACGACACACATTTTACTAATTAAGAACCTTCCCTACACACGAAAGATAACATCACGGTTTCGCATTAATCAAGCTGCAGACCAACAGTGAATACCACGTCTACAGAGGTTGGTTATGTTGCATACTTCTAGCGAGGGCGTCACTTGTGTGCTGTTCTTCTCCGCACACCACCCCTAAAAGGAATCATTCCCGAAACTACACTTGACGTTTACACCTAAGTTTTAGTATTTAAACCACTTACTCATAAGTAATAATGCGTATGAAACTTGAGTACAGATGACATAAAACGGCTTGATAGTTAATATTTAAGTAACTTTAATTTGGTGTACTCTCTTCAACCGGAAGTTTGTTTTAATCAACTCAATAATGGCTGGAGCGCCAAATTTAGAGCGGTTGTTGCGAACACAAAAAGCTTTTTGATTTAGCGGAAGGTACTTACCTTTTTTTTGTTCTTCAAATTTAGTGAAACTCGCCGTGTGTAAATGATATGTGGACGCAGAGCTTTAACAGCTGCTACTTTTTAATTTGAATGGTAACTCTTAACTCAAGCGTTTAACTAAAGCTTACCTGAAATTCGACATTTTCACTAAAGGCCTGATTTATTGTAAGCGAGGCTGCTGCTAACGCACGTAACTACATGCGACAGTCTCTCTATTTCTGTCATATTATCATAGTATTTTATGATTTGTTAATTAAACTGTATTGTTTCTCTCTCTCTCTCTCTCTCTGGTTTGTGTTCGAATTGGTATATTAGATTTTAAGTAAAACCTGTTGATCTCCTGTTGGTCGGTTTTATTTCTTGCTTTTTCTAGAAGGTGGCGCTTTGTTAAATCAACAGTTAAATTTCTTATAGTTATTCAGAAACTCCCCGACAAAGCCGGACGCTGCTGCTCTAACTATTATAAATCTTTTTATCCTCCACTAATTTAGTGCGCCACATCGAGCCAAATTCCCTTTATTTTTCTTTCTAGGTTGTACCGCTAAAGCCGTCGCTTCTTTTTGCTATTTTGTAAACTACAACCGTTACACCTTTTGCATGGTAGGTGAAACGTTGCGGTTGCCACAGTTTAAATATGCGAGTACAGCAATAACCTTTTCAACTAACAGAAAAACACCTTTCTGTTGGTTAAATAGACGCTGCAGTTGGTGTTCCTTTCCTTTGAATAACCTTTTCCTTTGGTGTCAAAAAAAAAATTAATCTCGAACATTAAATGCACGTATTCTTGTAGTATATCATCAACAAATCTTTTCAAATACTAAAAAAGGATAGCGAGTGACTTATTTTTAAAATGATTTAATGATAAACAACACGTGCATGCAACGTTTTTTGTAACCTTTGTTAAAATAAATTTAAATAAATCGCGTTTTAACTGGTCTTGCTCCAGCAAATACTTACTTTCTCCCCTTGACACACAATGTATTGTAGTATTAACTCAAATTTGGCCCAAATTAGTAACAAATGTTTGATAACCAATTTCATTGTGACAAAAAAAATCATCTTAGCGAGTCGTGCAAATATGCAAATAATTTATGAGTTAGGTAACAAGAGTAAACTTTTAGATTCGAATTTAATAACAGTTTTTTTGTAACTTTTACAAGGTTTTTGTAAGCGCTGGCTGATTACCTTCGGAATCAACCTTCTAACAGACCATCCATGATTTTGTTGTGTTATTATTTTTTCTCACATACATGAAAGATAATTTGGTTTTGGTAGAACGTTATGCTAATCTTTAATAAATTTGAAGTTTTTTTAAATTACATTTTGTTTTTTAAAATTTGAATAACAAAATTGATAGAATTTACAAAGTAAAAACATAAAATGAATATAAACAATTGGAAATTATTTGTTATTCCTCTTTTATAAAGAATGCTTCGCATACATTAAATATTTAAATACCATGTATTAAGATCTGAACATGATAGCAAATATAATCAAGGTTAACTATACGTATATACAAAGTGGAACAAAAGTCTGGAAAAGCTCAATTATCTCACAAATGGGTAGTACGAATTGTACAACATTTTGGGTAAGTATATTTTGGGATACGAAGATTCCAGATTTGACATCTGCAATGTTGCCAGATTTACCGTTTTTCTGATATTATTATTAACTTTGGTTTTTTAGTTAGATCACCCCGTTTATTGTATCATTATTAAAATTTCCCCTTCAATACGAGTTCAACCATAATGTAACACTCAATATTTGATATAGTCAGGAAGGTCTTAAATTAAATAAAACTGTCCGTGCAAAATAGAATTCAAGTAATTAAATCCGGCAACATTGCAAATATCAAATCTGGATTTTTCGTATCCCAAAATATACTTATCCAAAATGTTCCTACTACCCTTTTGTGAGATAATTGAGCGTTTCCAGTGTTTTGTTCCACTCTGTATATAACAAAAAATAACAAAACTCCTAATAAAATTTAACATTTAATAAGTACCTAAATTAAACCCAAAATTCCCACAACGACTAACGTATAACGAATGCATTAATTAATGTTTATTACAAAGCTGTAAAGATATATAATTAAGTGTAATTATGTGAATATAAACACGTTGCCTTTGTAGTTGGACGTTTCGTAAATACAAACATAATAATAAACGATCTTATACGTTTCAACATTTTGCATAAAACATCCTATTTGTTTTCGAAAGAGTTTGTTCTTCGCATGTTCACTTTGTTTATTGCTAAATTTTTAATGAAGTGGTTTTACATGCAAAAAGTACATTCCAAAAAACAATGAAAATTGTAAAAATATTAGATATAATTAATATGATTATGTTTGAAAATTGCACTTTCTGAAATATACTGGTAAAATTTCTCAAGGTCATCCAAAACACTACTCACTTTTATCGAAAAAATATTACTATCATTATTTTTGGGTCTTATAATTTACAAATTTGCGCTAACTTAAAAATTACAATAATTATTAAATTAGTTATATCAGTTTCAAGGCCAAAGGATGTTATGATTTAATATTAGATAATTACCGCATACAAGTTGCAGCACAAGGTGTTAAAGTAGGTATTCATTTAATAATACACTTCAATGTTTAAAGAAACGTTCTTGAAAATCAATAGAAGAAATCTGATTTGTTAAACAATTACCGGAAAGGATTTATTGTATAATAAAATATCTATGGTATTCAATTAACTTTTCTTCAATGTTATGAATTTTTTTCTTTTATGAATATCAATCACCAGACTATTTCATTAATCTATTTTAATAAAACAATAATTTTTTCATTTTTTCCTTCGTATTTTGAAATTGAGTTTTTCCTTTTTTAATTTAAAACGATTTTACTGTTGTGTGTATACACTGTCAAAAGTTTACCTACTGTTTGATATTAGGTTCAATTTTGACTTTAAGAAATAATTAATTAAAATGTTGCTAAAACCCTCCCCTTTGGGTGATATTTGTTTCACCCACACCCAATTACTTTGGATTTTTAATTTTAGAAATAAGTTTGCATTCTCAACTTTTTGTGTCTAAATTGGTATTACATTCATATTTTTCTGTTTTCATTGTTATGTTTTTAACATTTCTAAAAATTTATGTTTATGAATATTTGTAGCATTATATCGTTCTCTACATTGCCACACTTTTTGTCAATTTTTTTTAGCTCTTAACAATCAAAATTAATCTCTGGATTTACTTTGCCCTACACTGTTATTTTTTTTTTAAATATTGTTATGTGAAGTCTGAAATTTACACCTGCTATTATAAACATCTGTTTGGAGAAGTACTGACTTTTGAATGTAATAAAGTTCAAATAAAGATGAGTTCACAGTTAATTAAGCAGACAATGTACAAAGGAGGTATTTTTTTAATTTTGACAATAGCATCGTGGTTGTCTTTACCATTTCTTCATTTCTTAGTTTGATTATATTTTGTGCAAAAAAATGTTTGTTTTTAGAGTTGATTAAGTTTATATTTTATATTGTCAAAATCGTGTACGTTTGACTATCTCTCACTATTAGAATCAACCATACCTAATGTTCAGTAAACTATCGTTTAGATTTTCCAAATCGTTAATATACGAAGTATCCTTGAAATATGACTATTAATCTAAAAAGTGTCAACAGTTAACTGTAACGACAATTGAATGATAATTTGCAATGTCGTCATTAAAGCGATAACTTCAAATGCAAAACACTCGTGCCGATATACAAACCAAGTATTTCTGTACAGTGGCATCTACGCTTGAACAGAGGTAATTTCACACAAGTAAAAAAGATTTGAAATTTTTTTAAACATCACACATTTCTCAAAATGGAAGAATTTTTGACCATTATCAACAATTAAAACATGAAAATAGTATCAAGTTTTTTCATTAGTTAACCAAACACTAAACACCACTGCAGTGTTTTTAACTGAAGTAAAACGTTAAACGGTTGACAATTCATTCAACACAATTTATAGCAAATGCTCCAACACCTACGTGAATAAAATCTAAATCTAATAATAGTAATAATAATGCTTTGATGATAAAAATAGATTACTAACGCACTAAAAATGTATATAATCTATACATTAAATCATTTATCTTGATTACATCATAGTATGGTATAGTCGAAAAATTGAGGTTAGGTGGAAAAAGGTTGGAATTTAGTGAAACTTTTAGATGTCGTTTGGAAATGGTTAATTAGTATTTTGCAAATTCTGGACTTCAAAGGCACTGTGCGAAAAGAAAGGAGGAAAATTGCCAATTTTTTTACATTTATCCAGTTTTCTCTCAAGAACGTTTTTTTCTTAGGTCATACGGCAAAAACTTAAAATATGTTTTTTTAAAACGTTAAATTTCTTAAAATTTTAATTTTCAAACATATTTTTAAGTCAATTTATTACCGAGATATGGTACTGCAAAAATGTAGAATTTCAACTTATTTCTTGTTTTGAATTTGTTGTAGTTATGGTTCCAAGTTACAATCACCAACTATTGACAACCCTTTCCTCTCTCTCCCAACACCCAACCCCAATTCACAAAAATTAATTTTCTTTCTCGCAGTATTTCTGGTTGGAGTGAATGGTAGTACCCCTTGTCTACTACCCTAAACTGATGGAAAAAGTTCAGTGCCTATCCATTGCTAACAAATGCGGAGCATTTGTCATTGATCGTGTAAATAATCGGTATTGTAAGTCGTTAATATTGTCATTTTCTGTGTCGGCTTTATAAACCGCTACCACCGTCGCTGATCTGATTAGGAGAAATGACGGAGCTACTGTTCCAGAAAGAAAGATATTTCTTATCTAGGTGGTGCAAATTTTTTACATTTGGTTTGTTCCATACAATGCTGACGTAGTATCAAAACTATTCAGTACGTAAATTTAAAAAAATGTTCTTGGCGGGAAAGAAACAGAATGTTGGCAAATAGAGGATACTGGGTCACTGCCTTTTCCACTTTTCTAAAGGTTGATGTTTTTTGTGGACGTAGTACCAGTAATAATATAGCGGTGTTGACTATCATCACATCGGCGTTCTTATATGCTTATCATCTCTATCATCCATAATTGTGCCCATTGCTTCCATAATCAAGATTAATCAACCTAGTTTGAGAACTAAATTTTTTAACCCTGGTTGAGTGTTATTTGCCACTACATTACTTGCCTTCTAGTACTATGGCTCGGTTTAACCAATGTGCACTGTTTAAGAGCAGATATGAGATACGGAGTTAGACTACAAAAACGGTATTGCAATAAATTATTTTTTAAAAGTACTCTCCATTGCAGTTACTAAATGCATCCCATTGTTTAATGAAGCGGTCGATTCCAATATATTTATGCAGTTTATCCTTTACTAGGTTGGCAGTATAGGGAAGCCCTTTGTCATAGAGGAGAATGGCACCGTTTGATAACATTCTAATTTTTTTGTTTATTATTGCGCTTCTCAGATTGTTTTGACGCAGTCCGCCAAATTTCTCGTGGATCTTTGTTTGAGAAACTGGACGAGCAAAGGTTCTCGTCAATTAAAAAAGAAGAAACTATCATAGTTTTCCCAAAGCTCGTGTAAATAGTTTTTAATTTTTTCAGTAAGGGAGAACTCTGATATTTCCATTGTTAACTTTGACTTTTGCTTTTGGTCTCAAAATAATGGCACCACGTTTTGACACTTGTGATCATATACGACTCTTTTACTCATATGTCGATACGTTTTTTGACCATCTACAGATTTTGTACCCATTTGCTGGGTGGAGCATTGATAATCTAATTTCGAGCGTTTCTACTTTTCACCACTGGCTTCAAACTCCATAAAGCTATTTAATCTATGTACGGATTTTGAATATGTTGATCCGTTATTTTATTTGATTTAAACCCTCAACTATGTCAGTACCATTAATAAATTCGACTGATACCTTTAAAGGGATACTTAAATGTTTCTGGAGAGTTATAGCCATAATTCTTCTAATGTCGTGCCCATCTAAATTCACAAAGTCAAAACCAGTTTATTAAAGATGATGAATAACCCATGAAAGAGAGAAGATGCAGAATATGTTTAGAATTAACTTTTTGTAAAAAATCTGCATAACAGCAACATGATGGAGGATAGACAAAATTTGGCGCGCACTGCGCTATCATGATTGCATGATCAAATCATTTCTTTTCCAAAGTACAAGAATCATCGCCTTCCAAGATTATTTTTCCAGCTTCCTCTACAATTCAACGTCTTTTTTTCTTGTGCGTCTTTTTTACATTCAGTGGAGTACCAATTAACGTACAGATTTAACTTTTTGTAAACAATCCAAAAACAGCAACATGATGGAGAATAGAAAAGATTTGGCGCGCACTGCGCTATCATGATTGCATGATCAAATCATTTTTTTTCCAAGAGTACAAGAATCATCGCCCTCCAAGATTATTTTTCCAACGTCCTCCACAATTCAACGTTTTTTTCTTGTGCGTCTTTTTTACAATTAGTGGAGTACCAATTAACGTACAGATTTAACTTTTTGTAAACAATCCGAAAACAGCAACATGATGGAGAATAGAAAAGATTTGGCGCGCACTGCGCTATCATGATTGCATGATCAAATCATTTCTTTCTCCAAAGTACAAGAATCATCGCCCTCCAAGATTATTTTTCCAGCTTCCTCCACAATTCAATGTCTTTTTTTCTTGTGTGTCTTTTTTACATTCAGTGAAGTACCAATTAACGGACAGATTTAACTTTTTGTAAACAATCCAAAAACAGCAACATGATGGAGGATAGAAAGAATTTGACGCGCACTGCGCTATCATGATTGCATGATCAAATCATTTTTTTTCCAAGAGTACAAGAATCATCGCCCTCCAAGATTATTTTTCCAGCATCCTCCACAATTCAACGTTTTTTTTCTTGTGCGTCTTTTTTACATTCAGTGGAGTACCAATTAACGGACAGATTTAACTTTTTGTAAACCATCTAAAAACAGCAACATGATGGAGGGTAGAAAAGATTTGGCGCGCACTGCGCTATCATGATTGCATGATCAATTCATTTTTTTTCTAAGAGTACAAGAATCATTGCTCCCCAAGATTATTTTTCCAGCGTCCTCCACAATGCAACGTTTTTTTTCTTGTGCTTCTTTTTTACATTTAGTGGAGTACCAATTAACGGACAGAATTTTGTCACCAATTCTCTTCAGACTGATAACAGACCTATTTCTTGATTTTGAAATGATGATTTAATCTCTATATTTTGTCTAAAGACAAATTCTCACTCTGTGTTTTCTGCAATCAACTCAATCAGCTGCTGAATGTAAATTTGACATTCATCACTAATTTCGTTGATGTTTCGTCGTCACTCTCTTTTCTGCGCCGACTTTAGAGAATGGCACTAAATCAGTGTTGAAACTGTTCAACTGATTGATGTAACCTTCTATTTTTTCCCTCACTCGTATCCACGCATCATCGTCTAAAGTTTTATCAATCATTTTAGGTAAAATGACTTTGACAGGAGCATTGCGTTTTTCCAAGGGGAAGACAGCTCACAAAATAACACGCGTTGGTGAAGTCGAATTTCGCAACATGTGAGTGTGTTTTCATGATGATTCGGATATAACAGAAGAAATCTGATAAAATTATGCATTTTTAGAAACATTTAAAAATTAAATTTTTTTAAACGGAGTAACAAATTGACATACAAGGTGGCCCATTAGTGCGTGGAAGGTAGATATCTCAGAAAATATTGAGGTGAGGTTAGAAAAAAACTTTTGCAATGAAAGTTAAGCAAATCAATGAGCTGCACATTTCAAAATTATTTTGGTTGTACAGGGTGTTCCATAAGAGTGCGACATACCAAAGTTGTGTTTTTTAAATGGAACTACAAATTTAGATGCCTTGGGAAATTCTAATCAAAATTTAAGCATTATACACAGTGTCTAAAAATAGAGGGTTTTCACATTATTGCACTTTTTTTCGGAAAGTTTGACGTTTCTTTCTTCTTTCTTATAAGATTCTACGTTCAACGCCACATAAAAAATACGTGGTGTCATTTAAAAAGATCAAGTTATCCATGAATTTAGGGAGTTTGAATTTAAATAACTGATTACTCAAAACCTAGCAAGGTTGGTAAAGGTGAACAACTATCTGTAGTTAGCATATGTAATACATATTAAAGCTGCTAAATCGCAGTTGAATAATTTTCAGGATAACTGAGTTATTTCATTTTCTCAAACTGTCAATCAATCAAAAATAATGTAGCTCTTTGATTGCACAACTTTCATTCCACGTACTAATGGGCCACTCTGTATAAGGATGTTTTAATCAGTGAAAACTGTAGAAAATTTAACGTTCTTTAAAAAGTATAGAAATGCTTTTTTCCGGACGTAAAGAAAAACTCTTATTGAAGGAAAACTGGAGGAACTCTCACTCTTTGCACAAGGTCTTCGAGGTCCAAAACTCGTTAGTTTTATTACTTCCTATTTTTTGTTTCTTAAAAAACTATCCATCGATTGAACAAATATTATTAAATGTTCAAAATCATTTTGAATTTATCTAGGTCCTACATAATATTTTTTTAAACTATTTTTTTTTTTTGGATTTACCGAATCGATTAATGAAAATGTTTCAGATGCTTTATTTTATACAATATTTTATTTAAGTCAAAACTAAAAGTTGCAAATCAAAGTAGATACCAAACTTTTTTTTAAATTTTAATGAGTGTTGTTTGGTTCCTCCAAATAGTTGTCATCAAAAATTATTGTTTAATAGCAAAACTAGATTGCACTTTTACACACGATTTTATATTTTACGAAACCTTTATCCACAATTACGATACTATACAGTATAGTCTATTATAATTTTTAAAAATTCTTATTGTATTATCACAAATTTGAAACTATACGTAAACCGTTAAAATGTAATTATATATTAGAGAGGATTTTTACATAGAATAGACGTAAGGTTTTTCTATTTTTAAACAATAGCGCTAATTATGTCAAAATATATTACGTGGCTACAATGAGATAATTAAATTGGTCAATTCAGATTGCTACAAAATGTGAAACTATATTAAGTATTAGAAATTTGACTCCAATTTTTTTTCTGAACAAAGAGAATTTTGGGTATTATGCAAAATTTTGATATAATTTTTTTATGTCGTTCGGGTGAAGTTATTGCAAGCAAGTAAAAGTTAAAATTTAAATATTAGACGTAAAACTCCTTGACCTACATAGACGTAATAAATAATTAGAATTAGCTTCGAGTCATCCAGCTAATTACTTATCAAATACTTGATGCGCTACCTACACTAAATGCATGTTCAACTAAAAATAATTTTTTAAAAATATCGGTGATGATTTTGTTATGTAAAATATGTTATTGATAATATTATTGATACACTAATAGACCAGTCGGCCATGAACACTGAACAAAGAAAAACGTGTAAGATAAAGGTGTCAATGGCAACAAAAAATTTTTGAAAAACTTACCAAAAATCAAATCCCGAAATTCCTCAAGCACTTGTAATCTAGTATCAGGATCTTCGTTAAGATGTTCTTTGGCGTAATTCAAAAGATCCTCTCCAGGTTCGTCCAGAACCATTTCGAACTTAATCAATTCGTCGTTCATGATTTTTTTTTCCCGCGTTTAGTAAAAAAAAACGACGCGTTTATGTAATGTAGCCAACTAACCGAGTTAAACTGTTGTAGATGCAGTAAGAATTCCCTTTTTAAATATCCCCATTGCATTTCGCTTTCAACCTTGGATTCGGTAATTGACTCCTATATTTTATCTTTGTTTCTTTACTATTTTCTTTGTTTTCTGAATCTAATCATTAATAAGTGTCTTATCGATAATTATTGTCAAGTGTGTTTACGCTTCATTTCACTTATTATAATAATAATTCTCTGTTGCGCGTCAATTTAATCGTAATTTGCCTTCGAGCTTAAAGCGCACAATTTATTCTTCAGCCGCGGTCAAAAAAAAAAGTTTAATGTTAGATTCCATTCCGAATGCTTAAAATAGAAATAGATTGTTGCTAAACCGTAAAAAGTTATGTAACTTTCTTCGTAATTTTTTTTATGTACGGCTTATTTTTGGGTTAACTGGAAATAAAAATTGTGTTGAAATTGTTGCTAATGTTAATGAGTTGTCATTGATTTCGATATAATTAGCGGTGCAAAATTTTAATTGTTTTTGTCGGTTATTATAAATTTTAAAATATTTTATTTGATTAACTAATAACAACGATATTTTTAAATCTTTAGATGTCACTACGTATGGCACGGAATAATATTATGAAAATCGTTTTATTGTAAATAATTACGGAGCATAGCGCACCGCTGGTGTTTTGCAATAGTAAAACTTTCAGTTTTGTTAATGTTTTGTATAAGAATTAATGTAACAGCATTTTGTGTCGAAATTTTGAAAAGTTTGGTTTATAGATGGGGATGTACATCCACTATGTGGATTATGGTCCTTCAAAAATTAACGAAACGCTTGAAAATAATAAAAAAATTCATTAATTTGAAATTGATTTTAAAACCGTTTTTTACATCAACTTTTTAAACAGTTTCTTAAAGTTGATTTGAAAACCGTTTTTTAAAATTGATTTATTTAAAAGAATTTATACATAATTGTTTATAAAAATGTGCAGTAATAATAACTTTTAAAATCAATATGAATTTTTTTTGTAAACACATTAATAAATATGTCGCGGTAGTACCGAAAGTAGCTATTAACCAACTTATTTTAAATAGAAACCCTTATTTTTTATTTGGTTCTATATAATCTAATTTTTTTTTAATCTTTATGAATTTTAACTACTTAAGTGGTTTCAATTTAAATCCAGATCCATTTAGTTTTAAAAGTTTAAAAGTTTAAAAATTTAAAAATTTTAAAATATTGTAAATAATAATAGAAGTAAGTGTTAAAACGGTACTTGTTAAAAATTCATCACAAATTTTTATTAAGAAACGCTGTGTTAAATCTTAAATCAATTTAAGTACATTTCCATGTTAACTTTCTTTATTGTCAGATTTGAAGTTAAAAAAATGGATGCTTTATTTAAAATTGTATTTTTAAAAAAATGTAATAGTCTTGTGTTATATATAAAAAAATAGTGGTTAGAAAAAACGTTAGCAAAAGAATGGTTCATAAAAACTCACTCAAGCTCACATTGGCTCAAATTAAGTGGACATTAAAAAGAAATTTGTACCATCCTGAAAAATTGTTTAAAAATATTGTTTTTTTAAATGTAACTTTACCAGCCTGAAATATTGTTTGAAAATAAAGTATTTCCCAATATTTTACATGGTCAATTTTGACTCGGATTATATGAAGATTATTCACCAATTTAATTGTTATTATACCAGTGCCATAATCAAAGAAAACAAATACTAATTTTGATAAATAAACTGTAATTGCCAACCTTAAGAAGAAACAGTGCCAGGTGCCAGTAATCTTTGACATAGTGGATAACAATCAAGAAGAAGAAGAACAAAAAATAAGTGTATCATCTGTTGTGTTATTCATCCTTTCTTGGCATTCATGGATATCCTTATCAAGCAACGATCATCTTCAAAAGCTCAAAACACGGATAAAAAAATGGTGTTTGCAAAATAAAGACAATAAAGTCGATAAACATCAATTAACAAATAGAATTGAATTGGTATCAGCTCAACTTAAGACACAACGATCTTCAAGATGAAAAAGAATTTATGTACACCACATGCTATGGACAGTGAAGACAGAAATGTCTTTGAAGATAGATATATAGGTATAAAAAGCTCTTTACAAACTTTATTAGAATCAAGCACAACAACGAACAACTCTCAAAATGTACATCTTGCTTCAAGTAACAGAAATATTAGATTGCTTAACATAAATTTGCCAATCTTTTCAGGCAATTGTGTAAAATATCATTCATTCATTTATAGATTTGTTTAAAGTTTTAATACTTAACAACATTCAATTATCATCAAAATCTGAAATTTTTTTAATCTTAAGTCATATTTACGTGGAAGGTATTACAATTGGCTAACACTCTTCAAGTAACAGATGATAACCTAGATATTGCATTAAATTTATTAAAACAAATATTCAAATAAAAAGCAAATAGCAACCACTCATTTTAAGAATTGTTGATGCAACTCTTCTAATAAAATGTACACGCATGAAATTTAAAACTTGGACACCACAATTTCTGTAAACAAAAATTTGCACATTGTAAAAGCGGACTTAAGGGTATCATTTACAATTCTAACAACAGGTAGTCTAAAAGTCCTAAAAATGAAGTGGTTATTTTTCTGTAAATGTGTGGGTTGGGTTAGCGCGCGGGGTCCAGAAGTTTGTTGGGCTATCGATGGACGTCTTGATTCTGCTGCGTATTTAGATATTTTGAAAAACTATTATGAAACCTTCAGTCGAAGTGTTTTATCCAGACGAAGATTATATTTTCCAACAAGTAAGTATTCTTATTTTACTATACTTTCTCCAAAAAATAGTTCGGGATCTGTTGAATTAACATTTTCATAATGTATTTTTGTTGTTAAAGGACAACCCCCTATTCATACTTCGCGGGTTGTGCGCAATTGGATACGAGAAAATAACTTGGAGCTGTTACCCTGGCCAGCAAAAAGCCCAGATTTTAACATTATCGAAAATGTTTGGGCTCGAATACTTGCTGTTATCCGAAGACAACAAGGGCCAAATTTTATACCAGTAAACCGTAATGCACTAATTGCAGCCATTGATACCGCATGGGAAACGATTAATATTAATTATATTGATACCTTGATAGCGTCAATGAGCAGACGCCTCCAAGAATGTATCAATAATAATGGAGGTCACACCCATTATTGATTTCTTATATTTAGTAATACCTTTATTTAAAAAAAGTTTTCATTTAATTTTAAACTATAACTTGGTATCTTAATTATAATTATGTAATAAATTCTTGTCAAAAACTAAATATATACGTTGACAATAAGAATTGCCTTAGTTTTTATTTTCACTTTTTATATTAACTACAGAAAAAATGAAACGTCATAAAATATACATTTTGTAAGGACTAAATATTATGAATAGAGAGTTTAATGATTTTTTTTAATAACTTACAATAATTAGTAGGTTAGATTTATTTAAAAATAAGTAATAATCAGTCAACCCAAATAACCATGTTTAGTTTTTGATTTAATTTAAAAGTTATTGCTTGTAGACGTTTTTTAAATCAAAATTATTTCTAATTTTATTTTGTAAACATTTCCTAAACAAAATTTTGATTCGATAATTAATCGAGCTATGGTGTTTAATTAGCGATACCTTCAAATATATTCTTTAAAGAAAAAATTAAGTAAGCAACGTAAATTACCTATTTTCTAAAACGTGCTTAGTGTAATGATTCATTCTACAGTCCTTCTATAAGATAACCCCTGCTGAGACTACCTGCTGTTAGAATTGTAAATGATACCCTTAAGCCCGCTTCACAATGTGCAAACTTTTGTTTACAGAAATTGTGGTGTCCAAGTTTTAAATTTCATGAGTGTACAACTTCAGCATATCTCATAGAAATTTATACCTCCAAAATCTCCACATTGGGTTTAGGAGTAATTTGAGAATCTGGTATTAAAAGTGCCAAAACAATCTTAATTATGTGACATTTTTTTTGTCTTTGAAAGAAAACTTTTCTTTAATGTAATTAATTCCTATTTCGATTTAAAAAGCATTATTATTGTACAAATTTGATTTTATTTTACGTATACAATTTGCTTTAAATTGTTATACGCCTTATCTATCTATTTTTCGTACGTGTGTTCTCAACGATAGGAACTGGGATTTCTAATACTTCGTTTGCATACGCATAAAACGGCACTTTTGAAAATTTTCCAATGCGAGTGTTGCTTAACGAAAATGCTAATTACTATTAGTTCGTTTTAATGTGCTTCGCTTATCAGTGAATTATCTGTTCAGTTGAAATAAATCTAATGTGCTGTACAGAAATATTTTCTTCCGATTGCATTTTAATTAAAAATGAATCGTTTGGTGTAAAATCCGTTTTACATGTGATCTTTACAAAAACTGCGCGTCGTCACCGTCCAATTTAACTGGTTGTTTATAAGTTTCGTCGACGTCGTGCAGGTAAATTAAATAAAAAGCGATATCTGGTTTCTAATTTTTTTTTAAAGTTTTTATTAGGCGGGCTTTTATCGTGTCTGTTCTTAACATGGCGAATTTTATATCAACGCCCGATAATGCCTCTGCTGATATCCAGATGGTTGCTTGGTTCTGATGGTACTAAATAATAACTGGTGGTCCGGAAATTAATAACGGTGGTCCACTGCTCTCAGATTTATTTCTTGCTTCTGATGGTTCTACGGCGAGAGCACCATTGCTCAACCTTGCAGCTTACCTTTTGGGTACTGGTCCTACAGAACGCTTTCATCCAACTGCAGTATAGGGTAACGTACGAACTTTTATTACAATCCTTAAATACGGATGAGTGGTTCTTGGATGATGTACATATTTGTGAGAAATGCAGCCTAAGCTGTAAAGAACGTGATCTGTTTGTTTTTCTAATAATTTTAGGTGTAGTTTTTAAGTTTATTGCGTCGCAATATATTGAGCAACTAAAGAAAACCTTGAAGATAGTTTTTGTTAAGTTCACAATTTGTGGTACTCTTTGGATGCTCCCTAGAGCTACTTTTAAAGCTCCAGTGTACTGTTTTATTTTTGTTCATTTACCTTATTGTAAATTTCAATGTGTAAACATTTATGTACTCCTACGTACGACTTGAAGCCGGTTACGCCATATCGTCCATTCACATACGACGACAAACTCTTGGATGGAGGCGTAAGTGGGGTTTGTACATATCTACATTTATCAACGTAATTATTTCGTTTCTTTTTCATGACTTCCTTAAATACTGACTAGAGAAATAAACGTGTATATATGATTTTGGCGTGGTTTATCATTTCTTTTCTCTCCTTGGCATTTGCCCAACAAAAAAAAAACAACCAATAATCAACATCCTCAGGTTCGGTCTCGAAACGTCCACATTTCCAGACCGTATATTCGTATGTCACATTAAGGCATCTGTGGACTGGCGCCCATTTCGATCTAATCTATTCTACTACCTTGTAAAAATAATCTCGAACCTACGCCACGAGCGAATTGCCGGATTTCTATACAATTTTGGCACGGGTGCAAGTTTTGCCCGTAACAAGATTTCGTGGCGCCCAACGTGGTTTTCTTTTCTCTTTACTCGACATTATTTTCACCAGTACTTTTATTTTTGTAAAGGGGGGGTATAACTCGTTTCTTTTATTAAATCGTCCATTACTTACTTGACGAGTCTTTCTGTGCTTTGCTGAGTTTTCTACATACACGAAGGTTTTTAACCATTTTATTATCTACTGCATCGCTAATTTGTTTTTTGCTTCTCTTTATGTTAAAATGGCTTCTTGGAACGTAGATGTTTCACGTCTAAACAAGGCAGAACTAGTATACGAAATTTCTTCTCGCGGACAACCTTCCACTGGTCTCAATACGGAAGAACTGCGCAAATTTGCTCGTCAAACCATTGCTTTGGATGGAGATACTTCTTTCAGTACTACATCTACTACTACACTTCCTTTTGCTGATGAAAAGCTAGCTGTAGAAGCTTCTATTGCTGAGCTACAATCATATCTAACAAACTTTAATGGTGACGAAAAAGCTCCTCTCCTCCGGCGAATAAAATCGGCGTGGGCTCACTCATTTCGACGTTGCAAATTGATGACTGCTACTACTGACCCAGAACAGTCTACAAAAACTGGCCTAGCCGTTGCTCTCAAAACCATACAACACGATGTGATTTCCACAATTAAAAAGTTCAAACGAACATCTTTTTATCGGGGCTCAATAAACGCTTCTAGCCCGAAACCCAATAAAACTACAGGACTAGACGACGATGACGATAATGTACAAGATTCGTCTTCAGAATCTGACTTTAACGAAACAGAACTAACTCCCTCTGCAACTGTTGTTACCGCACCAAGACTTGTACACGTTTCAAAATGGAACTTGACATTCTCTGGAGAAGGCCCTTCCTCACTCAATGACTTTTTAATCCGCGTGGACGAACTTAGTACCGCACATCGGGTTACTCCGTTACATTTATTTCTTTCCGCTCCGGAACTGCTCTCAGGTCAAGCACTCTTGGTATATCGCGCTCATAAAGAATCACTAAAGTCTTGGTCCGATGTCGTAAAATTATTAAAATCTGAATTCCTACCTGTAGACTACGATGACCGTTTACTAGACGAAATAAAAGCAAGGACGATGGGTCCTTTAGACACGATCTCTATGTACGTGGCCATAATGCAAAGTCTTTTCAAACGATTATCAGAACCACAATCAGAGGTACAACAACTCAAAATTATTCGTAAAAATCTTACTCCGTTCTACCAAACTGCTTTAGCTTTATCTGAAATAACTTCCATTAATCAACTAGTTGTATTAGGGAAACAATTGGAAAAAATAAAATTTCTATTGAAAGTTACAAACTACCACCATCCCGCAAGTCTACTAAGTTACTGGAACCAAACTTAGCATATGTCGGTCAAACTTCCGAATTAGCTACTACCTCAACCACTCCTCCAGTACTTTCGCGTACTGTAAGATTTTCTGAAAGCTCTGGTGTGCCTTTGCAAGTGTCTACTGTGCAGAAATTGACCACTACTTCTCCAAAGTGTTGGAACTGCAACCAGGGTGGTCACTTGTCTCCTCAATGTCCTTTACCACAAGTTCTTCACTGTTACGGTTGTGGACGACACGGTGTTCGCCGTGCTACTTGTCCCAGTTGCTCCGTTCAGGAAACCGATCTTAGAGGCTACGATCCGAGACGTTGTCTCTACTCCTTTTTCTCTGTTCTCGGAAATTCCATTCAATGGTCTTCCTGAAAATCAGAGCCTTCTTCTTAATTTTATTCTCACTGGTATACGAGACGATGAGCGTCCTCATCTCGCAGTTGATATTCTTGGTCAAACTTTTAACGGGCTTTTGGACTCAGGTGCCTCCCGAACTTTACTCGGAGGTCCTGGATGGGATCGTCTTTGTGCATTGTCTTTACCTCTTCGACCACCTTCGCCGATTTCTCAGTGTCACTTAGCTAATGGCCATCCTTGTACAATCCTTGGAATTCTTTCTGCACCTGTTCGCCTAGAAGGAAAGATGAAGTTACTCGACATTTTGGTGATTCCTGAGGTGACTCAAGAACTAATCCTTGGAGTTGACTTTTGGAAAACGATGAAATTTGTCCCGGATCTTAGACGTGGTGAGTGGAAATTTTCTGATAACCCAAGTGTGAACCCTGCAATTAATTTGTCTTCCTTGTCTCTTCTTACGTACGAACAACAACAGGCGTTGAACGCTCTGACGGATAAGGCTTTTTCTCGACAGTCTTCTGGACTCGGGTGTACTACACTCGTTGAACATCGCATTAAAACCCACTCGGAACCGATTAAGCAGCGTTATTATCCCCTGTCTCCTACCCTACAACAGATAGTAAATGATGAACTCGACAAAATGCTTGAACTTGGAGTAATTGAACCTTCTTATAGTCCGTGGGCTAGCCCCATTGTACTCGTTCGCAAAAAGATAATTCTTACAGGTTCTGTATTGACTATCGAAAATTGAACCAGGTCACTGAAAAGACGCTTTCCCGCTTCCTTACATTTCTTCAATACTAGACCGCTTAAGGGATGCGCGCTACCTCTCTAGTCTTGACATCCGATCCGCTTATTGGCAAATTCCGATGGAGGAATCTTCAAAACCAATGACGGCTTTTACAGTACCAAATAGAGGGCTGTTTCAATTTACAAGAATGCCTTTTGGCCTGCACAATTCCCCAGCTACGTTTCAACGATTAATTGAACGAGTTATAGGAGGAGATCTCGAGCCCTATTGTTTTGCGTATCTCGATGATATTGTAATAGTTTCGTCTACCTTCGACGCTCATCTAAGCATTTTAGAGAAGGTTTTAACTCGTTTGTTTGCCGCTGGTCTGACGCTAAATCGGAAAAATGTAATTTTTGTCTGCCAGAATTACGATATTTGGGCTATGTAGTAAATAAAATGGACTTTCAGTAGATCCAGAGAAAGTCACAGCAATTATTAATATTCCTACTCCTTCCACAGTTACTGAGGTTCGTCGTTTGGTAGGGATGGCTAGTTGGTATAGACGCTTCATACCCAACTTTGCCACGTTACTCGCTCCTTTAACTGCACTGACTAAAAAGAATGCCTCTTTTATATGGACGACTGACTGTCAATCAGCCTTTATTGCACTCAAGGAATGCCTTATTTCTGCACCGATCCTATCTTGCCCGGATTTCACTCTACCATTTACCATTCAAACGGATGCTTCCGATTTTGGCTTAGGAGCAGTCCTAACGCAAGAATCCACCGAAGGCGAAAAGTGGTAAGTTACATAAGTAAATCTCTTTCCCGAGCTGAGAGAAACTACTCGACGACCGAGAAAGAATGTCTTTGCGTACTGTGGGCAATTGAGAAGTTTCGGCCTTATATTGAAGGAGCTCATTTTGTTGTAATTACGGATCATCATTCTCTTCTATGGTTAAATCGTCTGCAAAGTCCTTCCGGACGATTAGCACGATGGTCAGTACGATTGCAGCAATATGATTTTACTATTGTGCATCGGAGAGGAAAGGATCATGTGGTGCCAGATGCACTGTCTCGATCGGTACCTGTCCTCCATATTGCTAATACAGCTGTTGTCTCTACGCACGATTTAGTTCTGCCTACCCAAGACAAGTGGTATAACACTACTCTAGAACGCATTGGTACTTCTCTAAACGGTTTCCCAAATGGTCCGTTATTGATAATGTGTTGTTCCGACGAGTGAAAAGTAAGCCTCCTGAGTTGCTAGGAAATCCATCGGATGAATGGAAGTTAGTAGTTCCAACCGATCAGCGAACAAAGATCATCCAAAGTTTTCATGACCCTCCTACAGCAGGGCACACTGGTGTTTTAAAACGGTTGCGCGAATTCTTAATTTTTATTACTGGCCTAAACTTAGGAAGACGTTCGTAGGTATATCCGTCGGTGCAAAACATGTGCTACGCATAAAGTAGAGCAGGTCGCTTCACCTGGTCACTTTGCCCCTCGTGCTAAACCCACAGGTCCTTGGCAAATTCTTTCGTGCGACATTGTTGGCCCTCTTCCGCGATCGACTAAAGGAAACTCGTATGTGCTTGTAGTGACAGACTGCTTTACTAAATTTTCGCTTTTCTTCCCGTTGCGCACTTCAATAGCTTCGACCATCGTTCGCATTATCGAAGAGCAAGTCTTTCTTATTTTTGGAGTACCTCAATACTTTATTACCGATAATGGTGTTCAATTCAGGAGCCGCGCGTTTACTAACCTGTGCAAGGAATACTGTACTACTATCTTATACACTGCCAGATACCTTCCGCGCGCAAATCCCACCGAAAGGGTCAACCGGGTGTTAAAAACAATGATTTCGTCTTATATAAACGAAAATCATCGACGTTGGGATCAGCACTTGTCAAAACTCGGTTGCGCAATACGCACAGCCAAACATGAAGTGATCGATTGCACTCCTTTCTTTGCCCTTTTGGAAGGGAACAAGTTCTTTCCGGTACGACCTACGGTCCTCCTTCTTCTGCCCCTGACATTGAGACACCTATACCTAACCCCAACGAGACTTTATTCTCTTCGATAAAAGATTTTATTCGCAAACGACTTACAAAAGCTTATAATAATACCCAAAGTCGCTATAACCTCCGACAACGACCGGTGAAGTATAACACAGGTGACCGAGTATGGAAACGTAATTTTATTCTTTCCGACGCAAGCAAACATTTAAATGCAAAGCTAAGTCCCAAGTTTACCGGACCATTTACGGTGAAAAAGTAGTGTCTCCTTGGACATACGATCTTACAGACGATGCAGGTAGTCCTGTAGGCGTATGGCACGCTAAACACCTCAAGCGCGTTTTCACCGATGACAACAACCCAGAAAATGACCTGAAAGACAAGGAAGATTTGGAAATAAACGAGATTTCCTTATTATACCCTCGTCGTAAGAAACGACGCAAAACTTTTAGATTACATCCAACTTTCGCTGACGACTGTGCTCCGTACTTCATATTGTATTTCTTAAATTATCAAAAAAAAAAAAGAAAAAATTTTTTTCCTTTCGTCAGACCCCATTATTTGTTCTGTTTTGGTCTTTAATGTTACTCTACTAAGTATGCCTTAGGTTTCCAGTACCGTGGAGATTATTACGATTTAGCGATACTACCTCACTGAGGTCACGACGTGGTCGGATTGATTCGCTTTATTGTGTGTTGTGTCTTGTATTTCCAGGTTCTGCTTAGATTTGGTTCTCATTCTTATAACTGGAAATATTTCGCCATAGGCGACTCGAAAATTTCTGCTCACTTTTGGAACCTAGATTAGACAAACGACAAACTGTAGGGTTACGACGACCTTCAATTTTTGTTGTACATATATACCACTTACTATGCATTGTTTAATTGTGACAAAAGTTCGCGGTCAAGTCTCTTTGTCCTTATAGTGTCATGGATCTTAGTGGCTCTATATTTAGTTGTTTTGGACTAGTAAAATTACGTAAATACTCTACCCATCCTCATGCTTTACTGTACTGTTTGATTCGAACGAAGTTACGTCTAGAGCTACTGTAAATGGTATTCACGACTAAGGTTAAAATAGGTTAGAGTATGTACTTCACTTTAGCATCGACATGTGTCGGATCTTCTACTCTAGCCTTTATTCTTGGTATATCACTGCTTACAGAGGTGATATTTTCGCTCTTGGCGGCTAGTAGAAACCTTAAGTCGATTTATGCAGTTCTCTGTTCCGGTCTGATAAGAAGAAAGGTATGATTAGGGTTCCTGATAGAACGTACGCTAGCTCAGAATGAACATCAATCTAGTTTCAGAAACTAGTACTTCTATGATTGACTTTTTCTCTAATTTCCTTGTGCTTATGTTTGACTTTTGAACTTTAAAATGGTTATCGTATTGTAATAATGAGAAAACCTAATTACATAGGTTTTATAGTGATATGTCCTTGGGGTAATTTAGTACTAAGTTTGATTTAGGTTTAGGTTCGTTCAAAAAAAAATAATAATAATGGCATCAAACCTTTTCGTTTTTAACCCTATCTTTCCCTTTGTGAGAGGGGGTTTGTGACATTATTTTTGTCTTTGAAAGAAAACTTTTCTTTAATGTAATTAATTCCTATTTCGATTTAAAAGCATTATTATTGTACAAATTTGATTTTATTTTACGTATACAATTTGCTTTAAATTGTTATACGCCTTATCTATCTATTTTTCGTACGTGTGTTCTCAACGATAGGAACTGGGATTTCTAATACTTCGTTTGCATACGCATAAAACGGCACTTTTGAAAATTTTCCAATGCGAGTGTTGCTTAACGAAAATGCTAATTACTATTAGTTCGTTTTAATGTGCTTCGCTTATCAGTGAATTATCTGTTCAGTTGAAATAAATCTAATGTGCTGTACAGAAATATTTTCTTCCGATTGCATTTTAATTAAAAATGAATCGTTTGGTGTAAAATCCGTTTTACATGTGATCTTTTACAAAAACTGCGCGTCGTCACCGTCCAATTTAACTGGTTGTTTATAAGTTTCGTCGACGTCGTGCAGGTAAATTAAATAAAAAGCGATATCTGGTTTCTAATTATTTTTTTTTTGTTAAAGTTTTTATTAGGCGGGCTTTTATCGTGTCTGTTCTTAACATGGCGAATTTTATATCAACGCCCGATAATGCCTCTGCTGATATCCAGATGGTTGCTTGGTTCTGATGGTACTAAATAATAACTGGTGGTCCGGAAATTAATAACGGTGGTCCACTGCTCTCAGATTTATTTCTTGCTTCTGATGGTTCTACGGCGAGAGCACCATTGCTCAACCTTGCAGCTTACCTTTTGGGTACTGGTCCTACAGAACGCTTTCATCCAACTGCAGTATAGGGTAACGTACGAACTTTTATTACAATCCTTAAATACGGATGAGTGGTTCTTGGATGATGTACATATTTGTGAGAAATGCAGCCTAAGCTGTAAAGAACGTGATCTGTTTGTTTTTCTAATAATTTTAGGTGTAGTTTTTAAGTTTATTGCGTCGCAATATATTGAGCAACTAAAGAAAACCTTGAAGATAGTTTTTGTTAAGTTCACAATTTGTGGTACTCTTTGGATGCTCCCTAGAGCTACTTTTAAAGCTCCAGTGTACTGTTTTATTTTTGTTCATTTACCTTATTGTAAATTTCAATGTGTAAACATTTATGTACTCCTACGTACGACTTGAAGCCGGTTACGCCATATCGTCCATTCACATACGACGACAAACTCTTGGATGGAGGCGTAAGTGGGGTTTGTACATATCTACATTTATCAACGTAATTATTTCGTTTCTTTTTCATGACTTCCTTAAATACTGACTAGAGAAATAAACGTGTATATATGATTTTGGCGTGGTTTATCATTTCCTTTCTCTCTCCTTGGCATTTGCCCAACAAAAAAAAAACAACCAATAATCAACATCCTCAGGTTCGGTCTCGAAACGTCCACATTTCCAGACCGTATATTCGTATGTCACATTAAGGCATCTGTGGACTGGCGCCCATTTCGATCTAATCTATTCTACTACCTTGTAAAAATAATCTCGAACCTACGCCACGAGCGAATTGCCGGATTTCTATACAATTTTGGCACGGGTGCAAGTTTTGCCCGTAACAATTATTTTGGTAACGATGTACACAAGTGCATCCAACTAAATGGCTTTATCCACAACCTAATATTAAAATTAACGATCTATTTCTCTTAAAAAAACCAAGATACTCCACTATTAAAGTGATCATTGGCTAGGGTCACGAAAGTATTTGTAGGTAAAGATGGTAAAAAATTGAGCTGCTCAAGTTTGTACTTTAAACGGCAATCCTACACTCGATCCATAACTAAGATTACATTACTCCTATTAACGATAAACAATTTTGTTAAATATTTCATTTGAACGTAATCAGTTGATTCCAAATTTGTTAACTATCTTTTTTTCTCGATTTCAATATATTATCATTTGTGTTAGAGTTTTTATTGCTATTTTCTAAAATCGTTTACTGGTATTTTTTACACATGAACTGTCTTTTAAAAATGTAGTAGTCTTTTGTCATATATAAAAAAAAAAGTGGTTAGAAAAAACGTTAGCAAAAAACTGGTTTATAAAAACTCACTCAAATTAAGTAGACATTAAAAGAAATTTGTACCATCCTCGAAAATTGTTTAAAAATATTGCTTTTTTAAATGTAACTTTACCAGCCTAAAACATTGTTTGAAAATAAAGTATTTCCCAATATTTTCCAGTACTATTTTTAACAAAATAATTTAGAATATTTCAGGTTGTACGTATATTTTATAAAACAATAAATATTTTTGAATTTGTTTAATAAATTGTAAAAACGTGGTTGGTAACTTTTCTCTGCTGTTTATCTTACTTTGTAAAAGGCTTCCTTTACAGTTTTTACTTTTGCGATCATGTTCAAAGCGAATCTAGAAAAAAAAAACCCGGGAAATTAAAAACCGAGGTATAAAAAGCCGCGGAAAAAAAGCCTCTAGAAAAAAAACCTCGGAAAAAGTCGACCGGAAAAAAGTCGACCCAAAAAAAAGGCGGGAAATAAAAAACCTAGATATAAAAAAACTGGCAAAAATAGCGGTGATATAAAAGCTGGTGTGTAAAGAGCCGCGGTAAAAAAATCTACCAAAATAGAAAAAACTTTCGTTTAATTTAAGGGTTCAGCAGTGTTCTAATAGAGTGTCATTTCTTTGACACAATCAAATGTATTTTCCAATTATCCATTCTTAAAGCTTTTACAAAATTCTTAAACAGCATGCACATTTAAAAATACTCAATCCGTAGATCAGACGTAAGCCCTCTTACTTCAATAGCGAAAGTCGGAATTATCTGTTCCCCTCAAGATGATGAATTTATCAGGGAAGTTGGGCACTTGATTACTTGGTCTAGCTTTTTCAAGGAAATCAATATGTTTAACAGTTTTTTCTGCAAATGTAGTGTATGTCAGAATGTGAAAACAAGCACTTCTCTCATCCATAAATGTGCCCATTGCTTTCATAAAGAAGATTAATCAACCTACTTGACAAGTAAATTCTTTAACCCTGGTTGAGTGTCATTTGTCACTACATAACGTGCCTTCTAATACTATGGCTTTGTTTAACCAACGTGCACTGTTCAAGAACAACGAAAACAGGTCAATAAATTATTTATCTTATTTATATTTTTTGTGCCATTAGCCTATGAAGTATTTTAGAAAGATTAGTGATTGTGAATACAATTTTATTACAATAGGCGACAGAATTTTTCTTAGTAACTAGAAGATAATTAGTTTTAAGATGAATTTCAAATGCATTTTAAAAACTACTTGCAAGTAATAAAATACTTTTCTAAATTTGGATTTAGAAATGCACTTTAAAAATTAAATTATTTACATTCTAAACTAAAGTGTATAATAATTGTTATAGTATAAGTGCTAAAGTAGAATATTTTATTTGTATGACAAAAGTCAATTACAAAAAAATCTTTTGACACAAGGTACCGATCAACGCATTGTGTGAGTAAAATAACGTTTACGTTCTACCATAATTAATTAATACAAAATAGAAATCCTTATTGTTGTACAATCTGGAGGCCATACTATAATCTTCATAATAATAATCTTGAGAAACTACAGCAAAAGTTTTTTAACACAACTGATCACTTAATGCGTTATTTTTTCTCCAGGTTTTTTTCAAATTTTTTTTTGTCAGTTTTTTTTTCGTCAGCTTTTTTTCTACGTTTTTTTTCCGCCGGTTTTTTTTCCGCTGCTTTTCTTTTCGTCGGCTTTTTCTGCGGTTTTTTCTGCCGGCTTATTTTTCGCGGTTTTTTTGGTTTTTATTCCCCGGCTTTTTTTCCACTGGTGTTTATTACGCCGACGTTCAAAACAGGTACCCGTAAAGCAATGACAGTTTTATGCTGGCTAGTGTTTCTTGAAGAAGATTCAAGTATGTAGTTAACAATAAGAAAACTAGAATAGTTAAATCTTAGTTTGTCGGTGCATCAGGTAAAATTTGTCAATGTTAAGATTATAGTTTATTTTAACATTTTTTTTATTGTTTCCTTTTAGAAATCGACAATAAAAAAAAATTAGTGCATTATTCGTAATGTTTGATGAATTTATTAATCTAATTTATTAAACCCTTATATGAAACTACAGGGTTTCTATAAATGATTGTCTCATCAGATGAGTTTTGGAAAATTAAAAAAATGCAAGTTTGCTCACTTATAGAAAATTAATTTATGCTAATGTCATCATCTGTCAGTTATTTCATCGTTCCGTTGTAGTTATTATCCCTGGTTGTAATTGTGTTCTTCGTCTTTTATTTTGTTCATTTAATTGCCAACTTGATGAGACAATCATTTATAGAAACTCTGTATAAAAAAAACTTTAGTGATAGTAATAAACTGGATGGTATCCTTCACTAATGTACTTATTTAAAATGTCCAGATAGTGGAGTACGTCTGGGCCTTTTTAATTGAAGGAAACGATCGAAACAAACCTCTCAGTTATCACATAACTAGCGTATTAGATGGTCCTGGATTTTTCCCCAAACCTTTGACTAATAGAAATGGAAAACTAACCGTATGAAATAGCCCGTATACATGTTCATGGCCAGTATTTATTTTCTCAAATAATGCCCTAGAAGACAGAATTTCTTAAGCTGGGCCTCTGCGCTAAGTTATTAAAAGTTTGATAGTTTGGTCATTTAAAATGACATTTTAGATGTTGATCTCAGATCAAATGCCCGCAAGCATTCTTTGCTCCGGGTTTTTATGCGCGTATTTTGTTCTGGCAGTTCTATATTCCAATTTTAAAAATCGATTTTGAAGACCGGTTGATCGGTTAATCGGCTTTTGTTGCCACCACAAGTATTTATGGTCAGAATTAGAAAGAACAGACACGTTATGAAAATTAAAGAAATGTAAGAGCTTAGCAACATGAACAGATAAATCACATCTTTTTGTTAGTTCTTATGTCACTTTTATGTAAGTGTTTTTAGCTTCGTGGTGGTTAATCTCACGCAAGTCGTATTACAATCCTTACAGGGGTAGTTATAAATAACATTTGATATAAGAGAGATATCGTTTTTTTTTACTTTACTAAATAATAAATTGAGTGGATAAAGATTATAAATAGCAACTTTGAGGTTTTCTAAAATTAATTTATGTGAAATTTCAGGTATGAATGTAAGTTTGCAATATATTGAAGTGTTATTGATGTGGTTTAATTGGTGACTGTTGTAGATTGATGTATCAACAAACTGTTTTTTATAGCTTTTATGGTATTGATTTTCTAGTGTAATTGGTGATTGGAGTTGTAGTTTATAAATTATCATAAGTGGATGTTTTTTATGTACCAATCAATTCTAACTTCGTTATCTAAAGTTTTGATGAGTTTCGTGTCCAAATAGGGTACTGAATTATCTTGTTGTTTTTCTACTGCAAACTGTATTTTTTGGTGAATGCAGTTGCAAATGGAGAGATTGTTGTCAATTTTATCTTCAGGAAAGCTATATACGAGGATGTATTAATATCTAGTTAGCCTAAACCAGTTCCTTGCATAAACAAAATATTGCGTTACCATAGCAACGAACAATAACTTATTAGAAGTGTCAGTGTAAAGTTTGACGTCAAAAAAGTAAACCAGAGTCACGCAATAAGTTAAATGAAAAAAGATGTCCACCGAAATTGTGAAAATCGAAAAATTGGAGTATCGAGCCATCATCAAGTATCTGTATTTAAAAGGGTTAAGAGGTAAGCAAATTTACGAAGATGTGCTTAATACCCTTGGTGATCAATGTCCTTCGTATGCGACCGTCAAAAATAGGAATGCAAGCTTCAAAACAGGTAAATTTTCCATTGAAGATGATGACCGATCGAGAAGGCCAGTTTCTGTGTCAGTCCCCGAAAATATCGATACAGTTCATGACATGATTTTATCAGACCATCGAATTAGGCTAAAACGGATGTCTGAAGCACTGAATATTTCATACGAACGCGTTCATCATATGGTTCACGTCAATTTGGACATGAGAAAATTGCTGCAAAATGGATCCCCAAATGTTTGAATGTTGACCAAAAGCGTGCAAGGGTAGAAGCATCGCGTTCGATCTGTGTTCGATTTGAAAACGATGTAGACTTCTTAAACCGAATTGTTACTATGGATGAGACTTGGGTACATTTCTACGATCCAGAAACAAAGCAACAATCGATGGAATGGCGACACTCTGGTTCTCCAAGACCTAAGAAGTTTCGTGTCCAAAAATCTGCTGGAAAAGTTTTTCTTCAGTTTTTGGGATTGCCATGGAGTAATCACGATTGATTTTTTGGATAAGGGTAGAACAATAACTGGAGATTACTATTAGACATTAATGACCACTCTACGGGAAAATATTAAAGAGAAAAGACGCGGAAAGCTATTCAAAAGTGTTTTGTTTTTGCAGGACAACGCCCCTGCACACAAATCTCATGTTGCCATGCAAAAAATTCGTGGTTTAGAGTTTGAATTACTAGAACACTCCCCTTATTCACCCGATTTGGCTCCGTCCGACTATCACCTTTTTCCTCAACCGAAAAAAGTTTAAAAGGTCGTACATTTTCTTCCAACAACGAGGTAATAGAAGCTGTGGAGGTCTGGTTTGCAGAGCAAGAAAAAATTTTTTTGAAAGGTCTAGAGACGTTGCAGGTTCGCTGTAATAAATGTATCCAATTAAGAGGAAAATATGTTGAGTAATAAAATATTTTGCCATTGAAATTTTGTTTGGTTCTATAGTAGGCTAAGAATTTTTCAATATATCCTCGTACAATGTCGTCAACATATTTGAAAATAATAGGAAATTGAAAATCGGTTTTCTTGTTTACGTATTGTAAGAGGTACACTGAGCTTTGTCATCGCTCAAATCACCATGAACTACATACTACAAATAATAAATTTTTTTACAAATGTCCAAATAATTTTATTAAGATAAATTTTAGTCAATTATTCATGTAAGCAATTTAACATAATTAATCTCATAATTATAATATTATACATTATAATTGTTATATTAATGTGTTAATCGACAGGTTATTTGGCTTTATAAAATTTTTTTGAAATTAAAAAATTAGCGATTTTTTAACAATGTTTAAAAATTTATTTCTTGGAGTGTATTTAACCGATTAACCTCAATTTATTCGCGTTAAACTCATTATGTTCGAAAAAAAAATTGTACGCACCCTTTAGGAGAAGATTCTTACTAGTTTAGCTCGGTCACCTTAGCCCGCCCCCACCCACAAAAAATCTGTTTTTAACGTTTGTACACAAAAGAGAATAGTTAGCACAGTCTAGTACACCTTTAATAATGGAGTTATTGAAGGTTGAATTAAGGAAGCCAATCCCACACAAGAAAATTTTGAATTTTTGACGTTTCAACATTAAAGAGCTGAGCTAGCACAGCCTAGCACAATTATGCTCAACGGTTGAGTTATTGAAGGTGAATCTAGAAATCCACCCCTCAATAACTCCGTTATTAAAGATGTGCTAACGTTAATTTTATTTGTGATAACCTTTGCTAACTCATCTCTTTAATGTTAAAACGTCAAAAGTTTAAAATTTTGTCGAGGAGAAAGATTCCCTCCTGACTTCTATAGATTCAACCATGAATAACTCCGTTATTAAAGGTGACCTAGCGTTGAACAAAGTTATGTAGGCATGTGCTACTAGCTATTCTCTTTCGTGTGCAAACATCAATAATTTGATATTTTTTTTTGTTAGAGGGCTGAGGTCGTTTTACCCTCTTTAGATTAAAACCTCAATAACCCTGTAAAGGTATTATTTATTATTTCTAGTTATGCTAGCTTTCTCTAGCTCAGCTCTTTAACTTTCTGCTACATGCGGCGCTGTAAACCCTGTATTGTTAAACATTTATATTTAATAATCATCGCTTTAGACGCAATCAGAACATATAAAAGTACAATGTTTGAAACACATATGCTTTTCACACTTTATGCAATAATATTTAGTGTTTCGATTTTTCTTCCGGTCGCAGAAGCCACAACGGCCTCATTTGGGGACATTATTATCCGCGGTTGCTCCTACAACTTGTTTTGGTTCCTCATATCCAGTCAGTTCTCTGATTCTTAAGGCTAGTTGTCTTGGTAAGCGAGTGAGTTAGACTTGTAGATGATCGTCTATTAATTGAAAAGACAAATTCCGTAAAAACTTCTTCTCATGTTGTTTGGACTATTACACTTGTGTATCACCATTGTATTGATACCAGCTACATTCAGTAAGGAATAGAACACGACCATGGGCCATCTTCTGGTATTTCTTGCACAGACATTGTAGCGCAAAGCTTGTCAACAGTATTGACGCCACCCTTAGTGCTATTATAATCTATAGTCATTTCTGGTTTTTCTGTTGTAAAATCGATGTTGTCGTTGTAATGTAGCCTTGATGCCAATAAATCATGTTTATTAAGTTTGTAAGAGACTAGCGTTACATGATCCAGAAAAACAAACATGCTAGAGTGAAGGGGTCGTAACTTTATTGGACGAGAAGATTCTAGTCGCAACTCTCTTTTATTTTTACGGATTGTGCCCAACAATGTTAGTTTTTTAGAGTGGAGTGATTTCAATAACGGTATACTGGTGAACCATGTAACGTTTGTAGTTCACAAATAATAAAAATAAAAAAGAAGTGACGGCTCTAGCGATACAATCTAGAAAAAAAAGAACAATAATATTTGGCTCGAAATAGCGCACTAAATTCGTGAAAGATCCCGTATTTGGAAGCGTTATCACAGCAATGTCTGGCTTAGTCGGTGAGTTGGGAAGGTTCTTAAGAGAACTAAAAGAAATAAACTGCTGCGTAACGAGGCGCCACCTGCTGGGTATTAGAGAAAAATAAAACCGACCAACAGGAATTCAATAGGTTTTACTTAAGGACTACAACGCTACAACGAATACAAATTAGAAAGACAAACAGACATGTAAATATAGAAAATACAACTTAAAATATTAGAACAATCGGGGAGAAGTAAGAGATTCTGTCGCATGGAACTTGCGTGCATTAGCAACAACAAAATACTTAGAGTTCGCAATCAAATATCTTTAAATTTAGTTAATTTTTTGTTGGTTACACCCCCAAATTACAGTTAGCGTATCAATTTAGGATTGGTGATTAAGGAAACTTGACATACACACGTCACTGACACACGGTGACTTAAAAACTAGAATTAAACTTGGACGGAACGTAGCTCCCGCCAACCCAAAAAGCCTTTTGTTTTAGCTTTACCCACTTTAATGAAAGCGCCACAGCTCTGATGGAGCTAGTGAAAACAAAACCAAACGTTGACGGGTGGAGTCTACCCCCAATAACAATTTGTGTATACACTAGGGATTTAAACCGTTTAATGTCACATGTACGTGAGCTCCAAACGCATGCAAGAAAGAATAGGTTCCTTAAACAATAAACTGAGCTGTAAACTGATGCATGTAGTTTTGATAGGAAGGTTCTTGCTAACGACAGCAGGTACTAGCTACTAGAAAACTTGTAGGATTTCTCTGAGAAGGACAAGACGAGGAAGCTTGGAAAGCAGGTGGTTTTCTTTGAAATAGCAGGAGCGCAGCGTGCGCGACCTTCAACCGGTGCAGTATAATTGGCCGTGGCAGTTTCAAAATCGGTGACACCGTGGCAGTCAACACGTTTCCTATAGCGAAGGATTTCCAATTGCTCGTTCCAGCGCCCCCAGGAATTATCCAGACAGCAATATACGAGTAGAATATGAGGTCAAGACACGTGCTAAAGCATACGTTGTAATTAGAAATTAACACAACCACTAAACGAACCAAAGAAATAGCAAAAAAAATCACTTACGGCGAAATTGGTCGGATTTATATTTCTACATTAATTTAACTTGAAATTATTGAAGCTACATTGATATTTTACGTGTAATTTTTAGTTTTGTGAAGCACCGACAACCGCCCAATAGGAAAAAAAAGTCTTAAAATGTCTGCCCGTTGTTTTGATTAATTTTGAGAATAAATCGATCTACCAATGGGAAAATCGTAGCATGCGCGGTAAATTTGATTTTTGTCGCAACGTGCAACTCTCGCGACCTACGTTCGGGTTCGAGTATTTTGAACCGTAACAACCAGTTGTCAGTGGTAATACTTCTTGTAGAACTTTTTTAAAATTCACAGAGTTTTTCAACTACAGCACTTGTGATATTGCTAACAGTTTTTTTATATAAACTTCTAAATTAGACACAAAATATCACTTCTAGTCCACCAAAGCATAACCTTTATTCCGTACTTGTTTGGTTTGTTGAAAATGTATTGTCGAAAACTACAGCGACCTTGAAAGGCCTCCAACTTTTTATCTATTGTAACATAATAGAACATGCATCTTTGCAGTTTTGACAAATACATCAAAAACTTTCCTAATAGGAGCCAACTTATCAATGCTTTCATCTTGTGTTTGAGTGTCATCAAACCTCAGACGTCGCAGTAAAAACTGAAATCTGTTTACCGACATAACTAAGCGAAATAATTCTACTCCTGTTCCTTGTGTACTAAATAACTTTTTTACATGTAGCCAACTTAATTTGAGAACTCCAGACATATAGAGTTATTTGTAGGAACAGCGTCTCTTTCACGAAAAAAAACTTGCTGTGGCTGTATAAATATATGCGTTAATGTGTTCTAAAATAATATTCAATATTTCATTACAAAAAAAATTCCATATGTCAAGTGAATCTGTCAGATTTTTTGTAGCAGCTTTTGAACGATTTAAGCAAGTTTTGCAGATCTTGTTCTAACATTTTTTGGTTGTGGTTTTATCTTTTAATCTAATAGTAGTTCTGATAGTTCTTGCTCTGTATCAAAATCGCTTGTTCTCAACCCAAATGTTTCTCATTGTTTTTCTAAATGATCTATCTCTATATCATTTTTCTCTTCATCGTACTTAATTTCTACGTCACGCCATCTTCTACCATAGTTTTCTTGAGTAATTTTTGCAGATACTCTTGCCCTTTTTTGTAAGACATCCTAAAAAAATTTTCTTATATTGAAAATACTTTCTCTTTGGTCGCTGTTCTCTTTCGTGTGAAAACGTCAAAAAAATAATTTTTTTAAATAGCTTCTTTGAAGTTCGATTTACTTGAAAATTTTAGAAAAGTAGGTTTATAATGTCATCAAAAAACCAGAATACTAGTAGTCTAGTAACCCTGGCTAAAAAATAAAGAATTTAGAGACTGTTCACATACCTGCAAAAACTAGGCGTCGGTCGCTTTAAAGTTATTAACAATTCATTAAAGATTTACCGCGGATTCTGTTGTTTAATTATTTGTATTTTTTCTTTTGTAAGTTTTAGAGGAAAAAGTCATAAGAGATAATAAATATAAATTTATTTATTTAATCGTATGTAAATTTTAAATATTGTATTGTGATGTAAGTGTTATGTATGGTGCCCCAAAAGATCAGTATAAACCTGTACAGTGTGGTGACGAAATCGTATGCAATTGTGTTTCGTCTTGGCAAAGCATTTACTTCAGGGTTTAGAAAAACCACTAAAAACCTAAACATACCAACCCTTACCCACCCTAGTATTCACATGTAATAATATTAATTAAGTGATTATGTGATCGTGTTTTGTGAAATTGTGTTGTAAATTTTTTTCTAATTATTAGGGAGGGTTTTGATGACCAGGTCCGGAAACCAAAGTGGTGATACTCAGGAACAACATATCTTTCTTGTTGACCATGGAGTACTGTAAGGTACTGATCAACTTTCATATTTTATATTTGCAGCAAAAACTCTAAAAAACACACACGAAAAAAAACTCTAAAGAAAATAATAATAATATAAACAATAAGCATGTTTAGACATTAAGATTAGATCAAAGCATTTAAAGATACGTTAATGCTTAGAAAATTTATTTCAATCAGATTAAAATTGATTGATTTTAGCAACTCACTTAAATACATTTTTAATAAGAACATATTGTTAAGAATTTTTGGAACTTCTTTCGAAATAAATTTTTGAGTCCTACCTGAAGTTAAAAATTAAAAATAATTATCTTTAGTCTTCCAAGAACATTTTAATGTATGTGCAACTTTATTTATTTCTAAAATCTCAATTCAGTCCCAATTGAAATTTTAGGTTATTTGATTGTTATGGTAGCTTGTTGAATTGTTCAATGTTTTTTTTTCAAAAATTAAATGTCCACAATTTGACATTAACTTGGGATTTTTGTCTTCTATAAAAATGAATTTTTGGGTTCTTCTATCGAAGAAGGAGTGATTCATGATAATTTATTGGTGTTGTTTTTAGAATAAAAATAAAAAACTGTAGACTTAAAGTTCAGACCAATAATAGTTTATTAACTTAAAAAACCAGTGACTAGTCTTACTTATAAATAAAAAGTCAACTTCGGACTGAAATATAATGAGAAAAGTAGAACAAATAATTAGTACATCTGTAGAAAAACTAATAATTTTAAACAACTGCTTGTGATTGAAAAAAGTTTGTTAAATTAATAAGTTAAAATTAAAATTTATAATGCGAATAAGCACAAAACATTTTACAATTAGTTTTTGAGACCACCAGGTAAATCATGCTCTACAAAATAATTGTTGGGAGGTACCCAATAAAGTAATAAGGTAAGAAGTATACTTTATACTTACAAAAATCTCGTCACAAAATTCCCCTCTAGCAAAACTGAGAGGTTGGCATGGTCTGACAAATAATTTCGTGCAAGAACTCCAGAAAAGAGAATTAAACATAAAGTAAAGTTCCGTAGATTAATAACTTCCAGAGAAATGAGAAGCAAAAGTAAGTCAAAGGAATTATTCGAGCTAAGGGTGCTAGTAGAAAAGTCGCTCAAATAGCGGATAGCCAAAAAGGCAGCATAATTACCAAACTTTAGATATAGTCAAACAGTGACTAACACAAACACAAAAAATAGAGAAAGGTTTAGGCAAGGCACAGGAAACAAAGTAGCCAAGGATCAAAAAAACCCTAAGAACCAAAATTATTCTAAGCACACTTACCCTGGCTATAAACCCCAGTGTAAAAAGGTATAAAAAAAAAAAACAGCAGAACAAGCACACGACACAAAATGTCGGCTTAATGAAAAGTCAGTTGTTCTTAAAACAAGGAAAGTAGTGACCATCGGTCAATATATAACCAACTACCCGTAAATGAGAAACACCGTCACTGCGGACCGCCGATTACAATAAGATTCTCAAACGAACTCCGATATGCATAAAGTCGGCCACAAAAAAATACCCAAAAGCATAATAGCATGGGAAAATACAATTAACAAAAATATAATTACCAGAATTATAGCCCTCTGAAGAATTTGATCAACACAGAACCAAACAAAATTAAGATACTGTGAGAGTACCCCGAAATCTCAAAAATTAAAAAAAAATAAAAATGCCTAACAGAAAATAAGAACGAAGCAAAGGACCAACAATATCACACAATATAATCTGCTAAGGACGAGTAGGTCTTGCACAAGGAACGAAATAGCCTAAAGAAGCGGGTTGTTCTGTTTTGTGTGCCGAACACACACGACTATATCTAACGTAGTCAGCCACTTCCAAACGCATTTTTGGCCAATAGTACGTTTGCAGAATGGAAGCAGTGGTTTTAAAAACGTCGCAGTGTTCTGCGTAGGTGTCGATTTTACTCGTCAATACAAGACATTATTAATGACATATCAAGACAAAAATTTTTGAAGAAAAGAAACCATAATTGGTCAATTTATTATACCAACGATGTCGAGTAGGAAAACAAAGCTCAATAATACGAGAGGGTGTGCAATAGGTACAGAGCGAGATAGTATGTTCGGCACCACATGTTCTTTCCCTTTCCGTTGATGATTGAAAACTAGTATTTTGGTAGACGTTACGCCCATCTAGCTAACTGGTCAGAAGGATTTTGGAGTCTGTTCAACCACAGAAGGGAGTGGTGGTCAGTTATCACAGTGAAATGTGATTCCTGGACATATGGGAGGAGCTTCTCAATAGCGAACAAAAGAGCTAAAAATCACAGCGTAGAGTCGTTTAGCCTTGGTTAGAGATAGGCTGAGATGACATATCTGGACACGAGAGAATAGAAACTGATACCAGATGATCTTTTAGTTGTTAGAAAGCTTGTTGGAACTCAAGTGGCCAAATAAAAGGCGAGTGTTTTTTAGTAAAAACCGTTAACGGAGAAGTAAAAGTAGTTTGTAATGAAACAACGGTACCAACTAGCTACACTAATAAAGTGTCGTATGTCAATCACGGTTTTAGGAGTAAGAATTTTTAATATGGCCGAAACCTTTTTAGGATCTACAAACAATCCGTGTTTATTTACTATGTTACAGGTTTATTTGCAAAAGTAAAACGTATGTTGGGAGTCTTCTTAGAAACGTGTGTCGTGTGTAACACTTTACGACGAAAATTAAATTTGCCGCGCATGTTGCGATTTTTCCATTGGTGGATTGTTTAATACACGAAAAGTTTTAAAGATTACGAGCGGACATTTTCTACATCCTTCTATTGGGTGTTTGGCGTGCTTTGTGAAGCAAAAATTTTACACATAAATTATTAATGTGTGCTTCAATAATTCCAAGTTAAATTGGTGTGTAAATGTAAACCCAACCGCATTCACCGTAAGTATTTCTTTTCCGTTGTTGTCTCGTGGTTGTGTTAATTCTAATTACGACGTATGCTTTAGCACGTGCGTTGACCTACTAATCTACTTGCGTATTACAATCTGGATAATTTCTAGGGGTGCTGGAATGGCTATTTAAGAACCCTTTGCTATATAACTTGACAACTACTACGTTTTTGTCTACATTTAAGTTGCCAACGGCCGATGAACCCTACAGGCTGAGGGGTCGTTTACGCTGCATACTTGCTGTTTTGAGGGAACATATCTGCCTTCCGTTTTTTGTCGTATATTTTTCCTAAGGAAAATCCTGGGGTTACCTATCTTCTGAAGCTGTCAAATACTGTCGCTAACAAGAACCTTTTTTTTTCGGAACTAAATACAGCTAAGTTTACTGTTTAAGAAAACTATTCATGCGTATGAAGCTCACTTACTTGTGACATTAAACGGTTTGAATCCCTAGCATATAAGTAAATTTTTATTTGGGGTAGACTCCATCACCGACGTTTGGTTTTGTTTTAACCAGCTCTATAAGAGCTTGGGCGTCTCAGATAAAATGGGTGAAGCTAAAACAAAAATCCTTTTGTGTTGGCGGGAGCTACTTACCGTGCTATTCCGAGTTTAAGTTAATCTTAAGTTACTGTGTGTAAGTGATGTGTGTACGTCGAGTTTCCTTGATAACCAATCCTCAATTAAAACGCTAACTTTAATTTGGGGTCTAATAAACAAAAGCTTAACTGAATTTTGACACATTAATTGCGAACTTTAATTAAATTGTTGTTGCTAACGTCCGTAATTCTATGCGACAGCCTCTCTCTTATTTATGTCACATGCTCCTAGTATTTTAAGTTTTATTTGCTATGTTTAATTGTATACTTGTTTCTCTGAATTGTGTTTGTTTTAGCGTATTAAACCTTTAGTAAAATTTATTGAATTCCTGTTGGTCAGTTTTATTTCTTTTTATTACCTAACAGGTGGCGCCTCGTTAGGCAGCAGTCTATTTTTTTACAGTTTCTCAAAGACCTTTCCAACTCACCGACTAAACCGGACACTGCTGTGCTAACTACCACAAATACTGGATTTTCCACAAATTTAGTGTGCTACTTCGAGCCAAATAGAATTGTTCTTCTCTCCAGGTTGTACCGCTAGAGCCGTCAATTTCTTTTATTATTATTTGTGAACTACAACCGTTACAACTACATACCCCAGATATTGAATTTAAGTAGATAGAACTTACATTTATCATCACTGATAGTGAACCCAGAGGAAATAAAGCAACTATAGATCTTAAAAAGTGCCTTTCAAAAGTAGGCGTGGCAATGATAATGTCATCCAAATAAACAAAGCAAAAAAGTTAGTCAATAATCAGTCTCTGAAACGTAGCAGTAGCGCTACGTAAATCAAAAAGTAACCGCTTAAGCTGAAACAAACTTTAAATTGGTACATTAATGGCTGTAATTTTTGTCGAATTTGCTGGGAGAAGAATTTACCAACAAGTTGGACGCAAGCGAGCATCTTGAAGACGGTATTAAATAGATAAGATATTGGGCAGTAGATAACTGTTCTTCTGAGTGACCGTATTTTTTAAAAAGTAAGGTTAGTTGCTTATCGCTAAGGGAAAATAGCATCATAATTCACTAATAATGCGCCGTTTTACTTGAAAGGAGCGGCATTATTAAAAAACGTGGCATATACATGTTATTTACAATAGCTCAAATCTGATTAGGTCTGTCGAGTCAAAGAAATTCTTAACCAATATAGATGTTTCTATTCTCAGAATATTCATCAAATTTTTTTTACAATTTTTGTTTAAAATATTATTTTATCAGAAAAGTAATTATTAAGATGTAACAATTACGTGACACTAATTGTATTATCAGTATATCTAAGACAATTAACAATAAAAAAAAAATTTAAATCTTCAACTTTTATTTGAACTATTTCGTCTAAAACAATGAAGTGGATGTACCCGTTGTACTAAATAACAAATTTTATTAAAACTTTTGTAATTTTGGGACACAAAAAATTATTCTGTTTGTGCACAGTATACATACTAACAACCAATACCGAAACTTCTTGGCAGCACTTGTGTATTTAGTAACTTTGACGTTATTTTGAATAATCTACGTTAAAAAAAAATTTTGATAAATACTACGGTAAGTGCACCGGTGTATTGTTAGTTGCCGCATATTTGATTTGTTAACATACATAAAGTAAGCTGCTTCCGGACTCTTTGTAGTGATAAACAATCAGTTCTGGTTTTATTGGCAACATTTCTCACCCATGTGTTGCGGGTGCTTCTTTGGGCGACTGTTATTTAAAAATTTTGTTTACAAAGGTAACAAACATACAGTTTAATTGCTTATTATTTTTAGACACAACTATTAAATTAATGTGCTTACTAAAATTAATAAATCCCTGACTTGTATTTAAACACGACTGATTAAAAGCTTCTACATAAGGATACGCCTTGCAAACGAATGATTATTTAAATCGTTTATGAACATATCATTCTTGAAATACTTATTACAAACTCGGGCCTATTACAACTGCTAACTAAGTGTTTACACCTGCTTCAATTAGAGGATAAAATTTAAATAATCTGTTATCTAAACTACTCTGTTTCATACTTGGAAATGAAAATAGTTTTATGTTTGATTTATGCAATTTCCGTCATGATAAGTAGCCTTGCATTGCTCACGTGTAACTTTAAACTAGTTTAGCCACATTAGAATGTATACTTGTGATAAAACCGGAAATAATTCTGAAATTAAATAAATAGTAATGTTATCAAATAAATAAATTAATAAATGCTTAAACACTGTTGAATTAATATTACAAAAACACAAATAACACAAATTAGCTGATAGCTACACGCCATTTTGAATAATGTGGATTTTGACGCATGTTTGAATAAAACTACTAAACGTTATAGTATGTATCCTGTGGTATATGTAACTAATATTTTTGAAGATAATGTTACAAAAAGTACCGCAAATCTCGGTAATTACTCATTGTAGCAAAAAAAAATTAAACAAAAGTTGTGTATACTGAAATTGTAATCTTCTGTTTGGAAATAAAAGTGAGGAATTAATAATGTATTTTCTGCATAAACATTTATCATATTTCGTTCTACATGTAAGTAATGATTAACCGTCTCCATTTAACAAAAAAATTGTTTACAAATAAAATAGAAACACAAATTTAATTGAACGTAATATTTTACTAACAATAAATTCACTCGCAAACTTCATTATAACAAGCAAAATTCGTTAAATCATTAATGACAGCAGATCTAATTGGATAATCCGATACAGAACAAATTTGCAACAATGAATTAGATTGATCCGAATACGCGTAACGGATCCGGAAGTTGTGATTTATGTGACATTAGGATATATGACGTCAAAGGGAAGTTCCTGTGGCCGACACTAACGGCACTTGGTGAAATAATGCAAAAACAGAATGCGCTCAAATAGCCAAAAACCGACGATACAACACCCGAGGATTTATACGTCGAGGAAAAAAATCTCTCGGGCGCCTTAAAAAATAAGCATCGACGGATAGAAATGACTGCAATGAAAGCAAAGGTTTTTTGTATTCAACGCGTTGATAACGCTTCTATTTTGGCGTAATTGTCGACAGAGCGCCCATACGAAAAATAATTGGACCGTGATAAAAAAAAAGTATCTGTTTAATTTAAATTTCCCCCTACGTTTACGTAATCTGGTGCAAAGAAAAACCTCACAATTGCGGGACGAAACTTTAGGGATTAATTCGAATTTAAAGTGCAATCAAATTTTTTTATTCTATCGTACTCCTAAATAAACATGTTTAGATTAAAAAAAAAAACTTGGTTTAAGCAATATTTATTTAAAAACTTCTAATTAAATATTTTCCTTTTTCGTGTTTTAATGAGCCACGATATCTCTTTCGGGTTTGTTTAAACGTATAAAATTAATTAAACTTTTCATTATGAATAACTTATTGCCCGTAACCAAATTAATTAAGAGTTTGTCGACGGTGGGGTTTGTTATTATTCCAGATTTATGTTAATTTAAAAATTTTTACCCATTGATTTTGCAAAGTGAAGTGTTACACTGGAATAATAATTAGAATGATTTAAAAAACTTCTACTAAAAGCATAACTGATTAATCTAAAAACAAGTAATAGATCACATAAATTCACATATTTTTATAAAAAAAAAATTATTAAAAATTACAGTAATTTACCATAGTTTCTGTTTCCATCATATTTTCATTGCGTTTACTTGTAAAATATTGTGACATTACTTATTTTATCAAAAAAAAAATACATACCACCACTAGTAAGGATCAGCATCCCGTGAGAAAACAAGTTATTTTTCTACTTTTTTCGCACTACCAATCTACATCCACAAAATTTTACAAAAGAAAGAAAGGATTAGACAAGCATTAAGCATCTAGATTATTTAACAAATTCCGAAACTTAAACTGGTTGTGACGGTAGCACTAAAAACAGTCATTAAGTTCGTCTCCTCAAACGGATTTCAGAATAAAAAAATTGTCTTCATTGATATTCGAAATTGTCTTTGAAAATGATGAAACTTCACTGAGCTTTCCTCTCCATCTTTCCATCTCAACCTGCCTCAGAGTTAAATCGTATAGTAGTAACTTTGTGGTCTTCGGTTACAGCATCTCAAACCCTAGTAGAACACAACCTTGGCGCTATATAGGCGCTACATTATTTGCCAACTTTGGCAATATTGGCCTTACATAGAGATGTGAACATTCACCAATTTTTCGCCAACGTGCTTTATATTAAATAAAAATATCGGCCCAACATTGCCTACCAACATTGGATTGCAACGTTAAGCCGAGATTTAGCCAATATGGCAAATATGAAGTTTGCAAGATTTACGCAACATTGGGCCAACATTGTAATTTTATGTAGCCATATGGTTAAACATATTTTAATATATTGGCACAACATTGGCACAATGTTGCAATACTATGGAGTTTCATAGAATTGCAATATACACCAATGTTGCGCCAATATTGGGTATATATTGCAATACAATGAACTTGAAACAAAATTTCATAGTAATCCAATGTTGGCCCAATATGGGTAACGTCTTGCAATCTTATATTGACTGAATCTTGGATAAACCAATATTGGTATGAAATATTGCCCCAATATGGAGTACCCAAGTTGTGCTAACGTTGGCTCCATAATATTGGCAAATATTGTGGTAACATTGCCAAATTGCATTGGCCTAAAATTGGTACACCAATATAGATGAATATTGCAGAACCATATTGGTATCCTTATATAAGGTCAAAATAAAATAGTTATATTGAATAAACGTTGGCAAAGTATTATCGCCAATAATCATTTGATACTGCAAAATTATTTGGTAAAATCCAAACTTTCACTAATAAATGTTGTTTAAAGAAAAAATGGTAATAAGTGTGGTCCTATTGTACATAGCGTGAGTATACTACTGCATAATCGTTACAAAAAGTTGAGACTCCAATTTATGCAACAAATGTCTTTAGGATATTTAAAATGAAAAACTGTAATTAACTTAACTTGATATATTAATGACTAAGTAACAGTGTCATTACAAATTTTAAAGTAAACAATGCTTAATACTGATATATGTATATCTAACAAAACATTAACATTTTTACTAACAGCAAAAAAAATATTTATAAATTCAACAACATAAAAATATATTAGTTTAAAAAAACTGCAAAACACAAATTGACCTAGCATGCACGTGAGTGAAACTTAAAATAAATAAAACAGTTTTTACCACTTCACTTTCACACAAATGCTGTCCGGATGAAAACGGACGATTCAATTTCGGAAAAGTTTCTACGAGTATGAGGGTTCAGGCTCTTTTGAAGAAGATTGTAATTCTAAAAATAAGAAGAAAAACCGGTAAACATATAGAATTTGTTTAACAATGTTAAGATATGCATTACAAAGTGCATTTGACAAAAAAATTAACTGCATATTTCAGTTTAATTTAAAACTTACCACTGTTTCCTGCTTTACTCCTAGATTTCCTCCCTCCTTCAAGATCGCCTGAAGTAGCCAACACAGACGATATTTTTGAACGGATATATCCTTGTAATGTAACTTTATGGCTTCTAGTGCAACCTTGTATAAACGTAATGATGAGAAATTTAATTTGCCTTTTCGACCACAAGCAGAGTAATTTAGGCTCATATCCTTATTTAACATCTTCCTCATAACGAAATTGACTGTTTGGTTAAAGTCCCTTCCTTTGTTATTTCCTATTAATGTCACCTGTAATTATAATTTTTAGTTATCAACTGAGACTTAATAGAATATCCAAATTACCACTTGTTTAAAAGTAGAAGGATCTTTTAATTTCTCTGCAATGTCGTTTATAGTCTCAGGTGAGTCAATTGGAAAATAAGAAGCAAGTCCAGCCGTGGTTTCTACTTCAGGAGAAATTACCATATTCGCTGCAGAAATCGCTTGTAATGCAGAACGCACTTCCCGAAGTTCATATTGTATTCCATTTAGTTTTTTTGCAAAGTGGTCAAATATTTCAAATTGTTTTTAATAAACACTGTAAAGAAAATAGAATAAAAGAATAAGTAGCACGAAAGTTATAGAATTTAATTGAGGAAAAAATTGTTGATGCAAAAATATTAAAAATAATTTACCATTCCAATGTGCAACGGTTACGATGGCACTTGGATTACCCATGATGGTCGGCGTAGTTTCTTGGAGCGGTACCGTTTCAAAATTCTCACAAGAAATAGTAGTGTCCACAATGACATCAATTCCGTTATTGTCAGTGTTACCTTCGTGACTTACTGGCGATGCAAAATCTGAAACTTCATCATTCGTAAACAGTTCAGAATCTTGATATTGCATTGTATGACAGCTTCCTATAAAAATTGATCATTTATTACATATAAGCAGAATTATAGATACGTACTTTCAGAGATATTTGACGAAACTGAAACATTATCATGCTGGAGGTCTTCACTTCCAGATCCATCTGTGGTCCCTTCTTTTAGATATTTTTGACAATGTATGAAAAGTTCTTTTTACAAACTGCGCGATATTCTAGAAAGGGTGTTTCTGGGCCAAGTTTCTTGCACGCGTCCTTAAGTTCTATTTTTTGTAGCCGATTTAATATTGGGCCAAAGGTAAACAGTTTTTCTTTATTAACTGCCCAGCAGGATGGTACGTAGTCAACTTGGTTATTAGCTGTGAATAAGATAACATCCCAACTCGCGACATTCCTTCTGTCGACCGAATCAGTACTATTTTCAATACCTCTAAAACAATTCATGAAACTATTACAAAACGAAAACTAAAACTTTTGATACAAACCTGTTCATGTAGAAGTCCAACTGCGAATTCATCTTCATTGTGACTAAATTTAATGCATTTTGTCAAAAATCATTGATACTAACATCAAATTGGTAACAACTCAAACCGCTAATTTTAAAAACATTTAAAAATGAAGACCGAATTGGATGCTCAAATACCATTGTTTTGATATACCGTACCCGTTAAGAAAATCTCATTATCGAAGTAAATACGATTAACTTTCATTACTTTTTTACATTTAAGTATTATAAATGAATTTTTGTCATTGCCACAAGAAATCATAAAATTTTTGTATTTAATTTGTTTAATTTCGCCTTCCACCTTTCTTTTCACTACAAAACTCTCATCCTGAAACGTGTAGTGTTTTAACGTATTTTTCTTCTCCATAATCCTTTTGCATGCTTGCTCGAACGGCAGTGCTGGAGAGTTAACTAAAATTTTAGTCTCCTAGATAACTTTCAAAAGGAAACAGCTTACGTCATCTAAACACGAACGGGTCTCTATTAATTCTTGATATTATGTCTTAAGACATAACATCTAACCCTTCGGAGAATGTAGATCTACACAGAATAGTCAAATTCTTGACAGGTCTATGCTTTCTAATGCTTTCTAAAAAGGTTATACAAACAATGATGAAGGTCTTTTACGGAGCAAACCTGTGCGCATTCTATAAAAAGATGGCGGAATAAAGCCGATAGCAGTAGAAAACCATAATAGAAGCCTGGGTTGCTAAGCTTAAGCAAGTGATATTAGACAATACCTGGAAGTTGAATGTGTAACTTGAGGAGGGTGTTTTTTTCTACCAATGCTACCGGCAATCCACCATTAGAATACGTAATATGCCGTCTGGACGCTTTCCATCTTTCCTAGCTCACGACATGAAAGGACCTTGACTGATTTCAAGGCTCTTTTAAGTAGATCATTTATTAAATTGTGTCTTGTTCAACTTTTTTATGACGATAGTTTCCAAAGTCATCAGCCCTAGATCCGCACTGACATTGATGAAGAACACATAGTTTAGATCTAAACCTCAATGAGAATGCGATTTAAAAAATATTGTTCCAAGTAGCCTTGATGAAATAACATTCAACCAGGCATTTAATTTCTTTAAACAAACAGCAGTATATCTAGCATCAGGCTGGGTAGTTTCAAAAAAGAGTATTGAAATTACATCCTTGGCGATCGAAACTTTCAGTGTCGCTTGTTCATCGCCGCCATTTCATTGTATGGAAGCTTTATTGTCGGGACGTTTCATCAACTCCGTTTCATCGCCGTTTTATTGCGGAATCGTCTTTTAATTACATTTTTTTGATTATTAATTTTAAGATAACGAAGACTATTGCTTGGTAAAAATAGTACATTTGCCGCCAAGGCGGACACCGGTGTTTGCCATATTTGGGGGTTGATAGTTCCCTCAAAATGTATATTTTATTATTAAATATTCTTTTTAGAGCTTTAAAATGGCCTACTGACCGTGGTTTTTTGAATCAGAATTTTGTTTAAATTTTAAATAGTTCGTTTTGTTTACATTAAATGTTGTTCATATTTATTACTTGCATTAATTTATTTACATTTTATTAAAAAGAAAATAACATGAATTTAGATGAGAAGGAAATATTTTTTACTATTGTGACTCCAACAATCTTTTTTTGCCTTGAGAAAGGTCAGACGTCTTCTGACCGAAACGTTGGCACGAACTAGTATATGGAGTTGTAATAATTCATTCTAAAAAAAAAAAAAGTTATTCCTATAAGAAGGTCCATCATATGGTGGAACAAGCATACTAAAAAAAATTAAATTTTAAAGACTGTGTCCGTTATTGGGTCCGCTGTGGCGTGTAAAAAAGGTTTTAAAGCAGCTTTACTCTAGGCGTCACAGTGGACACATTTATTTTTGTATAAAATGAAACTAATTTTAACTCTATAACTTTATTGTTTTGTAAGAAAAACTTTATCTATACAGGGTGGTCCAAATCTGATTGTAGGAAACTTAAAGAGTAGAAAGTACATCATAAATAAAAGCCGAAGTGTCATATAAACTATGGACTAAAGTGCCCCTAGCGGGAAGATGTGAAAATGGAATGATGCCAATGGCATGCACTTTGAACAAGGCGTTGTGATAATTCAATTTAAAATTAATTTAATTCTGTCTTTTTCATTTCAATCTTGTAGTTTTGAATTTAAAAATAAAATTTGGTTTCTAACGCGTTTTTTTTCATCATGTATTAGTTTATAAAAATGACGATATCTCAAAAACTACGCAAAATAAAAAAAAACGTCAAGAGGAGCTTTTCGAAGGAAAAAATACACAATATCTTAAAGTTACAGTATAACAAAATTTAAACTTGTCAAACTTTTTAAACGGCTCCCTATCTGTCTGTTGTTTATATGACACTTCGGCATTTATTTTTATGTACTTTCTACCTTTTAAGTTTTTACAATTAATTTGGACCACCTTGTATATATAATTTCCTTAAAATCTCTGTCCGTCTATTTATCATCTCATCTGAGGTGTTTCAAAAAAAAACTGAATACACCATTTAATAGAGGATTTTAAGGAGGTCTGGATGCAAAGGTTTTTGAAACTGTAACTTAACCTCTTAGGGGCTGGCCATAACCACTCTTCCCAAACTTCAAAATTAGTTTTTGTTTTTATTACCAAACATGTTTGTCTTGACAAACAAACATCTTTTGTATACATCATTTTGACCTATGATCTTAAAGTCAAAAGTTGTAGGGCAAAATTCATACGTTCGTAGGACGTGCTTAAAGACTAGTATTTAAATAAATAATAACTTACCATTTATATCACAATCACTATTCTCGTTGGTAACATTTGCCGCAAGGGACATAATACGTTTTGTTTTGCTGCCCATTGTCACTTGAGGATGGAACAAAAAAAAAACTGTTGCGAAAAACCACCCTAAAGTATGCAATAATGGGACTTTATTCGCGCGATCCTCTTTGGCTAGTAAACTTGTTACGACGTGTCCGCCAAGATATTGGTGTCCGCTATTCTGTCCTCTATGAGTTAATAAAATTTAAAAAGTGTCCGCCCTGGTGCGATGCGACGGAAAATTGCTTTTTTACTGATCGCGCCAGAGCGGACACTGGTTTCCGTTGGGCTGCTCTTATGGGTGGCGTGATGAAAAGTTTGTGAAAATTGGCGTGGCGGCGAATGTAGATAGTATTATTTTATTATAAGGAGACAAAAATTCCAAGCGGAATTCATCTTGAAAAGTAAACACAATTTTTTCTAAGAAACAAAAATAAAATAAAACCGCCGCCAACACGCAGGGCAAGCGTGGCGGGCTACGCCAAAAACCTTCCAAACTAAACCAAACTTATAAAATGTCAAATTTAATAACGTTACTACCCCAGGCAAGTAGAACACACAGTTCAGAATCTCGCAACGACTCGTCCGTCTGCCTCAAGGATTCTGGGGAGGCAAAATTTGATTACCAAACAAAGACATAACAAAAAATAATAAAGCAAAAATATTTATAACTACTTATAACATGAGAACCATGAGTAAAGAAGAACATTTAGTGCATTTTGAAACCGAGCTAGAATATATTAAGTGGGACTTTGTGGGTGTATGTGAGACAAGACTGTCCGGAGAAAATACAACCCTTCTCAAGTCTGGTAACCTTTTGTATCAAAAAACTCTGAGTCACATCTAGAGAGAGTTGCTTTTATCTTTCACAAAAGAATTAAAAACAAAGTTCTTTAGACAAGATCTATATCAAATCGTGTAATATATGTAGTCATAAGGGTAAATAAGAGATATAACTTGCAAATTATACATGGATACGCCCCAATAAGTACTTCTAATCATCAGGAGATAGAACACTTTTACAAAAACATAACAACAGCTATTTGTGCTGAGACAACTAATTTTTGGGTACAAACAGGAGACTTCAACGGAAAAGTAGGCAAAAAGGAAGATGGTGACCCTCTAAATATTGAAAATATAGGACTAGGAGAAAGAAACCCTAGAGGCCAACTTCTTGTAAAAGTGAGAATTTGTATTGTATAAATTTCTTTAAAAAAAACACAACAGGAAATAGACCTGGATAAGCCCAAATGATCGCGTCATATGTACGTCTAAAAAGAAATGTGTGTGGATGTAAGTGTCCTTAACTGTCTTCGACACTGGCAGTGACCATCAAATGAGTTAGAGCTCAAATTCAGCTAAATACTACTTTAGAAAGTAGAAAACTTGTAAATAGAAGAAAATTTCCTACTTCAGAAAAACTTATCTCTCAGAAATCACTTTTACCAAGAAGTGATCGAACGAAAGTTACAAGGCATAGATGCTGAATATATGGATCTGGACCATTTATGCTCAACGGTATCACAGGCTAATTATACAGAGACTAAAACAATGTGCGTAAGATCTAAAAGAAGCAAGTCCAGCAAGATTACCCAAGAAACGCACTTTGAAAAAAGTCTTAAACTAAACAAAGGTTCTAAAGCATATCAAAAACTAAGTAAACTTATAAAAAGAAATTAAGGAAAGATGTAAGAAACCGCACACTAAGGTGATAAGGTGATGAATGACACTATTGAGAAGAATTGCTCTATGAAAATTCTTCCTTCGAAACTTAGCCCTGGCAAGCAAGTAATCGCAATAATGAAAAACGAAAGCGGGCAAATTGTTACGACAAAAACCGAATTAGCAGCCGTAGTTGAAAACTATTACACGAAACTGTACAGTTCAACTAAGCGGAAACCAAACGATTCGAAAAATTGCACGATTTTAAATGTTTTAGATCTTAAGAGATTCCTGACGTGGATAGAACAGAGTTGAAAGCGACCCTGAGAAAAAATGAAAACAATAAGGCTCCGGGTGGAGATAGAATAACAAATGAAACGTTAAACTGTGGGTGATACGCTGAAAAGGTTATTTTTGCCTTTTGAACAAATGTCTTAGGAAGGAGAGTTCCAAAAATGGAAAAATTCAGAAGTAAAAATCCTCTTCAAAAAGGTGACAGCACAAACATGGAAAACTATAAACTAATCAGCCTACTTCGTCCCTGTACAAACTGCTGACCAGAATCATAACAAATTTCGCCTTCACCAACAAACTAGACTTTTATCAGCCTGTGGAGCAGGCAGGATTTAGAAAAGGATTCAGCACCACTGACCACCTGCAAGCAATACATCATCTAATAGAAAAATGCACAGAATATAACATACCCCTGTACTTGGCCTTCGTTGATTACGAGAAGGCATTTGACTCCATTGAAACCTGGGCATTCTTGGAATCACTAAATAATGCAAGAGTTGACTCCAGATACACGAATTTATTAAAAACATTTATGAAAATTCGACGATGAAAATTCAGATCACAAACAGAACAATTAAATAAAAAGAGGTGTACGACAAGGAGACTCTATCTCTGCAAAATTGTTTACTGCTGCGCTCTAGAGGATGTGTTTTAAAAAACTGTGTTAAAAAATGGGCATTATAATTGACGGAAAGATTTGAGTCACCTACGCTTTGCAGATGATGTAGTTGTTGTGGCGAGCTCAATAGAGAACTGCAGAAAATGCTTAAGGAGCTAAATGAAAAATCACTTATGGTGGGCATAACATGAATTTAAAGAAGGCCAAGTTAATGACCCTCGAGCCAGTAAATATAGCAAGGCCAGATACTGGATATTAGCGATATATCTATCTTGACATAAAGTTAAGCTGGGAACTGCGAATCAAGGGGCAGAAGCAACAAGCGCATCGGACTTAAGCTGGGCCGCATTCGGTAAACTAGGCTATATTCTAAAAAGCCAAAAAACCCTATAAACCTAAAATGAAAAATGTTTGAATTATGCATTCTCCCAGTGATGACGTACGGCCTGAAAACGACTGCAATTACAAGAGCCATAACCAATAGTCTGTCTGTAACACAAAGAGCTATGGAAAGAAGTATGCTTAGAATCTCTTTGAAAGACAGAGTAAGAAGTACTGAGATTTGTAGCAAAACCAAAGTCACAGACGTGATGCGGCATATAGCTTCGTTTAAGTGGCAATGGGCGGGGCACGTTGCAAGGCAAGATGATGACAGATAGCCAAAGAGAATATTTAATAGGAGGTCGAGAACAACAACCCGGAGCAGAGGAAAACCACAGAGACGCTAGGCAGATGATCTACGCGATGTGGCAGGTCAAACATGGTGAACAGTAGCAAGAGACAGAGAAAGATGGCGTAACTTAGAAGAAGCCTATGTCCAGGAGTAGATTGAAAGTGGCTGAAAAGAGAGTTTAAAAGTAAAAGTTGCTTTTACTATCAAAGATGAAAATGGAACTTTTACACATAGACAACCACCATAGCAAACCTATTTTTCTCTATATAAGCAGAAAAATACATTTATAAACAAATGTGAAATAGAAATTTTAAATTGAAAATAAAATAACCAATATTTTACAAGACAATAAAAATATGGTATTTGTTGAATAACTAACTTGTGAAGTTAGACACTAGTTTTTGATCACCCTGTATAATTTGGATAATTTTACAAGACAATAAAAATATGGTATTTGTTGAATAACTTGTAAAGTTAGACACTAGTTTTTGATCACCCTGTATAATTTAGAACAATGAGACTCGCTTATCGATACTTCTAGATTTTATTTAATGAGTGTGTTGTAAAATTTTATTATCCAGGTACAAATTGCGTTTTCTATTTATTTTTAAAACTATTATAAAAAACCGGTTTATTTTTGTTTTTATTTTTTTTTCGCCGATTTTATCAAACCGATTTTAACAAAATTTTGGGAATATGTAAGCAATCTTATAAAACGTCTAAATAACAAAAAATGTATATATATAACATGAAATTTAAAAAGAAAAATCATCATGGCGTCACACTTTGTTGAGACCCCCTGTACAATCAAAAATTATTTCCCAAAATATATTGAAAAGTACAGCAAACGTCTGCAAAATATAAAAATCTTAACTTAATTAATAACTGAGCTACAGAAGACTGGAGGTAAGGTGCAAGACCTTGTATAACAGACAGACGATAGAAAAATTCGATAAAAAGGTTTTTTTGCTGTTTTTCACTGCAATGTAATAATAAATCAAAAAAAATTCTATTTTAAAATATTTTCTATTATACAGTGACCGGCAAGAGTTTGCATCAAATGGGAAAAATTTTTGTAATTGAGATATCCGAAAATTTTTTTGGCAAATGAATTCAGCATATCGAATGACAAAAAAAAGCACTTTGACAAATGTCATGTGACCACTGTCATGGCGGCAAATTTAAAAAATATCTCTTAAATATGTAAAAAGTGAGGTTAGATGACAAGATATTGAAAAATGCCTAAGAGAAAAGTTGTTCAAAATTAGATTATACGTCTATGTGCAAATTTTTAAAAAAAATAACGACTTTTCAAAATATCAGTTTTTTCGGCATTTTTTCCGGAAATTTTTGTATATTTTGTATGAGCTTATTATCCAGGCAATATTGTAAAAAATTGTTTAAATTGGGTTTAGAATGGAAGAATTGATCATTTTAGGACTATTTTAAAATAATTCTAAATTTGTAATTTCAACCTTTTGTTTTCTGTAGGCCATTGCAAGTCCGTCCTAAAAAACAATGTTTTGTTCTTTACCGTCCATTGGTAGACTAATAAATAAAAATTACTGGATTGTGAAGTTTATTTGTTGGTTTTATTGTGTTTTATGCAAATCAAACGCAAAAATTTTGTTTTCTCAATATTTCGGAAAAAATGCCGGAAAACTGATATTTTTGAAAAGTCGTTATTTTCTTTTGAAAATTTGCACATAGACGTATAATCTAATTCTGAACAACTTTTCTCTTAGGCATTTTCAATATCTTGTCATCTAACCTCACTTTTTACATATTTAAGGATATTTTTTAAATTTGCCGCCATGACAGTGGTCACATGACATTTGTCAAAGTGTTTTTTGTCATTGATATGCTGAATTCATTTGCCAAAAGAAATTTTGGATATCTCAATTACAAAAATTTTTCCCATTTGATGCAAACTCTTTGCCGATCACTGTATATTATATACTATTTTGTAGAAAATTTATAACTAATAAATAACTGAAAAGCAGATACAGGGAAATTAGCTGTAAATATTTAATATTTATAATTGTTACAAATTTTTAGAATCACGGTTTTCAATAATTTATTTGCGGGTAGACGAACAGTCACCCTTTTATTTGAGATCTACATTCTGTATCCCATTGAGTATGTTTAGAAAACACAGGGTTATTCACTCAAACCCGTTTATTAAAAAGTTTATTGAGATGTAATTAAATACGCTTTTAAAAACTTGGGAATAAGTTTGGTTTCAAGTGTACGTTTTTCTAAAATATTTTCAACTCTTTGTCAGTTCCGGTTTAACTGGAGGTTGTTGTCAACTTGCTTATTTTACATGGAACGTCCTATATATTATTTCATTTTAAGATTTAGTATTGAAATTTTGAGATGAATGTTATGAATAATGTTCTATACCTATATTTAACCGTTTTTGAGATTTTTGACTTTGATTAAAAAAACATGCCTCTTGCGTAACCAGTTTTGGAATTGCATTTTTCTTTAGTTTTTGAAAGTTTGATGCTCATATTTGGCAAAATCTTGAAAAAGAGTCCTAAGTTTACATTTTTGTAATTTTTAATACATATGTTTATTTTATAAATTTATTCACATTTTCAATGTGGCAAAGTAATTTTTTTAAATGAGACACTCTGTACCTTTCAGTGTTATTAAGTCCAGGACTTAATTTTTGTATCAAATTATATTAAGGTTACCTATATCTATTAATAACCGTTTTGGAGATAATTACGTCTTTTTAAAACAATAGAATATATGCGGCTAAATTTAATAAATTGAAGCTTTTACTCTCTTAGTAACAGATGTCGACACACAATACATACTCATTATCTGCCATGCTTGACAACAAAACAATAATGGTTTTTCTATAGCTAACTACGCGGAGGTAAGAAATTTACCCGCATAAATTCGATCGTTTCAAAATAGGTATAGGTAACCTTAATACAGTATAACATAGAATTAAATCTTGGTTTTGATAACATTTAAAGTTACAAGGTGTCCCATTTAAAAAAAATTACTTTACTGACATTGAATATACGAATGTTTGCGACGGAATGTTGAGTAGCCTGTATAGAAGTAAACAGCAAAAGTTACAAAAATGTAGACTTAGGGCCTTTTTTCAACATTTTGCCAAATATAAAGATTAAATTTTCAAAAACTAAAGAAATATGATATTTCAAAACTGGTTACTCAATAGGCACGATTTTATTCAAAGTCAAAAATCTCAAAAACGGTTAGACGTAGTTTTAGGACATCTGTATCTCAGGTGGAACGGAACATTGGCTAAAACTTGGTGCAATATTGGACAAATATTGATACATAGATCATTGATTTCTGATGAATAACCAATATTCGCTCAATATGAGTTATCACGTTTGATGCAATGTTATTACAACAATGTTTATCCAATATTGGACCTATTTTGGATTTACGGCATTGTAGTAAATAACATTGGTTAAATATAAACTTGTTAAATTATTTACAATACTGGCAGCAGTATATTCCACCAATATAACACCAATAAAATAAAATATAAATAAATATATTAACATAAGGACAATATAATAACATCAATGTGTATGCAACCAATATTGTATCTTTAATATTATAATTACAACATTGGTAAAAATAGATTTATCAAAGTATTTACAATATTGGTTTTACTCTATGTCACTAATATACAGGAAAAATTTGTATAGAAAAATCAACATTGGACCATTAATCTTGCAGAACATTTAACGTTTTATTTAAAAAACAAAATCAAAGTATGTAGAATATTAGTTTTACTGTGTATCATCAATATAAATACAATAAAAGAAAATCTTATATAGATAAATCAATATTGGGACGATATGATGTTTTAACATTTCACCCAATATTTGATTACCTTTACAGATTCGCTTATTAGGCCAAATGAAACACATCAGGTCAACTTGAGTAGTTCAATATTGAACCAATACTTTGAAAGAGATTGTACCAATATTTACCTCCAATATGTGTACTATCTGAATTTATCGACATTGGTATAATATGTTTCTACTAATTTGTATGTGGTGTCAATGTTGCAATAATATCTTTCTTCAATGTTTGATCCAATATGGGTTGTTACGTACGAAATAAAAATCAAAGCAATGAAAAAATATCAATTATATTCCAAATTTTAGAAACTGTCAACTAAAATTGTTTACAAGCGCAAAGTACAAAAGTATTTATCTACTCACATATGTTACAAAAAGACAGATAAGAAAGAATAATTTATTAACAAAATTGTCAATTTATCGCACTAGTCAGTATCCATCATAAAATTGTTTTATGCTACAATGGATCCTTCCAATCAGTTTTAGAATGTGTTGCAAAAAAACATGAACTACTTCCAACCAGTTCACAAAATTTTCCATAATAAACAAATTGCTGATTTAAACTTCTACAGCAACTACTAATTAAACAACGGTTTTTCTCCGTCATATGCAAAGCATCATTCTTGGATTTTTTTTTGAATATCAATCAGTAATCAGAAACACATCACACATTAACTTGCACAAATTTACAAGAATATGTACAAGAACGTAACATGGATATTATGTAACTACATTATTTATGTCGTTGCAATATTTCAATTCTACGTGACGCTAATATTGCAACCCCTCAACCTTCAATATTTTTTGCCAACATTTATCAAGATTGGCACAATGATTATACAGGGTGTCCCAAACAAAGTGGTCTATTAGACGTTTATGGAGAACTAATCCTATTTAAATTTTAAAAATTAGTGATAATATATTATTCATACTGATCTTTAATTGTAAATAGTTTCTGTTTATATTGCACTTCCGGTTGTGCCGGAAGTCGACATTAACTTCTTTATGTTAAATAGAATGATATGTTTTTTATGATATTTTTGTATTTAGCTTCTAATTTAAAACAACTTGGAGCTCCGTTTATTTGGTACCAACAAATCAAATATGATTGAAGAGGAAGATCTGTTTTATTATTTTACAATATTACAATATTACATGTTACCAATAATGCATTGTTTTTTCTATAGTTAGCTAGATAATTTCTAAAACCAAAATATGAGATGAGTACAGATAATGCTTATATCAATCGATCACAAAAAATTTCTGAATCAACCTGTTAAATAATATTTAGTATGTTCTGTTTAAAATACGACTTGTTACTATTTGAAGTTACGCTTTGACGAATCAATGGTGACGTCCTGAATACACTGAACATATTTTAATTACATTAATATGAATAAAACTAAGCTTCTGTTATAAGGAAACCAAATATAATTTTTTTTATCTTAACAAATTCAAAAATATGAATTTTTAAAAAATATTCTTACAAACCAATATTTTTTTCTAATTTAACGAGGTATTTCAAAAACTATGGGAAGTAGATATTACAAACCTTTTAATAAAAGTTGTTTTAAATTAGAAGCTAAATACAAAATATCATAAAAAACATATCATTCCATTTAACATAAAGAAGTTGAGTGTCGATTTCCGGTACAACCGAAGGCATATAAACAAAACTATTTTAAAATTAAAGATCAGTATAAATAATATATTATTACAAATTTTCAAAATTTAAATACGATTAGTTCTTCATAAACGTCTAATAGGCCAGTTTGTTTGGGACACCCTTGTATATACATTTTGAAATGCAATATTCTCCATTACTGCAGAATTTTAACATTTTTAACTTGGGTTAATATATATATATTCATTATTTATCCAAGAGCGCTGTTATATTGCGCCAATAATTTACCAATGTAGATATTTAATATTTATCCAAGAGCGCTGTTATATTGCACCAATATTTAACAGCAATACGTAACTGAACGAAGTACAATTGA